>JBBPBP010000003.1:48353804-48364216 GCA_037974735.1 Cicer chorassanicum | reverse complement strand
ATTAATTAAAAAAATGGTACACGGGATAGTAAAAACGAGAACACTTAAAATACACAAACTATAATTTTTGATACTATAATAAAAATAGAAACAATTATAATACCCAAACTATTATTTTTTCACACTTTAATTTAGTCACATTTTTGAAAAATAATCACTAAAGAAGCCGTAGAATCGTACAATTGATACATAAGATAAATGTTTGTCACCAATTAATTAGTTAAAATTAATATATTTTTTTATATATTTTAAACAAAAATGAGAATAATTATAATTTATTATAAAATCATACACTGGATAAATCATTGTCATTTAAGAATTAGTTAAAATTAATATATTTTTTTAAAATATAATTGACATAAAAATGAGAGCAATTTGCAATGATTTATTCAGGATCGTTTGAATTGAACAATTTTGTACACGGATGTGTAATAAATGCCATAGTTGATTGATTAGATTTATTTTAAAATGGTAGGTCGCCAAATACATCATAAATTATGTTTTTATGATGCTATATTTAGTTCAATTGTAAATCATACATATTAAAAACTATATGAATTATTATTAGAAATTATTTGAATTTAATTTATTTAAATTTTTATGATTATAATCATAGATTAAATTTCTACATTTTGGTTATAGATCACTATTCATTCAAATCATTTTTTTAGATAAAATTATTCCCCTCTGTTTGAATGTAAGAATGAAATACTACAATATTTAGACATACAGATGAATGTATTTACAAATCATATAACACACTATACATATAGGCGACAACGTAACACATGCTTGAAAAATACATGTTTACGATATATCTCTCATGAGTCAAATAATTTTTAAAAAATATTAAAAAAATAGAATAAATTTATTTAGACAATAATATATTCCATGTTTGGCACATGCCACACACTAGTCAATAATTATAACTATAAACTAATATATTTTAATATAATTTATTTTAATATAATTTATTATATATTACCCACAAAAAGTGAAGTGAAAGGGTGCTTGCATATTCTCCATAAGCACCTACAAAAGATTTCTCCATGGAAGTCTATTTAGCTTGGTGCTAAAGAGATCAAACGCCCACCATTGTGGATGGTCTTAGGGCTACCAACTGTTGGGACAATGGCCACCTTGATGATAGGAGAGTGCGATGGTCACTACAAAATATGGGCGTTGTGTGAATTGAAAATTTGTGGAAGCCACAAATAAAAGATATTTCACAAAATATTAGTGTTTATAAGGTGAGTGTAGGACCTTTGGGGTGTGCCAATTTTGTAAACGGTAGAGAATACACTCAAACCGACCACCATGACGCGTGCTGTTAGTTCGACCTAAGTTTAGACTAAATGATGTATTATTTATTAGACTTGAGTTTCTTATCGCTTCGCATTTTTTAACAATTAACACATGTTTTTTTGATCGAGTCTGTTATTGACTGTGTCGTTTTATGTGAACTAGTCAAAATCACTATTGCGATTTTTGCTCCAATACGATTTTCTTCTAGAGGACTTCGTTCACTTTAGAAATTGCACCAAAACTCGAACCTTTGCTGAATTTTCTCTCTTTTCCCCCTTCTATTCATCTCTCTTTCTTTCTGTCCCTTTACTGATAAATTGTTCTATATGATTTAGAGTGGTCTCAATACCATACTTCTGAGTGACCGTAATAGCCATATTAATAGTATAATTATAGAACGGTTTTCTAAGTATAATACTGATACACTTTATAATTAAACTATTTATAAATTCATTTTTTATCCAAAAACAAAACAAGACTCGACACACTCCTTCTCTTACCATATTTATAAGAGACCTTTCTTACATTCATGTGTCTTAACTATAAGAGCTTTACCAATTTATATATATATTTATCATTATTTTTAAATATATCCTTCAAATAAATACTATACTATATTACTTTGTAATATGAAAAGTTAATATTGAATAATCTATACAATAAATAATTTAATAATAGTCATATACAATAATTATACTACAAAATTTTGTTACTATGCTTATAATTAATCTATGTAATTACAAGTTTTTTTAATTTTAGTCTCTTTAAGTTTTTTGTTTGATTTTTGTCCTTATAAATATGTATTTGTTTGTTTTTTTATTTTTATTCTTTTGTTTTAATCCTTATAAAATTGATTTTTTTTTATTGGAATGAGTTCCCGCGATATTTATAATTTGATTTTTAGTGCTTCAATTATTACAAATATAAAAAATTAAAGAGACCGATTTTAATATAAAAAAGTAATTTTTTAAGGACAAAAACAAAAGAACAAGAAAAAATATATTTGCAAGAACAAAAATAAACAAAAAAACTTGCAATAATAAAATAAATAAAAAATGTATATTAGAGATTAATTATATATTTAAGTTAATTTAAAATTATAATTAATTATCATATATAGATAATAAATTGTTATACACAAAATTAACTACATATTTAAATACAGTTGACTATCCAAATTGTTGATAATTGTCAAATTTACATACCAATAGGAAACTGGACCAAAATTCAAAATAAAAAGAAAGAAAAAACTAGATTAAATCGCAGAACTGATTCGAACCGATTCAAATCCAAATCCAAATATGTTACAAAATTCTGTTTATGAAAACAGTTTGTTAATCGAACTGTTTATTAAAATTGAGAAATAAATGGAGAGTAGCTCGGGTTAACTTCTCATAGGGTTGAACGGTAAAACCTAAAATTAGTTCCGTCGTGAATAGCAGCGCCATCGCCATCCACCGCCGTGAAACCCTGTTACCAAGCCCGTCTTAGGTGAAACTTGCTAATTTGCAACTTTGACTATATGAATGTGTGAAGCATCAAACACCAATATGTTAATGTAGGATAGTATTTGATATATTGTATGTGCAGAACACAAGCCACTAGGACAAGATAGTATTTTCCCCGAACCATTGTTTTCTGCATCATTGCATTCCTACTAAATCAACTTAAGATGACCTCTCCAGACACTCTTATATTCATGGAACTTGCAATACAGCAGGTAATTTTTCTGAGACCTCTTTGTATGCACCACTCATTTCTTCATATCTGCATCTGGTTGGGCAGTGGTTTCGTAAATTAACAATATATTGTAGTTGGTCATGTGGTTTATTTAACTTCTGATGTTTCTAACTCATCAAATTGAAAACAACGGAAGGTGGCCGACAAAATCAGTGCCGATTGTGATTGGGAAAAATTGCCTGACATCTTTTTTGTAGTTATAGTTGCTTCTAAATTGACAACTTAAGTAAAGTTACTTTCTGTTAAGTGCTTTTTATTTTGTAGACTTGAATTCTTTTGTTTCATGTGACAGGCAAAGTTAGCTTTGGATGCCCTTGAAGTACCTGTTGGGTAAGCTACCTTTGAAATTTCACAATGTTTGAATGCCATTGGAAGTATAACTTTTCATTGAATGATGTTGTTGTTAAGATTAGGAGGTGTTAGCATAGTGTAATAGCCAGCATCCACATTGATCCCTGGTCCTAGAATTTTGCATCAAGTCATGGAAATGCATTCTATATGATAATTCGGCTTGTCATTGATATCAGAAATTATTTTATCATATAGGGGTGTAATGGCGTTTTCGTGTAAATTGAGGTGTGATGGGAATGCTCTAATGCTTTTGTCCAATTCTTGTGGTCATTATAGATTGGATTTCAGGATTTGCATGCAAAGTCAGACTAATTTGTGTAATAATTATGGTGTATCGCTTTGCCCTTTAACATGATATAACCATGAAAAAAAGTTGCATTCAATATTTACTTGTAATTTTGGGTGTTCATCTTGTCATTTGTTGGGTGTTAATCTGGTTGAAGACTTGAAGTTAATTTGATCAATGACCACTATATTTATGTAAATGTAATATCTGTTAACAGCTGTGTGATTGTTGAGGATGGGAAGGTTATAGCCTCAGGAAGGAATCGAACTACCGAGACACGAAATGTAATTTCATCCATGATTGCTTTTCTGTTTTCACATGTCATCTATATTTGGAAGCACCTCCTTTGATAATCATTTTGCTGTTTAGAACTGTGGATTACTTTCTAATTTTAAGCCTCTCTACTAGACCATTTGTGAAATTTGGATTCTGTAAGTTTATTGTTTTAGGATATAGACGCTTTCTTTATGCATAGGAACTAAATTGCAAGTCAAGTTTTTGAAGTTTTGTTGTGCTGTGAAAGTAATGAAGAATTACTTTTTTGTTCATCACATAAACCCATGAGTTTAAAGGAGTATTCAATGATTACGAACTCAAACTTTCTGAATGGTTACATGAGAAAGAGAACTTATACAGAAAATATGAGAAATTTGATGCAGAATACTGATAATAAATCAACATGTTTTTGTGTTTAAAGGTGTGTAGCAAAAACTGATTCAACCCTAGCTTGGGCTTAAACCATCAAACATTTCAAATTATCACAACTTTTTAGTATCTGTTTTACGTAGTTCTCATTTTAAATTAGCCATTTCTTGATAGCCCTGTATGTGTTCCTTAAGTAAGAGCTTTCATCTATTATGATATAGGATGTGTTCCATTTTCATCATAAATAATAAGCATTTGACTATTTCAACTCAGATGTTCTGTTATCAAATATATCAATATAAGCAAGAAGTTTTCATTCTTTATTATTACTGAGCTTGGCATGACAGCTATGACATATTTCATCAATGCTTTATGCAATTCACTAATCATGCATTTGTTTTAGATTTTCTTCATTACTATTATGTCTTTTTCGTACCTGTGAATTTCTTCTGTTATTATTGCTATATCAATTTTTTACAGGCTACTAGACATGCAGAAATGGAAGCTATAGATGTGCTTCTAGAACAGTGGCAGAAAAATGGACTTTCAATGACTGAAGTTGCTAAAAAATTCTCAAACTGCAGTCTTTATGTTACCTGTGAACCATGCATAATGTGCGCATCTGCTTTAGCAACTTTAGGTATGCTTCGTCAAATCTTTAACTGTTCAATCTATAGTTGTATCTTTCTTTATTGTCCTTTCTAATTCAAAATTTGTCAGGTATAAAGGATGTGTTTTATGGTTGTTCAAATGACAAATTTGGAGGTTGTGGATCAATACTATCATTGCATTTAAAAGACACTGCGTCACCTAATAAGTATGCATTTTAACAACATTTGTCATCTGTGCTTAGTTTCTCCATATTTATTTTTATTTTATTTCTTTTATTTTTTGTGTTGGAATTTGCTACTTTCATTTTTATCTTTTTAAGTACCAATTTGGTTACATCTCACGTTCTGTTGGGTGGTTCTTTCTTATAGCTCTCCACTACATCCTCTATTGTTTATAAATGTAATTCTTAATAATTTTCTTTTCATCACCTTGAAGGGGTTTCCAATGTGCTGGAGGTATAATGGCGACAGAAGCTATCCTTCTCCTAAGAACATTCTATGATCAAGGAAATCCAAATGGTAAAGTTCTTTCACTATTTTTTCTAGCAGGCAGAACCTTCCAAAAGCTTTAAGATATTGTTGCCATGCTGTGCATATAGGTCATTGTAGTAACACTTCTACCAGATTAGGATAAATGATCTAGAAGCTTGAACTTTACAGTAATACTAGTTGTTCATTTATTTTTAATTTTATTCTTCCAATTTCAACTTAATGTCTTCATTTTATTGCAGCTCCAAAACCCCACCGGCCTCTAGCACATCAGGCAACAACTTGAATTTGTATATCACTAGGTTGGTTTTTTGGCAGCCTCCTTCCTCATTTAGAATAGATAGAAATATATTTTATATATCCCAAAAATTCTCACGTACATTATTTCTGTGGTTTGCAGTGCTTTTTTGTCATCTTTTTCTGTTCACTAACTATTGCTGATGCGTGGGCACAAGCCAGTGTTGGGTTTGAAAGTTAAGTGTGTTTAATTTTATTTTAAAACATGATCAAATGTTAATTTTGGTTAATATGGTGTTCATATGTGGCCAAGGTGCAGCGAAAATTTCCGTTGGATTGTATATTATTATATTGGAGAATCAGTTGGTTGTGAATAGTTTATCTTAATCGTTAGCTCTAGTTTGTTATGAGTTGCATTGCACTAGTATATCCTATAATTACGTGTAATCTCTCTCAAGCAATGTAATAACCAATTAGTCTGTGTTCTCTTTTGGTATTCATTTTTACCAATATTAGTGAGAATTTGAGAGGGAGATTCACATTTTTTACGAATAAACCGTTGGTAACATTGCCAGAATCAAATTATACTTATAGAGAAGTTGGACTTATGAGCTCTTCTACTATCAACATTTCCATAACAGACAATAACATGGAGCAAACTTAAAATAAAGCCCAAACCAGAAGCCACCCCGCTATACCCAAGTAGTTATTTTAATATCAGTATTTCTACATCCAAATCAATATATTAAATATAGTTACACTAAGACTCAAGTAGTTAATGAGTTTTAATTAATGAAAAATCGTCAGAAGTACTCAAAATTTTGCCTGGAAGACTGGAACAAAATTCCTAACAAATTTTTTACCTTCTGGTCAAATTCCAAATTACCAAAACCATTTTCCTTGAGAAAAAATTCCAGTTTATCATGATTCATAAGAAACGATAGTCCGTACTAAAATTTAATATAACAAAGATACACTAGACTCCAATAACACTTAAAAAGTTAGGTCAAATATGCATCATAATTATTAGTCTTTGTTGAACCAAAACAGGGAATCGAATACTTATTTTTTATTCTGTGTATGCCAACCTATATAGTGAAAGTTAATCTCATTGGTGAGTGAGACAAAAAATTCAAAATTGAGGACATGCGTATCGAAAAAAAACTTGAGGACACGAAAGTAACCCAATTATTACAATATCATTGAGAAGTAAATTTGTCTTTTTTGTAATTAAGATAGAAACAAGAAGGAAAGTTAACCCAAGCAAGTTGTTGCAGGCTTTGCAATCATATGTTCTTCGAGCGGATTCTACAATGCCATTTGGTGTTCATCTTCAATATTACATTATACTACTATGTATAAATAATGTGTGTGTGTATAGTGAAATTTCATGTAATAATGTAATATAAAAGTGATTTTCCTCCAATTTTTATACAATAAAAAACACGTTAAATTTGTTATTATGGATAAAAAGACTTTGTTAATAAATTATAGAACGAATTATATCTCATATAAGCTTTATGTACACCACACGGTTCAAGTTTCACAAATATATTTCTTAAGTAGTTTTTCTGTCAATGTATTTTATGGTGACAAACAATAAAGAAAATTAAACTGGATTTCTTCATAGACAAATGTTAAAAATCAATAGTTACATTAGTTTTCCAGATTTGAATATGTGTCCATTTTTTTAATACTCATTTAGCGTCCCTTAACTAACCAACCGATAATTTATGGTCTAACATTGAAGAAAAGATAAAAATATTAGTTCAAAACTCAGTTGAATTGAATCATTTTCAAAGTATAATAAATTAATCCATAGTTTGGATGTATTAGCTGCATGCTTTGCAACATATTAGCCAGCAATTAAGTGTAAAAGGCGGCAATTTCAACCATGTGAAGCTTCTTTTTCTTCCTATATATAGAAAATTTCAATTTTCATTATGACAAGCAGAAAAGATCAAATAAGAAAGTAAGAGCAGAGTCAAAAGGTTAAAAATGAAAGACATATTAATCATCCTCTTTTTCTTTATAATTCCCATGGCATTTGCTGATTTGCAAGTAGGGTTCTATGCTTCTTCCTGCCGAAACGCTGAGTCCATTGTGCAGCGAGTTGTGCAGAAGCGATTCAATCGCGACAAATCCATTACTGCTGCCTTGCTTCGCATGCATTTCCATGACTGTTTTGTCAGAGTAAGAACCAACTAGTTAAATATATTCTAAATGCTACTTTAAATGAGAAAACTTGCCCAAATATTAATATTTATGTGAATTTTTTTTTGTAACTTGTACAACAAGTTATAAGTTAAAAAAAAACTAGAGCTGTCATCTTCTTGCATTTACAATCAGAGGCCGATCATTATTAAATATCTAATGTCAGAGAGATCAATACTCTTGATCGTTAGATAATCAAACGATCAACCTTTGATTGTAGAGACATGAGAAGATCATGATCCATTGCAAGACTATTTTAATATTATTTTTGTCTAGTATTTTTGGAAATTTTATTAAGTTGGCTCTAGGCCATTCTTAACTGCATCAATTCATAAGAATTATAACATAAGATTTTCATACTTATACAGGGTTGTGATGCATCTTTACTCATAGACTCAACCAAGAACAACACATCAGAGAAACAAACAGGCGCGAACGCAAGCGTTCGAGGATATGATCTAATAGACGACGTGAAGGAAGCAATTGAAACTGCTTGTCCATCAACAGTATCGTGTGCAGATATCATAGCACTTTCTACTAGAGACGCCGTCGCCTTATCCGGAGGACCAAAATACAATGTTCCAACTGGAAGACGCGACGGATTAGTCTCTGATAGTAATGATGTTGATTTACCTGGACCTAGCATTCCAATTTCATCACTATCACAATTTTTTGCTAGAAAAGGAATTACAACTGAAGAAATGGTGACCCTTTTGGGAGCACATACTGTTGGTGTTGCTCATTGTGGTTTCTTTGAAAGTAGACTTTCTAGCTTTAGAGGGAAACCTGATCCTACAATGGACCCTGCATTAGATTCTAAGCTTGTTAAGCTTTGCAAATCAACAACTGGAACAAATGATCCTTCTACATTTTTGGATCAGAATACATCTTTTATAGTTGATAATGAATTTTACAAACAGATTCTTGTCAAGAGAGGTATAATGCAGATTGATCAACAACTTGCCTTGGATAAATCAACAAGTCCTTTTGTGTCTAATTTTGCTTCAAATGGGGACAAGTTTGTTAAGAGTTTTGCAACTGCAATGATAAAGATGGGAAAGGTTGGAGTTCTTGTTGGAAAGGAAGGAGAAATTCGAAAGAATTGTAGGGTGTTTAACAAACGCAATTAAGCTAAGATTTTATAATGTTTTGAGAGGAATTGCTGCAAAGATTATGTTTTCTATTTCTCTTGTTCATTTGAAAACATACATTAACGTTAGTTTCCATTTGTTTGTTCTTTTACAAACATCTACAGGTAATCTATACATAATTTTAAACAAGAAAATGAAAATAAAGATGACGGTTATAGGACAAATAAAGTCTAAATTGTATTAAATATATCACACTAAACTTTAGTTCTATTTCTCTCTAATTAATTTATGATTATGGATGCAAATGGAAATATCATAAATTCTCCTTCAGAATAATTTAAAAACATCGAAATAAATTATACCCTCACTCTAATCATATCGATCAACATAATAGCTTGTGGAGATTCGATTGTACTAAAGAAAAAAATAATAATTTTGGGAGATATTAATAATCCAACTTCTTGTGGATATCTTATCAACTAATAGCTTGTTTGAATCATGTTAGTGTTGCAATCTCGTATCCCAATACTAGTTTAGTGTAATTTTCATGAAGCTACAAATATTAACATCAGTATGGCCGTGAGGCTTATATATTAATTATAAATCGAAATCCAATGTTTGATTTTTTGACCCTGTATGGGGTGGGTCCGGGTCCGGGTCTGAAATGACACAATATTTTGTTTTTATCCATTACTATATGAAATAATGCATTACAAATCCGTCAAATTCCAGATTCGATCCCATGGAATGGGCCATGACTATTCAGTTTCTTCCAACGACCACAATCACTACACTATCCAACAACATTATGACATTTCTTGACTGTCAAAGATATTTCATCATTTATAAAATGAAAATCTTTTAAATATATTTTGAAAATATCTCTAGTTTAATTTATATATATCGTACTACAATTTTTTTATTTAATAATTATTATAAAATCAAACATTTCTAATGATTTAATATTTGTAATAGACAACTTTATATAAATTAAATTCATAAATGTGAGAATAACTCAAAAGAATATTATCTTGGAATCAATCTTTAAATCCACCCATATCAGCGAATTTTATGTGTCGACAATTCCATGTTTTAAAGGACGATCGATTCTTATTAATCTTATGTGTTATGAATGTAATTAATTCATTAAATTAATTTCATAAAAAAATTCATTAAATTAATTAACGTAATATATTTATTATTAATGTTAAGAATTGCTCTACATTTTTTATGATTAAATATGTTTTTAGTCTTTATAAAATTTTAGCGTTTCGTTTTAGTCTATGTAATAAAAAAAATACAACTTTAGTCCATACAAAATTATTCTATAAATAAATTTAGTCCCCATTGAAATGGAATATTTTTTAATTATCCTTTGATTTTTAAATTTTTTTTAGTGAATCTTTGCAAGCATGTTTAGAACATTATAAAAAAAATTCCACA
>JBBPBP010000003.1:48314213-48344527 GCA_037974735.1 Cicer chorassanicum | reverse complement strand
TTTTTTTATCGTGGAATCCAAATGGAGGCTAAGAGGATTTTGAATACTCTAAACACCTATCAAAAAGTCTCTAGCTTGACAAGTGGTTAATTTGATAAGTCTGAGTTGTTGTTTAGTCGAAATGTGCTTGAAGAAGATAAATATATGATATACAACATGACGAGAGTAAGGATTGTGATGTCTCACACGCCAAATACTCGGGAGTGTCACTGTTGTTTGGTATATCCAAAAAGGAAATATTTTCCTTTATTAGTGAGTGTGTCTAGAAAAAGCTGAAGGAGTGGAAAGAGAAATGCCCTTCTGATTTCTCAAGCAGGAAATGAAAATGATCAAAGCAGTAATGCAAGTTATACTCAGTTATATGAGTTACTACAAATTATCTAGAAGTTGTTCTAATGAGAATGAGTCTATGCTTAGCAATTTTTGGAAGTTAAGATGGGGTTATCACCAAGTTATGGAAGTTAAGATGGGGTTATCACCAAGTTATGTTTCACGATCCTGAGTCAAGAGATCAGCGTGTATGATCTAATTGACTTCAATACTGCTAAATAATGCAAAATAGATTTAATCGATTCTTTCTTTAGCGTCCACCAAATCAATTTCTCTCTATCTCTATTTCTCTCCCTCCCTCCCTCCACCATACTCCAACAAAACATTGTGGAAGATGGGGTTATCACCAAGTTATGGAAGTTAAGATGGAGTTATCACCAAGTTATGTCTCAGCATCCTGAGTCAAGAGATCCGCGTGTATGATCTAATTGACTTCAATACTACTAAACAATGCAAAATAGATTTAATCGATTCTTTCTTCAGCGTCCACCAAATCAATTTCTCTCTATCTCTATTCCTCTCCCTCCCTCCCTCCACCATACTCCAATAAAACATTGTGGAAGATGGGGTTATCACCAAGTTATGAAAGTTGAGATGGGGTTATCACCAAGTTATGTCTCAGGATCCTGAGTCAAGAGATCCGCGTGTATGATCTAATTGACTTCAATACTACTAAACAATGCAAAATAGATTTAATCAATTCTTTCTTTAGCGTCCACCAAATCAATTTCTCTCTATCTCTATTTCTCTTCCTCCCTCTACCATACTCCAACAAAACATTGTGGAAGAACATTTGACACTCTATCTCACAATTTCTTCGATCTATTTTTACATCAAGCAAACAAATGAAAAAGTAGTAGAACACATTAATTTATGTTTTCTCGTATATCTAACACGTAAAAAAGTATTGACTTAATTTATGATTTTTTGTCAAAATATTTTGGTGAGGTGGAAGTTATCTTTAGAAAATTATGGATAATTAGTAATTTGCAATTAAGAGGTGAAGGGAAGTGTGTTACTACATCGGCTCTGGCCCCGACTTTTTATTGTTTGTATTGTTGTGAATTTAATTTGATAATGTTTACTTTATTTTTATTTTTATTTTTTATAAAGAATTGATAATGTTTACTATTAGTAGTGGTTTCACTTTCTAAAATAAAAATAACAAAAGAACCAATAATATTAGAGGTCTCTTTCGTGTTTAGTACAATTAAATAGAGATGTGTTTCTTTTTAATAAAAATAGAGATGTGTTTTTTTCTTTGCATAATCATTTACTAATATTTATAACACTTAATTATAAATAATTTGCATAAAATTTACTATTTATAGTATATTGGATGAGCTCTAATATTTTAAATGGGCCTCTGTTGTGAAATAAGTTTGGCTCTAAGACAGTCACAAAGAGTTAAAAACCAATTAAAATCAGTCAAATGTATTCTACTAATTATATTAAATTTATGATTCTAAAAAAAGTAAGTAAAATACACATAACTGATTTTAATTGATTGTAATTAACTTATCTCAATTTTCCAAAATAATATATTCTAAGCCACTTGATATCTACACCAAACCATGATTAAGGATGTCAATAGAGAAGGACAGACACAAATAGTAGTCTCCCAAACTCTATTTGTTGGATAAAAATGATATCTATATTTGATTTGTATTCGCGCGAGTATCCATTTGAGGGTTTTTTCTTTCCAATACCCTATATTTCAAAAAACTTACCAAACTACTCTATTTTCAAAACTATATACCAAAATACTCCTTTTTTATTCTCAGTTACAAGTCGCCTTTGCAAATGGCGACATCTTTAAGGAAACCCAAGTTTGCAAAGGTAGGCAATTTTTCAAAAAAAATTTCTTTCAATTTTTAAATTTTTTTTTCAAATTAACAAAAAATTTATATAATTATTATAATTTATAAAAAGACACAAACACAGATTTTAAATTACATGGATTGACAAGAGTTACCTATACATTTAGACAATATTTTCGAGTATGACCAGTTAACCGACATATAAAAATAAATTAACGTTTTAATATATTACATCGTTAACAATCAACTGATCATACTCGAAAACATTGTCCAAATGTTACATGCACCTCTAGTCAATCTATATAATTTAAATTTTGTGTTTATGTATTTTTATGAATGATATATATATTGTTAATTTGAAAAAAAATTGAAAGAATTTTTTTTGTTTTGAAAAATTGCCTTAAGAAAGTCGCATTTGCAAACTCGGGCTTCCTTAAAGAAGTCGCCATTTGCAAAGGTAACTTGCAACTGAGAATAAAAATGGAATATTTTGGTATATAGTTTTGAAAAGAAAATAATTTGATAATTTTTTTTTTGAAATATAGGTTATTGGGAAAAAAAAAACTCCATTTGACGTGTTTTTCTTTTGGGGATATGTCTTCTCATGGGTATCTATGGAGATTTATAGATATTTAGTAAATTAATAAAATATTTTTCTAAAAAATAAAAAGTTAAATTTTCCACAAAATTAACTTTTTGAACATCGTCTTTTTATTTATATAAGAAAAATATGCATTTTGTTATGAATATACCTTATAATTTATTTGTTAGTTTATGAAAGTGGGTGTGACTCATACAACTTATCTTGTGAATTTGAGATTGAGAGACATTTTTAGAATTTTACATTTAAATTAAATATAAATATGAGAATAAATTATGTATATTTATTGAGGGTACAAATTTTTGAATACACGAGTACCTCAGTATCTACCCCTTCATTAATTACGATAATTAAATTACTTATTTATTTTATCTATAAATATTAGGGATGACAATTAGATCAAGACCCAGTGAGTATCCGCAAAAAAAAAAAACCAGAATAGGTAGGTAAAATCCCGCATAATGGATATGAGCACGGGGACGGGTAATTACCCGCAAAATTAAACAGCTATGGGTGCGGGTACTATAGTACCCACCCCGCCCCGCATCCTTACTAATATAAATATATTATTTATTTATTTATTATATTAATATTTAGTTTAATTAGTTGTTTTCTTTTATGTTTTAGCATCTATTGGTATCATTAGACCACTACAATATTTATAATCGAAAGATGAACGTTTACAAACTTTTTAAGAATTTGATTTTGATGAATAGGTAAATAAGAGTGACTTTATAACTAAGAGTTATGTCTTATTAACCGTGACTTTATAATTTTACTTGCAACTTCGTATCAATTTTTTTTACAGATCTCAAATAATACCGTTGTAGGACTTGCAACTTTATAAAGTATTATTATGAATATTTGAATGTGTATTGTAATGTGTGTTCATTTGAAATGTTTTGAGTTAGAAAATATTTTAGTTTATAATAATTTATGATTGGATTTAAGATATTTGGATAATTTTTAAATTTAATCACAAAAATATCATTTATTTATCGATTTATTTTAGTTAAAGTGTGGATAATAGGTATGGGTATGAGCACTTAGGTACCAAAAACGTAAGATACGTGTATTAAAGTTGATATCTAAGAGGGTATGAACATGAATATGAATATTTTTTTAAATTGCGGATATGGAGACCAGTATTATAGTATCCTACCTAAACCCTACCCAATATCATCCCTAATAAATATCCATTAAGTTATCCATATTACACATATTGCAGATTTTATCGACCGTATATGCGGGTACAATTTTATTTTATTTTATTATCCCTAGATCTAATAAGCTAGACAACATCTATAACAAATCACAATTGTCCTTAAAGGAGTAGTCCAATTGTATAATTAAGTTAAGACACCAACAAAATATTACGTATGAGTCTAAAATTTGAATAAATCTTTCTTTAAACATATTAGCACAGACAATTTGTCTATAAGAATATATTAGTCAAATTAACAACATATATGAAATATCTTACAAAACGTACAATAACAAAGAATAAGTTATGTGCTTTTGGGTCAAGTGTAAACGTACAAAGACAACTAATGAACTCAAAAAATAAGTTATTGGTACAATATTAATTTGAAGTTTTTTATTTTTATTTTATTTTTTTTGCATGATCGTGTATCAATCTAAGATTTAAAAGAGTAAGAAACAACACTAATATTTATCATAGAATAAAAAACACTAATAATAGTAATTGGTACTGATCCAATGTAACCTAGTCATAAAATGGGCCCAAGTGTAGCTTTTCGACTCCCACCAGCCCAACAGAAATGGGTTAGAAATTTAGGAAAATTAAATTTCATATCCCTCATTTTGACTTTTACCTCCATCATTTTTGAAAAATATTCCATTTTAACCATATCATTTTTATTAAAAATTTTGGACCATTTTTTACTCCACACAAATACAAAATTTTTGGTATGAAATTATGTTTCCAAAAATTCAGTTTAGAAATAAACATACTAGAAATTTCAAAATTTAAAATGTCGAATATATAAAAAAAAAATTATATATAAGAAATTTTCAGTATGTAAAAAAATCATAGATATGGATTAAAAAAAACAGACTGTTTTGTTTAAAATTTTGTATTTTCTATAAAGATATTTTTGAAAGTTCATACAGAAAAATGATAAAATATAGGGGTAGGAGTTAATATATGGGGGTATGAAATCCAATTCTTGAAACTTAGAACCCAAATCAATCACCAATAGGCTCATAATGGCCACCTTCCATGGTTACTTTTAACTATGGTGATTGCTCACACACCCTCATTATTTGCTCACAAATGAAAAAGTATTATCGAAAATATATTTCTGGTAGTATATTTTACTTAAATTTATACTCTCCCGTAAGAAAGATTTTGGTAGATTTATTTATTTTTTAGGGGATGAGAGCATATCCACCATTACTTTTACACAATATATATAGAGATGATTTTTTTTTCTTCTGTAAATGAAATAATAAAGAAATTCACGCACAATTGTAAGATCTGTAGTTTGAACCTAAAACATGATATTTGACCAAACAATTTTAACATTTGCAGTTGAACTATACCCTACTGATAAACATTTTCTTTATTTAATACTATATTAACATAGGAAAAAAATATTCTCTACAATAATTTCTTAATTCTTACTTTTTAACCAATATGTTAAATATAAAAGTAAAAATATAGCACACAAGTATCAAGAAAACTTGGGATCTAGTGATAACCATGATCAGAGACAAATTATCAGTTTGAAAGTGTTAAAACTTATTGTTGGGAGGTCGGGTGGTTTTTATATTTTACTACTACAACCTTAGACTTTTTATATAGAAGAATAAATTATAATAGTAATAATTATTAATAATTGTAGAATTATTAAAATAAAAATGAAAAGAATAATATAAAATCAAAAAAAATCAAATTGGATTTCTCTTTATTCTTCAAAAATGACAAATATATGCTACCTCTCATTCTTCATGGCTCCATCTGGACGTCGAATAGTCTTGTTGCATTTAATTCTTTCGACATTACCGGAGAAAATAATGAAATAATACTTTCATATTTTATTATTATAGAGTCTTAAACTATTTATATAAGAAAAGAAATTACATTAATAGTAATAATTAGTAGTAATAATTAATAATGGCAAAATTATTAAAAATAAAAATAAAAAGAATAATATTAAATCACGGAGAATCAATTATAATTTCTCCTCACTCTTCAACAATTACCAATATACTAGCTCTCGTTCTTCATAGCTCCATATGATATAGTCTCTAAACTTGAAACTTAGTTTAAACACTTTCAATGGGGATGGAGTTGGGAGTTCAAGAGAGTGCATTGGCTGAAGTAGTATATAGAATTTGTCAAGAGATAAAGGTTGCTTAGGCATAAAAAACTTGAAAGGCTTCAATTTGGATCTACTAGGAAAGTGGATGTGGAGATTGAGGAGAGAAGAATAGTTTGTGGTATAACATGCTAAAACACAAATATATATGGAGAGAACATAGGGGAGATTTTGGAGGGAGGTAATTAAATTTCGTCATGGTGGAGGGATGTGGGAGGGGTAGAAAAGGGATGTTGGTACTTGTCAAAAATGGTGTTTGGATCAAAAGAGTGGGATATGGAAGAGAAACAATATTCATGCATGGACCGTGTGGGTGAATGAAAATATCCTAAGAATTAAATATAGTAGATTGTTTTTATTTTTGTATCGAGAGTTGCAAATTTGAGATCAAGAGAAAATGAAGGTAGGTCTTGGGTTTAGATTTAGAGGTGTGATATATTCCAATGTGAAGAGGAATTATAGGTGCTTTCGTTAATTATTCTTTGGATCATACTTTATACTTCGTTCGTTTGATCTTTGGAGGTAGGGTCAAACGTGATAATCTATTTTTAGTTGTTATGTGGTCGATGTGAAAAATGAGAAACAATGTGATATTTTGTTAGCATGAAATTAATTAATGTCTTATATCATAGAAAAAAAAAATCTATAATGTGATATTGATATAAATGTAAAGTGAAGGATTTTAGTAATGATTTTTGTCAAAATGGTGTTCCCAATATCTAAATATATAGTGTGAAATCGCAGGTAGTATATATTTTTAGCTCCTTTTACATATCATCATGTCTCCTAAGAGGATTGAGTTTTTGAATATTGTATTGGCATTTTTTCTACTCCTAGAGGGGTAGTGTCGTTAGTGTGATTATAATAAGTTTTGATTTTTTAAAAAAGATATAATTATTCTTTTCATGATATGGGATACAATTGTTAGTTTAAAGTAGTTTGCTAGCTAGTTTGTAGACAGCCCAAAAGGTTGTGGACCCAATTGGCCCGCGATGTTATCGTTTATTGAATACTTTAAAAATTATAATCATCATATCTCATGTAATGAGAGAGTAATGTATATGGCTTCATGTTTATCCATTCTTTTTTATAACGTGCATACCTTTCTTTTAATAGATATTATCTCTTGAATCGAGTAGAATCATAATAAATAATCTTACGAGATTTAATACTATTGCATTTTCAAAACTAAATTTGAATTTAAAATTTTGATTAACGAAAAGTGACTCTTGTTACTTCATTTAAATACTTTTATACATGCATACTTTCTTTTAACCACTAATTTAAAAGTCCATTCACATTACATTCATGCATGACAATCTTAGCTGGATACGTGGATATATATACCCAATCTTCCCGCACTTAAAGTGATATATATGGATATTTGAGAGTTAATGGATATATCCCCATGTAATGAAGTAGTAGTATATTAGTTTGGAGAAGTGGTAAATCCATACCTCAATTAAATCAATTCATTTCAATCTACAAAGCCTTGGATCTTGAACTCTTTTATTTAGAAATATAATTAAGGACTCAACATTTAACTCAATAAATGTCTTACTTTTCTTGCCTAGAAAAACAAAAAATCTTAATGTTAAATCATTATATATCCTAGCCAAGTTATGGATTTGGGTAATCACTCGTTCTTTTCAAATAATCTAAGCATTGAGATATGTCAATTTTTTGTTAGCTAGCATCATGGATTGTTAAGTATTTTAATATCAATTTAGATATCATTGTTTTTTCACATTTTTCCTTTGTAGAAACTACGACTAGTCGACAGTGTCCACGATCAAGTCCCTCAGAGGATTTAGAGTGAATGTTTTCTAAGTTAATGGAATACCCAATTGTTATTGTAACTTCTCTTTATATAGACTAGGACTAGACTAGGACTAAGGTTTTTATACTCTAGTATTCGATAATTGCTTCTTTCTTCTCGGTAGGCATGGCAACGGAGCTGGACGCAGATAGATTTTGCCTCCTCTATCCCCGTACTGACTAATCAGGGAAAACCCGCTCACGCCTCCGTTTTATAGTGGGTGTGAAATTTAGGCATCCATCTCTGCCCGCAATGGGGTTCGGGTTTCTCAGTCCACACCCGTGCCCATTCATATATATATAATTATAAATTTAAAAATCATATATATTATAATTAATATAATAAAATAATTATTATTAGACAATAATAAAATTAAAAAATATTTTTTATAGAGATAAGATTATAATTTGTAATATTTAAAAAATATTAAGTATATTCAATATATATATGTATATAAAATTTAAAAATTACAATAATATTACTTGCAGGACGGGTTCTGGTGTGGGTGCGGGGTGGATATCACCACCCCCAAACCCGTCCCCGCCCCCGAATTTTAATTTCGGGGAAAATCCGCGCCCGCACCTAATCAAAGCAGGTTTTCTCTGTCCAAATCAAGACGGATTCGGGTGGATACTCACGGGTGCGGGTTATGTTGTCATCCATACTTCTCGGCCTCCGCTCCATAATATTTTCCAACTTTTTCCTTTCTCTCAACGCTAACATCTCGACATCTTGTTATCCCGCCTTCTACTAAATGTTGGGTTATTGGGCCTCAAGCATCGATTAGGTCACTGAGATCCACTGGCCTTGCGCCCTACGGGATCGGTACCGTATCCCGGTCCACAACCCCGTAAGCATGAGGCCAAAGAAGGACAAAATGATTAAGTTAACATCGAACGCACATAAC
This sequence comes from Cicer chorassanicum, assembly GCA_037974735.1. Classification (NCBI taxonomy): domain Eukaryota; kingdom Viridiplantae; phylum Streptophyta; class Magnoliopsida; order Fabales; family Fabaceae; genus Cicer; species Cicer chorassanicum. Next base: position 48,335,706 of record JBBPBP010000003.1, on the reverse strand, counting down.
ATAGGTGACCAATTGTGTGTATTGCTTTTGCCTTCTTGGCCCGTACATAATATGAATTCGTACACGTGTCCAACTAAAGATCTTTAATTTCAAATTTTTTGAGTAAGGACTCCAAGGGGTCACTTCTTTATTTTGAAGATTCATTTTTTGAAAAGACACAATTTGGTGGTGCTTGCTCCAAATGTGATAGTCTGACCTCTAGAGTGGTGCCTAGGGTCAAAAGCCATGATTGCTTCGTTATAAATACTAGGCACAAACAAAAGCACCATTTTAACTTCCAGCTTCAACCATTCAAGTACGAACCTTCTCCATTGAACATGCAACTTTCTTCTTTCTCTTTCCCTTTTCACTTTGTTTCTCTCGATCATATGTTAGAGTCCTATTCCGAGTAAAGTTAGTAGTAATGATCTCGACCGTGATAAGTCCTTTTCCATTTGTCCCATTTTCCTTTACAAGGAAATAACACTTGCTAGCAAAGGGGTTAGGATAGATTGGGACAATCATTTTAATAAACACAATGATGTTGATTCGCCTCCTGTTTCTACCAATGACATGGTTGTTTCTTCTTTCCCATGATCTAGGGGTTGTCCATCATCAATACCTAACCTTATCTAATTATTCATAGCTTCCTAGATTCTCTTGTGAGAGGAGTAAGTGATGAAGTTTCGTAGATCTCTTTTGAATTCCTTACCACTGACTTCAAAATGGTGTTTTTGAAATCGTGTTTCTAAACCAAACGTAGAAGATATAATTTTAGAATCACGTTAATTGCAACTTAAGTCAACTTTTTCCCAATATTTGGGATCAGACCTCAGTTTTCTTAGCGATGGTGAAATGCGAGGTGTACAATTTCTTGAAAAAGACTTGTCCTGTTAATTGCAAAGATTTAATATAAGTTGAATCAAATCAAGAGGGGTTAACCAATTTATTATGTAAATTTATGCACTTTTAATCGTGAGGATCATTTTTTATGATTAATTTATCTTTGGGTTGTTGAACGTTAAGCTGCTCGAGCGCCCACTAATTCCCAGCAAGGCCTATTTGGGTTGGTTATTCGTGGTACGAAACGCAAAAACCCTAACAAAGGTCAATCCTTGCACGAAAATAGTCCTATTTGGACTCCTCATTTTCAGACCATACCTCCGACCAATTCGTCTTCAACTCCATCTTCTCCCTGAAGAAATAAAAAATTGCATCCACTACCCACTAGAGATAACTCTTAAAGACGTGGTAGATAGGAAATTGGTAGCAATTGCTTCGCCGGAGGGAACAAATCTCTTGCTAGAAAAAAAACCGGAATTGATGTATTTTAATTTTACGTTTTCTATTTCTATGATTCTGTTTTTTGTAATATTATCTTGATTTTGGGATCTCTATATCCGGATCATAATATATCATGGTTTAATTGATGTTTGCTTTCAGATCTTGCCACTTAAGTAATGTTTACGTGTTACGTCTATGCTTGAGGAACTTTGTATATGCTCATTAAAGTCATTATGGACTATTGATATCATAATATATCATAGCAATGTTTTACTTTACCGAAGTCACAATAGAGACGTTAAAAAAAAATCTCTATTTTGCCGAAATGATATCAATATTCTTAACTTGACATAATAAAGTAATTGTATTCACTGAGGGGCAACCACAACACTTACAAGTGGTGCATCTGCATCGGAATGTATCATTGAGGGACAACCACGAGATTTGCAAGTGATGTATCCACATTAGAATGTATCATCGAGCAGGAACCAAGAGTTTTACTAGTGGTGCATTTGTATCGGACTTTCCAGTAATCATCATCACAAACCATAAATCAATCGGTCACATACAAACATATAACTGAACGAATAGGCGTGCTTCGTTAAAACACCCCATTGGTTGCGTGAGACCATCAATGAAGGTTGAATTGAGTGTGGTCAAGAATCATTTCACCGCATTCCCACGATGGGTGCCAAATGTTCTAGTGTAAAAGCTTGAGGACTAGCCGACAGTGTTTTGTGATCGAGCCCTCGGGGTGTTTAGGGTAAAGTGTTTTCTTAGTTGATGGAATGCTTAATTGTGATTGCAAGTTCTCTTTATATAGACTAGTACTAGGGTTTCCATCCTCTAGTATTCGATAACGGCTCCCTTCTTCTCGTCCTCCACTCCATAATATTTTTCCACATTTTCCTTTCTCTCCATGCTAACATCCGTTATCATGCTTTCTTCTAAATGTTGGGATATTGGACCTCAACCATCCACTAGATCATTGGGATCCACTGACCTTGCGTCCCTGGGGTCGAGTACCATATCCCAACCCACATATATATATATATATATTAAGAAAAATAAATAGTGAATTTAATATGTCAATTTTATATGTTGATGTTGTTAAAATAACTCTTAATAATTTAATAGAATACTTGTATTTAAAAATATCTTTTTAATAGGTAAAACGTACAACATGGTGGTTCGCATATCGAAAGGAGTGCTCACGTTAAATATTTTGACAACTACTTAATAAGATTATAGTAAATTATATATAATTAAAAATAATAATGAAAAATTTAGTGAATTTATTAAATTTTTAATTATTATTTTTACTTATATTTCATTTGATTGGAATATTTGATAAGAGAAAATACATAGATTCACTGCAAATTAGTTATATTAACCAAAATAAAATACTCATCAATTCCATAATAAATGATCCATTTGATTATTTCTTACAAATTAAAAAAACTATAAAAACAAAAGAGATAGAATAATACTTTTACTAAATTAATTATATCAACTATTGATGTGTTTGACAAAAAAAATACTGACGTATTTACTATTACCGTAAGTCTAAAGTGAAAGACAGTGAATTAAAAATGATATATATAATATTAATTAAATAATATAATTAAAAATAATAATTAATATTAAAAAATTTAAAAATCACTTATTTTAAAACAGTTTTACTTTTACAAATAAATCAATTATCATAATATAGACAATAGTATCCATTTTTTTTTACAAAATTATCAAATTGTTGTCTATCACCATACATATATATACATATATTTTGAATACATTTACAAATTATTTGTAATATGATAATTCAATCTGAAAAAGATGAATGTTTTTTTGGGTATGAAATCATAGTTGTTGCACTGCTAAAAACAGCTTATAAATAAATACTCACTCCGATGATTTATATAAAAAAAAAAAAAAAAAATCAGTTGTAAAAATACAGGCCATACCTTTATATATGATCCAACAGTACTTGTGTGGATTATGAACCGTGAATACATCAATTAAGTTAGGTCAGTGGGCACATAATAGAAAAATAAATGAACAAGTTGACTTTTATTGGTTGGTGCGGTACATTCATATGCATATTGAAGTCTCTTTATTGTCTCACATATTATTATTTAAGCAATAAAAGGTTCGTGCTCCTCTTGTCATATCCAACTAGTAATTCAAGATGCCTACAAATTTCGTGAGATTCTTTCTTCTACTCATTATCTTTTTGGATTTCTCATATTTTCTCTCTACCTCTGCTATCCCTGCAACAAGTAAGCATTTCATAGGATATTCATATTTTTAGTTCCTTTTCAATTTTTTGTAGAATATTAATTACATGAATATTTGTATTGATTTGTCCTAGGAACCCAAAATTTGAAATGCGAAGATGCATCAGCTCTACCTTCTTTAGCTAAGGTTAGTGCTATTCATGTTTCTCTATATATATATGATATAACTTAGCAAAACATTATTATGGAATGAATGTTGTGTTGTCAAAATTTGAGATATACAGTACTATCATGTTCAAATTATGTATATGATAATACCCTTTTTAATTTTAATAGATATTAAACTAGAGTTCATACAAAAATTAATATTAAACTGATGTATTAACTCGTGTCAGCCACATGATATATATACATTACATTATATATATATATATTCTTGCAATGAACTACAATATCAAGTAATGACTCATGCGATGGCGGGAATGATATTAGAGGTTCATACCCAAATAATAATCATATCCCATAGTGTAAATATTTATGTTGATATTTTAAGAAATAAGACTAAGATATATAGTATGATATAATTAAACACATACTTAAACTATTTTTTTACACTCCAATCTATTGTTATTGAACTGAAATAGATTGTACCTTATCAACATTTATAAATGTTAACGAAGAAGAGAGATATAACGAGAAGTTTAACTTGAAAAAAATTAACTGAAATTTCAACCTCTAACTATGTAACTAAGTGGTTAGACTCAATTAGTAGTTGGCGAGTTTGTCAAATCGATTGAGAGTATTTTAGTTTGATTTCTCGCTAAAATAATTTTTTTGCCATCGTTTAGATTTTGTTTGGGAGTTTAGAGACAAAGAGAATGAATGACTTTTAATATAACAAGAGGAAGAAAGGAAATGAGAAGAGAGAGTAGCCACCTACCCTCCTGAAAATTTCATATGTTTTTAAGTGTTTATGATGAAATTAAATGAATAAGTTTCTGATAAAATTAAGATATGGAGGTTATTAAATTTAACCTACAAGAGAAAATATTAATTAAAATACTCAATTATTTTAAGATTATTTCAAAATTTTCTTTACTACAAGTATTTAGAGAAAAATGTGGGCAAACTAATTCCTAGATCTTTTAAGTGATGAATATTTATTGGTTTCTTCTTTTGACTTTGCTCTTGTTCGTAATTTGTTTAATTTGCAGGTGGGTAATAATTATGGTGAGGAGGTGGTGCTAGTTCATATGGACGAAGGATTTACTGAAAGGAGGGTCGATTTGGAAATCCAAGACTATGATGGAACAGGAGCAAATAGAGATCATGAGCCAAAACCCCCTAGAAGGATTTAATCCCTAAATAACAATCCCATTAAATATATATGTTTATTGTCTTTCTCGTGTATAAGTAAAATAATGGAATAATATAGATGCATGTGGTACCCTTTCATTTACTTAATTATATAATATGTTTGCTATTTCACTTTTATTCAAAAAAAAAAAAACAAACACATGATTATGTAACTTTGAGTTGTTATTTTTAATAAGAGATTACAAGACTTTCGACACAATTTTATAGGCGTGCACAAAAAAAAGTATTTTTTGTGCATATCTAAATAATTTTTATTTGAAACTGCCATCTTAGACTCTTCAAATAAATAAGGCTGTCCACTAACCACACAAGAGGATACAATAAGTCAAAAACAATAAAAACAATTTGTAGTACTTCAGTTTTTACTAACACTTGAAGAGTAATAATCTTTTCAAATAAAAAATCAATTATAATGAAACAACTCATACTTAAGAACAATTTGTAGTACTTTAATTTTTACAGTTGAAGAGTACTTTCTTTCACAAAACAGAGTAACACATGCTTACAAATACATTGTATTACTTTAATTTTTACAAACACTTGGAGAGTACTCTCTTTCAAATGAAAAGTAATTATAATTTAGTAATCAACTTATTTTACAAAAATCATTATTGATTTAGTAGTTGATATATTGTATAGATTATTATCGTAAATTTTTAATTCTTTGATATGTCATTGAAACTCATTAGAATTAGAATTAACATCATTCAATAAAAATACTCAACATATTAACAATGTCAAGATTTTTTATACTTGTGTACAGAAAAAAGTTAGCCACTGTGCAACTAGCTAGTTTCGATCCCCGTACATTGGGAAAGAGCTAGTGCACAACACCACCAATCTGCTTTACGATTATTGTAGTATATGTGAACAATATATATATATATTTTCAACTATATCTGTAGTTTAAAATAGTTACACCAATACCTCAGCCAAATCAATGGCTGGTCTGAAATTTAAAACCTAGCTAACATGACAGTATTCCTTTTGGAAAGTTTAATTTCCCATCAAAAAGATAATAGGAGAGGCTGCCATGTCAACTATAAGAGTTTCTGCTCTAATATGTTGGGTCATTTTGATGGAAAAGACCAACAAAATTTATCTGATTTTCCTTTATAGATAAATAAATACTTTTTAGTATGAAACACAATATCTTAACACATTTTATGTCAAATAGATAACCTTTGCTAATAAATAGCTTTACCAAGATGAACCCTAGATAATACCTACCTACCACCAGTCAAAAAATAATAATTACCTACCAGCCAAACAATTTCCAGCTACAGCAACTCTCAAGCTGAAGGTTCATGCATGTGACCTGTGATTCTGTGAATAAAAATAACAAGGAAAAAGCCCACCCAGAGATGCAAGCTTAAACAATCTTCGGTTCCTCTGCCACCAGCCATGTTTAATATGAATTGCAAAAGCATCAAGCAAATTATCAGTAATAATCGACATCATAACTATGACCATCTTCCTCAGTGAAATATGCACCGTCCATATTTTCATTATTATCCCAATCCTGGTTACCATCCTCAAAATCATCCGCTGATCTCAGCTCATCATCCTTTTGGTCCTCAACCTTGGACTGAAATTTGTCATGATTATCAGAGGATAGATCAAATCGTACTTTTTTGGGATTACCCGCATCTGCCTGTAATATAGGTTACTCATCAGAAGACAATTTGTGAAACAATTGAATGCTCATAATGCATATGTTGCAAATTTTTCTTTTATACATGTATAAAGCAACAAACAAGAGCAATGTCCTTAGACATTAATTTGACATATCTCAGTAACATATCAAATGACTATAGATTAATGAGTTGTTTAATACTAATATCTAGTCCAGTAATAAGTTATTGAATAATGTAACAATAATCAAAAAAAATATTGGGATTTATTGGGAAAAAAAATATTGGTTACACATTAAATTTCTAAAACATCAATAGTTTTGAAACAAAAACAAAAGGCTAAAACATCAATCTATATAGAATGGAGGGAGTACTAGCTTAGAAATGCCATATAAAACCTATTACCGAATAAGTTTCAGCCAACAACTATAAATGAAGATAATAAAATAGAGGAAAGAAAATCATTCATCTATTGAACAGATTAAAAACAGAAGAAATAGGAAAAACAAGATCAGTAAGCTAGACTTGATCGTGCAAAGTAACCACTAGCTTCCATTTAGTGGTGTATGCTTGGAACCTTTTTAAACAAGAGAAATAAAATAGCAATTACATTATTGACTTAACTATTCCTGAAGGATCTTAACAATCAATTTTTAAATGGTGACAACATGTGAATGACAGAATAGATGGAATGAGTTTGATGTTTCAGCTATATCATATAAATATTTGTCTCGTTAGAAAAACTCAAGTGTATGCAGATAAACAAGTGTCTCAAGAGAAAAAGAGTTCAAGAGAGACTTACTGGTTCGTCTTCAAATAATTTTGCCAAACAATCAAAATTGATTTTTTTACTGAGTCTCTGCAGAAGAATACAAGTAAACAAATATTATTAGTAATAGTATATTGCTCACTGACCTTACCGATACAACTGTCTGTACATAATAAGTCAAAAAGAACACACGCGTATGGATATAACCCCATCCCCATCCCAAAAGGAGACAAAAGAAGCACTAAACCAGAATGGTTAACCATCAAATGAAACCAAGGACCGAGATTAAAGCAATCCAACACTACTCAGTGTTTAGAAAGACACTAATGTTATTATGTTTTCCACAAGCTTGCAGCCCAATAAACAATTAATAATAAATGATTAGGAGATGTGGTTCAATGAACAAATTGATGAGCCTTGGAAAGAGTGGTTGTGGTAAATGTTGATATAGAACCTTGGTGTTTGGCGTGTGAATATGACATGAAATTGATGAGCCTTGGAAATAGAATAGAACCTTCCAATTTTAAATTTATATTTTGGAGTGCATATTATTAATATTCAAATTCCAAGTTCAATTCTATGGGATTGAAAAATAACTAGTATATATCATATTATAATATTAGCCTAGAGTGTTGCCGAAAAAGATATATTAGTATAGTGTCTGAACTGTAAGAATTACAATTATAAGTAAATACCTAATATAATACTTAAATGAAGATTTTATATTATATTGTTCACTATCTTTGTCACTTTCATATTTTAGGAACCATTGGCATTGCCGATGGCAAACTCCAAGGACCATTATTGTCACTAGTGATTTCCGATCATCATTACTATAACCTCTTTTCCACCACTATTACTACCAACGTACATCAACCACCATTACTTTAGGCATCCTCTGACCTATCCTTCGACAATCATTGCAGTCATTGCCCTCCTATCATCATCCTCAAACTGCCAACATTGCAGATATCCTTAGACAATGCTACTATTAATGTTCTTTTAACCACAAGCTGCCAGTGTCCTCCATCACTATCGCCCCAGTTTCCTCCAATAGGTTCGATTTCAATTCAAAAATGTTGTTTTATATCTCAGTACTTTATTCACGTGAACAAAAAGAACACAATTCATAACGCAATTGTTACATAATTGGAATTTAAATTACAATTTCAAATTCTAATTTTAGTTTCATTCCTCTTTTATTATGAAATTCACAACAGTTTACTTCCAACTTCCTTTTCTACCTCTTCCTTTCATTCTTCAACTCCAAAAGTTTGCTCGTCTCCCTCAACTATAGTAGGGATGTAGAACAAACAAGAAAAATGTAGCTTAAGCATTGTTGCCTTGTTTTCTTAATACTTCCATTATGAACCCAATTTGGGATTTTTGGACCAAATATAACTATATTGTCCAAGCATGACCGGTTCAAAGACAAGTTAAGCATTGGAAATCCTGTATCGCCAAGGAAATATTTTCAAGTTGGTTTTTGATATGACAAAGGTGGAATTTCCAACACAACCTCTGATGCCCAGGATAGGACATTTGGAATATGAAGTTTGCACGACTGGACATTTGTAGTTGTCCTGATAATGACTGGCCCTAACAACAGATTTAGGATAGACTTTGATTAATACTATATTAGAATTTGGGTTTGAACCTAATTCAACCCCAAAAGCTAGCTTTAAGGTGAGGGTTGCCTTCCACTTATAACCATTATCTTTGGCATATCACTAAGGATTAAATCTTTTAAGTTATTACACGCAATTCGAAAAATGGACGGCGATTAAATCTTGCATCAACACCATAAATTCTATTGTGTAACGATATTGAATGTTTCATGATTCATGATCAAGCCTAATAGAAAACAATCAACCAATCTTCCAAAGTGCCTTGTAAATTGACTAGTTTTGTTTTGGAAATCCTGGCTGAGAGCTAATGGCCAAGTTGCTATCAGCCAAGTAAGACTAGTCCAAATTATAGAATAAATTTAAGAAAACCATACTGAACATTTCACTGTAGAACGAAAAAAGGAATGTAAAAGGTGACATGTTGAATCTTAACCGTAAATGCTTGATTTTCGTTGATCAATTTCCTAGATATGTATGACTGCCTTATGCTTGATATTATTCCTCAGAACAAATATGACACGTAGTACAATAATTATGAAGACCTTAACGGGAATTATCATATAGTTATTCCTAAGAACACATATGTATGACACATATATACATTTATTTAGTGTTTAAATACCCTTAATAAATAACTTATGAGTTATAACATGCCTATAAGTTATTTTCATCTTATTTCAACAAGCTTTCTAGAATAGTTTACGAAGAAGTGTTCAACTAAACTCCCTAGAATAGGTTATTAAATACACAGTTAAATAAGTTGTTTGCACCAAACACGACCTTAAACCAAAACCTCCTTTTTCCTTTTTTTAATATTCTTTGGGACTCAAATAAATTTTAGACAATAAATAATAAGTTATAACTACATAAAGGAAAAGTGAGAACTTCAAATTCACAAATATAGATTTTATGTTTGTGAGCATCGGCTTATAAGCATATGCCTAAACAAACTAGAAGCCATCTAATATAGTTAATAAATAAATTATCTAAAGAAAATGCATAGCTGAGTAGTTATTGAACAAATACCTTTGTTTTCACCATTTGGCAAGCGGCCTCTGCAGCAGATTGAGCAGGCCCTGAATTTTTTGTCTGTTGAGCTCGTCTCTGCTTCATTTCCTACAGTAGTGTATTTAACAAACCAAAAGATTATATGCTTGAAGTCTTACAGTACTTCATGCAACATTTATCATACTATGTAGACAAAATAAAACTACGCATAACTATTGGATCCGCACTACGAAAGCGTTCCAGTTGGCCTGTATCCAAGAATGCTGTCACATTTGAAACTAACATAAATTTAAAAATGAATATTAATTTAATCAGAATATGAATTCAGTTCATTTGCCAAACATGTTACTGGGGAATAAACAAGCATATGAATGAGTGTTTTACATAGACAAACTCATATGTGTATATATATAGCAATATGCCCGTTCTTGAATCCTTAGCTCAAACAAAACAAACACACATTAGGTGTTCTGCTATTATTACCCTCCTTATACACTCCTTAGCTTGGACATTTTCTTTCTTGTTTCATCTTTCTTTTCTACATTCTGTGATTACTCATTTCATCATGAAAAAAACATGGACAGAGGTTGAGCTTGGGATACTATTTAATAAAACCATCCTGGAATAAGATGTGGCGAACTTCCAATTAGCCTTGAATTGCCAAATACAGATGATCTGGAAAATAAGAGAGCACGACGGTGATTGTTTCACCGATAAATTTTCCAGGGGCGGCACATGGCTGCAGAGTGGACATTTTGGAAGCAGCAGTTAGCAAACAGCACTTGAGGATGATGTTTGTTAATGGTAGAGAACACAACCGAGGAACGCCGAAAGGAAGAAATTCTAGAAAAGAGTTTTGAACTTGTGCATGGTTGATTAGAATAATAGACATCTGATTTTTTGTGAAGTTTCAGTATTAAGGAAATTAATTAGTGGAATAGTGATAAGACAGGTCACGGAGGATTGTACCAGTCTAATACCATGTTGAAGTTATGGGTTTTACTCTTTTAGATAAAAGAAGAAGAGAAAGAATATAAAGACTTGAATATGATTTGGGTATAATATGATTAATCATAATTTGATACAAAAGACTATGTAGCAACCCTTATTATAAAAGAAAATCCCAAGTAAATAAAGAAATTGGGAAACAAATCACGATAATAACTAACAAAAAATGAGAGCTAATCCTGAAGATAATCTAAGATAGAAAAAACTAATATGTTACAACATAAACTAAGATACTCTAACATTATCCTGATATTTTGCATAGTCTAACACCTACATTATTGAAGTGTAAGTGACATTATAGCACTGGTCATAAAAAAATTATAACATGGGATAGGATCAATTGATAGTAGTGCAAGACTAGGAACACCTGTACCAGAGGTAGAGAGTAAACATGATGTGATGTTATGAGAAATTATCACATTCTTCAAGTATTCCAAATTTAAATTCAATTGGTTACTGATAGGTCAAACTTTAGTAGAGTAGACAATAGTTTTATAATTTGGAAAATCATATTCTAATTTAATGGGTTGCTAAGAAAACATAGAGTTAAAATCATTGATGTGATACATTCTTAACATGATTTATGTAATCAGAACTACAAATCCAACAGCAGATGGATTTCATGGAAAAGTTTATCTTACAGGTGACAATCTCACTGAAAATTGATTCAAAAATACCTTTCTGGATTTTGCCACAGCTGCAGTAGCAGACTGATAACGCTCTCTTGCTGCTAGTACATCCTCAGGACAGTTTTTCATATTTTCTTCAAAAGCTTTCTTCTCAGCTTCTGCATATGCCTGCTTGGCAGCTTGCTCCTGAAAGAATATATAAAGCAGAGTGAGACCCAGTCCACATTACCTCCCACAAAAGACGATGAAATAGAAAACCAGTGGAAAACAGAAGTATAAGCTGCAAGCACCCAGTTCTGAGTTTGAACAATCATCATAGGAAGTGGAAAAACTAACAGACTACTTTATCCAGCACTATTAAAAAATAAAATATTAAATAAAGTTGTTTGTACCTTGATATAGTCTTGGTTCTCATTTTCCCATATTATCCTTTTGCATTTTGTCTCTTCCTCATTGTTTAGGTACGGATCAACCTATGCAGCATTTGGCAGTGACAATGATCAGTATGTTATGCATGACAAAGACCTGATGGTACAATAGCGCAGGCACAAACATGTGTTTGTATGTGTAATACAAAGCAACACCAAGATGGAAACTTTTTACAGGGTCTAGCAACAAGCAGAGAAATAAATTTGGCAAGGTGAAATATTAAGTTGCAAGAATAATAGAATCAAAAAAACTTGAATCAATATCTGATAACTTCTAGAAATAATAATTGTTGAAGTTGTGGGATTTTAGATAAAAGAAGGAGAGACAATAATAAGGGTTTGAATATTATTGATAATAGTTTTATGCTAACTTGATTACAAAAGACTCAATACTAATCTCTATTTATAGAGAAACATAGACTCAATCCTAAATCAGGAACAAATCATAATAATAATAAGAGATATTCTAAGATCTCTATGATTATAAATTGATCCTGGAAATAACTCAAGATACTATAATATAATATAATCGATATTATAAGATATTTTTTAATATTCTAACAATAATGATTTGTGATAATCAACCAAACAAAGTGGGCATAATTAAAGAAAGAGATTACTTATCTTGGATTCAGATATATAAGTATAACTAACTAACTTCTTTACAAAATAGATTAGGAGGGCTGTTTCCTAAAATCTCTTCACTCTTTTATTTGTTTCCTTAATTGGGAGATTTGGTGCTGAAATTAAGTACAACTAGTGGAAGGCCTGTTGCCATGTTCTCTCTTATAAATCCCTCTGCTTGTAAGTAAATCATTTGAATTTGAATAAGAAATATATCAGAGTTTTCCCCTATGTAAAAAACACTTTCTCTGGTAACAAGGGGAGCAAAAGATCATGGCCATGTGATATGGGACATAGAATTAGATATAGAAGAAGACAATTTGAATTACTGACCATGATTGTTTCATCTTTTTAAATTTGTTAATTTGCATTTGCTAAATAGGATTACTTAACCTCTTCAGTTTGCTCTATTAATAAATTGGCTGATATCTTCACCAAATCTCTACGAGGACCTCAAATTGATTATATATGAAAAACTGGATAAATATGATATGCTCCAGCTTGAGAAGAGTGTTGATTATTAGTCATATTATGATTATTCTCTCTATTTATTATCGTCCATATAGTTTACTATTTTTCCTTTCTTGAGAAATTTTCTCTTCTATATAAATGTGTACAACCTCATTGTGAAATGCAAGTTATTCATTCTAAATTATTCAAGTAGCCCCCACAATATTTAGGCACCAGATTCCCTAAGCCTAAGCCACTATCCTACTTGTATTGAAATAAGATAAAAATGAGTATTTAATGGCCTATCGATCAAAAAGATCATGTTAGAAATCTGAAAATAGTTTTGCCAAAACAATGTAATACTAATAGTCATTTGCAGCAGTAAAAGCAGCACTAACAGATAAAATATTGAACTTGTTAGTCACCTCTTGGTCATCAATATCAGACAAATTTCCTGATTCATCTTGATCTTCTGCACTGGTGTCATCTTCTCTATGTGAGTCATCATACTCATCATGTTTGGCGGCCTCGCTCCCAAAATTGTGCCCTAAAACCATTTTTGAGAAAGTTAAAAATTAATAGCTGTGAACAGAGGTAACATAGATCGCTGGAGAAAGAAAAATAAGAGTACATAGAAATACTTTCTAGCACAGAGGTAGCCAAATCTTCTTTTTGTTCCTTGCATGCACTATTTGACGGCTTCACCACCTAACAGAAAGAGAGGGGGGGAGGGGGGGAATATTTGAAAGCTGTATTAGTTTATGGGTATGGCCATCACATGCGGTATAAAAAGAGAAGATGGAATTGTCAGTAGTAAGATGCCCATATATTCGTTGGCTTGAGAAAAGATGGTTTCAAGTAAGATAAGTATTATTTGAAAGTAAAAGCTTCTACTTGATCACATTTTTGTAAAAGCTTCTCATCTCAGTAGTACTCTCGTAGCATAAGATTAACTCAACAAGTCATTGCTAAACTTTGAAGATTTGGAGACTAGTATGGTTCATATATAATGCAGCTGGATAATTCAATCAAAACAGTAATATTTATGGATCTGGTTCGTAGTAGTAGTAGTAGTAGTTGAAAAACAATTAAACCATAAGCATGGCATTTATGATATTTGGCACCACTATTTTGTGCTTGGAGTTTGTGCATATAGGTATACAGTCTCCTCAAAGATATAAAACAAAATTTAGCAAAATTTAAAAGGATTTTTCAAAAAAAAAAAACACTTTTTTCTGGTTAATTTATTGTTATTCTGTTTCATTTATCAGACTTATCTGTAAAGCCTAACTCAACTGGCAAATACCGATATTGTTAGATTGGATATCATGTCCCACATTCGAACCCGAGACCTCGCAGTTATGTGAGTTTTTTTACCATTTCATCTACAGACCAAAAAAAATTATCTAACTTTCCTGGTTATATCAATTTATCTGGCAACTTAACTATAAAGCCGATGCAAATATTTTGCTTCTTTCTATACAATGACAAGCCCTAGTGTCTAAGTACATTCTTTTATGATACTAGCTTAAAAGAGACATAGCATGGGCACTTACAAAATGAAATGCAAACTACCCTAAGTCCCAATCAAGGTATACTTACATCGTTACATTCCTTAGAAAGTATTTTCTTCGCTCTCTCCCTCTCAGCACGCTGGAATGCAGGAGGGTCCAAACCACCACCAAGTCCTCCCGAGAGCTTATCAAACTGTAAGTGTATCAATCGGCTCATTAGTAAACAGTAAAAATCATAATTGGTTTAACACAAGCTAAACATCCGGACAAGAAAGAATATACTAACATCCTTGTAACATGTTTCACATAGTCCAAGTGCAAAATGGGGCACATTGCTATCTGCTTTGTGCTCACACAGTAGATCTTTTGAAGTAGATCCTTTGAATTCACTGTTTGACAATACAGACATATTTTTTTCATGCTCTTTTGCCATTGTATTCAACTCCTCAATCTGTAAGCATAATATATTTATGAAAAATTTCAATTCATTTTCAAATCCAACATTGAGTTCTACTAAAAACACAAATCCAAAATTGTATAGAGCTTTGAGAATCCCAAATATAAAAAGAGACAGCAGCATTAGAAGTCAGACACGTACAGTCAAGCTAGAAGAGTCTGTATTCTCAAATTCCACCAATCGCTTGGTCAATGTTGCCTCACATACATGGACGATTCTTAGCTGCATTGAAAATTAGAAAATCAAACGACACCTAATAGAAGAAAATTACTAACTCTCAACTAAAGCAAAGCCACTGGAACATTATGAAATCTGGACACATCGCTGAGTGAAGAGACAAATTCTTCAGTGTATAACTAGTCTACTGAGAAGGTCAACACCATATGTTACAGCTAATATGATCATTCTCTATCATCAAGAAGCAAACAGAGTCTAATACTAAAACCCCCAAAAAGAATTATATATTGTTTGGTTTATAGTACATCTGGTACACATGGGCATAAATCACCCCCTTCATGCATATAATGATACTAATACTGATACCGATATATGGAAAGAAAAACCCAATTTCTGAAAAATAGAAGCCAAGCATAATGTCATATATGATCCTGCAATCATATGTATGAATAAAAGGTTCCCGCGATTTCAGCGACAAAACAGGCAAAAAAATCTCAGAGTACGTATTTTATCAACAGCGTATCTTAGACTATAATAATATCATTTCTTATATTTTTTGTCATAGTATATCATAGTTTATGACATGCAAACACAGCGCACCGACCCCTTACGCTAGACAAGTGCTGCGATATATTATCATATATCTTACATTAGTTTCCATATTTCTTTACATTTATTGATTAGATTTTGAGTTTAATTAGGATTAGTAATTTATTGATTTTTTTACAATTCATAGTCTTGTTTTTTTATCAAACAATTCATAGTCTTTATTCTATCTTCCCCAATTCCTTTTTTAAAATCCTACAACTTCAACTCAAAGAAAATTATAAAATTGTTAGAAAAGGTTAACGCAACTTACAATATCTGGCTTAGAGAAGTTAAAACCATGTGCAAGAGCAGAAATGTATAATGCTGCACCAAATAATCCACTGGGTTTCCTCCCTGTCTGTTTTCAAACATTAGCAATGCAATGTCATAATGATAAAAAGAATTCACATTTCACATCTAAAACTAATGCTTTCTTTTATCCAAATAACTTAGTAAAAATGCCAGATCAACAACAAGTCACCTGCATCCAGTCACGGTTCATACTCGCAATAATGTTCAGTGCAGTTTCAGAAACAGCCACATTTCTATGCTTTAACAAACCTACATGTAAATTAATCTAATAAGGTTTCCTTGCTCAATAAAAAAAACATCAGGATAGAAAATTAAAAGAAAAAATGCTAAAACCAAATTATATTAAATTTTTCATACAAATAACAAATAGATGAATGTTTTTCCATACTGACAGTATATAAGTTAAGTTGTCTTCATAAATTTCTTTTTTTATAAAACGGATATTTCATTTAAAAATTAAAGGAAAATTTTTGCAACTCAGTAATTTAGGACTATTTTCAAATAGACATGCTGACAGTGATAAGGGTGAGACAGCCACATCAGCAGCTTTACAAGAAAAAGGTCTATCTACTTTTTGAAGTGTGAAAAAAATTTGCAGTGGGCTACTGCAAATAACAGCATACTTACTATTAGTATATTTATAAAGAAAAAGACTAGGATCAATAGGCTTTCGAACAATTGGGTGCTCTTGAAGCCTTAACACTTGACAAAGCTGCAAAAAAACTGCTCCAAGCACGTAACTGCATAACAAAGTCATGAACATGAACAAACAAGATTCAGAAACACACAAAACAGAGATACATTGTGATATAAGTAAACCAGATAGGGGGGAAAATATAAGCAGTGCCAGAACTCTAATAACAAAAGAAAAGCATACTCACACATTAATCCTTAAATAATTTGAAAAATCAATAAGGAGGTACGGCTTGTTATTATCCCTGCAAGAAAAAGAAGAATTTCAGCATGAAAAATGAAATATAAATGTTGAACTTCAAACCGTGGTGCAGCACTACAACGTAATTTACTAAAATATTAACAGGCTCAGGAAGGGATGCATAAGGAAGAGCAATAGGGGCTAGGGGAGAAGAGAAGAGAAAGAGAGAGTATAAGAAGCCCTTCCCACCAATCATCTTACTTTCAAGGGTTAATTGAAGAGAAAAAAATAGCTTTCTTGGTAGGGTGCCAAAGCTAAAATTCCTAGGAAAAAATGCCAATAAGTGGAAAAGAGGGAGAGTGCGAAGAGGAGATGATAAGATACCCTCCAAAAACATAAAAATGTAAAAGAAAAATAAGAAAATGGAAAGATGAAGTATGAAGCTACAGGGTCCAGCATTTTTTTTAATATCAGAAACAGGAACCCCTCTTCATCAAATAAATAAATGACGTTCACTACAAGCCATCGTGAGCCAAAGAGAAGCAATAAAACACAATCTGTTGTCGCCATAACAACTCTAGGGACAAAAGACAATTCCTTACAAATACAAGCATTCCTATTCCATTTTAAATCCCCCAAACAACAGCATGCACAGGAAGCTGGCACTAAATTTTGAGCTTCGCCTCTTCTCCTTCTCCTTCTTTGCAATTGCAGCTATCTTGCTACCCGCTCTACTGCTATCCCTTTTTTGGTAAGGAGAAGCATGCAACAAGAACTTAACAATGTCTTACATTCCTACTAGACCAGCTCGCCGCCCTTTTGACTGAGACTTTTCTTCCATTTGGTTTTGTGACCTTAAATCTAAAGTTCACGGTTATTAACATTTTTTACTATGTTGTCAATCTCAATAGCGGCGCAGAGCGCCGTACCCCAAAAATGGGATAGCGGGATGACCGCTATTGCAAAGGCCAAAAACCAGAATATAAACTGAACATAAAATGAAAACTGTATACAAAAACACTAAAAAAATAGCAAAATAAATTAATGGGGTAATCGTATTAGGGACAAAACAGAGGGCAAAACAGACTGGTTGCAAAGAAGAAAAACGATGACGAGAAAGAACTAAAAAGAAAAACAAACGTGTGTGAAAGAGAGAAAGAAGAAAATGAACTTGTGAAGTGAAACAGAGGAAGAAGAAAACAAAACTAAGAAACTGAATACATGATGCTGGCTGCGAAAAGGGGTTAATTAATTTTATAATAATAATAATAATAAATAAAATAATTAGGTTAAGTTGGTGTGTGTCGAAAAGACAGAAAACACAGGAACAGGTTGTATCGCAGGTCGGGCCGCGCCAGTGGTCCACGATTAGGGCGCAATTCGCGGCCGCAAGCGCCGCACCCGTCGAAGGCGTTTCCACGGCCGATAGCGTTGCAGTAAGTCTGTCCACCGCACCGGGATCGACAACAGAGATTTTTTATTTGTCCAAACTCCCAATCACCCTGACTTTGAAAAGGGGGGCTATAAGAGTATCTCACTACAATCTGTGATAGTGTGCTTTTACTAGCGCGTACATCAGTACAAAATTCATCGATAAATTGAAATTGGAAGCTCAAGCCCAAGCATTCATTTTAAATGAACTTAAGAACATAACTATCTAACTTTGTATTTCAACTTCTTCCTTGACTACAAGCACCCGAATCATAATTCTTATCTAGTGAATGTAGAAAAATAAAATATAATATATATACACCACAAACAGATGACTTAAGTCCAAACGACTATACAGCTTTGCAGGCTAGCCTATCAGGTATATTGAAGTAAGCAAATGAGAACAGTGCTTAATATTTGAAGTAAGCAAATGATAAAAAAAAATGTTTTATGTATTCAAAAGATGAAAAATAATGGCTTGAAATTTATATCAAGATCATTATCTGAATAGCTTAGGAAAGGGAGCTTCAAAATTTTCACATCATGTAGTTATTTAGAACTATAAGATGATAAATATACGAATATTATTAGAGATAGAGCTTGGTGCAAGACCCGTGCCAAAAAGATTCCATACCGGAATGCAATATAGAGACATGCAGCCTGTACTTGCTCTGATTTACGTCCTCTGGTGAAATTTCGTTCAAGTGCTATCTTCAATCGAAAAACTCAAGGATTAATTAAATACAAAGAAAATCATTCCATTTGATATATTAATATATAGAAAGAGAGAACATGGATGAAGTTGAAAATAGTAGCATACTCGATACAAGGCCACAGCTTTATTGGTCATATCTTCCTCATGCACTCCAAGGCCAAAACTTAAATATCTCATTTCCTCCCGAGCTGTAAACCAAAGAAAATCGGCACATGTGAATATAATATACAACTATCCACATTTCCCTTTTATAACTGTCTTCCTGAGACAGTGAGGTCATCCTCAAATGCACACAATCAATTGCATTGGCTATTGTGTGCGTTATTAGAGTATACTTTACTTGACTAATCTTAATATGACTATTAAACACCTATGAAGCATCGGTACTTCTAAAATGGTGAAATACTCGTACCAGGTACTTATCCGGTACCGGTACTCATGGATACTCTGATTTTTTCGTTATTTTACTGCGAGTGAAATTGATCATTTTTTTATTATTAATATAATATTATTTGTGTATTTTAGTTTATTTGTTGTTGTAACCGAATACAATTTGTGATTTTTTAAACTTTTATTGTAATTTTGTATTGTGAATTGAACAATTTAGCTCTCTTAATATAATTATATAAACAAATTCATGTTTTTCATTGATGTACCCGTACCTTGATTTTTTTTAAATGTTATATCTCGTACCCGTACCTATCCATCATAGTTAAACACTAAACTTATTATCAGACCACAACTTTGAAATTTTTTAGGGATGGCTAGAAGAAAAGCCGCAGAACTTGACACATTCAACACTAATAGCCAGAAGAAAAGTAGCAGACTTTGACGTATTCAACACTAACATGGTAACAAGTTTAACGACTCTCACATGAGGTATATCATGCCAAATACTAAAAACAATTGATATTAAACAACACAACATTTTGGTAGCCATCACTTCAAGTACATTCTGTATGTGGAATCATTAATGAGGTTTATCAAAGATATACCTCTATCTAAAGTCCTTTGACGTGATTCAGTAATATCGTTTCGAATCGACGATACAAAATTTCCCGATACCTTGCTCTATCAAACACAGATAAGGAAAACCATAACAAAATAAGTAACAAAAACTAGAGTGTAAGTTGCCAAAATAAAAGCAAATGACAAAAAAAATTCTCATGGAAACCACAATAAAACTTGTCTTTTTTCGCATAACACCACATCCTCAATTTTTAACCTCAAAATCCTCTACCCTAAAACAAAAACACCTTCACCTAACATCTTCCATTACCTGCCCTGCTGAGTTTTTAACAAAAGTTGTCTCCTCAGCAAAAAAATGATCTTCCAACACTTTCCCACAGGAACTACAAACTCTGAGAACCAAAGAAAAAAATATCAGTATACATATATAAGCAGTTTTTCAGTTTCACTACACATTCCAATAACCATGGTTTTAAATTGTGGTCTGCAACCACAATTGCAGCTACAATATTGCAGATTTTGAAGTTTTTGCGACAACATGGCAGCCGCAATTTAGGCAGCATTTTCACGCAATATTAAGGTATGGAGCGTAACCGCTGCCTTTTAAAGCCATGCCAAGAACCTATTAAATAAAAAAATAAAAATAAAAACAGTTCCAAACTTCACAAGCATAATAAGAGTAACAAAATTTGCTTTTCTTAATGGAAATTAATTAAAAAAAGTATATTGTTGATTGAATTAGTGTGGAAGCGTGAAGATAGAAACTCACAAGTAACATTCATCGACTCGTTCGGTGGTAACGTTTTTGACACAGTGATCGCAGAAAACCATTGTGCCTTGCAAATAGATGAATCTACAGAGTGAGTGAGAGAGATGGATAATTTGAATATGGAAAATTCGAGGGAGTTGGAAATCGTGGAAGGATCGGAACCGTGTTGAATCGAACTTTTAATTGTTAGTTAGGGTTCAGCTTATTCTATTCGTGGGAGTGCCAATGATGTGTCATAAATAAACCGCCAAATTAATTAATTAATAATAATTAAAATTTTCACATATCGTGCTGAAATATTTCCTCGCTTTAAGTATTAATAACAAGAATCCCTATAAAGCCTATAATTAATTATAAGAGGAATTTTTGGTATAATTTGAGTACATTCACGCAACTGCTACTGCTAATATTCTGTGCCATTATTTTTATCATATAATCAAATTTTAATTTTTTTATAATAAACAGGAAATAATAGTTTTAATCTCTCCATTTTATTAAGACCTTAATTTTAGTCACTTTATTTTTAAATGGTTGACATTTGACCTCTTTTAATATGAGTTTCAATGATATAATAATAATTTAAATGATGTTGGAACTATATTTAGTTTTAAATTAATTAATACCACTTTAAT
>JBBPBP010000003.1:48283749-48313642 GCA_037974735.1 Cicer chorassanicum | reverse complement strand
ACACGTACAAATTAATCCTTTTTATTTTTAAATGTTGATGTATCAAACTACATTAGATTACTTTTTTAAATAATTTTTTCAAAAATAATAATTAATAAAGTCAATAACAATAAAAATAACAGGTAATACTTTGATTTTTAAAAAACATTCAATTCAAATGACAGATCAATTATACCAAAGTAACACAAATTTATTTTATAAAATTTATCGTTGATTATTATTATTGTAAATTTTTATGTAAATTTGTAATTCTTTAATATGTTATTTAGACTCGTTAAAATTAATATTGTTGAATAAAAACAGACGAGATACATTAATATTAAAATATTTTTATAATGGTGTATGAATTTAGAGGATAATGAATATAAATTTTTAATTCATCAATGAATTATATAAAATATAAAATTTATTAAGCATTGTAATCAAGTGGTTCTTAGAGCATGCATGGTGAAATTATTGGAGCGGACGATGTAACTTACAAAATAATGGCAAATTAACGCATATATCTGGCTAGGATCGAACCTCAGACATTGGAGGAGAACGAGTTCTCAACACCACCATGCTACAAGACAACTGAAGCTAAATTTTAAACAATATTTTATATATAGTAGCATAAAATAATGGCAACAAAAAAAAATTGTCTAGCTAGTTTCAATCCACATACATTGGAAAAGAGCTAGTGCACAGCACCACCAAGCTGATTTACGATTATTGTAGTATAATGGACAATATATATACTCCATATATATATATTCAACTATATCCATAGTTTCAAACAATTACACCAATACCTCAGACAAATCAATGACTGTATGAATTTTAAAACCTGGCTAAAATGTGATTATTCCTGTTGAAAAATTTGTTTTTCATCAAAAAGATAATAGGAGAGGCTGCCATGTCAACTATAAGAGTTTCGGGCTAACCTGTTGTGTCACTTTGCTGGAAAAGGACAACAGAACAGATAAGGGTACTTAACGAGGAAGAACCATAGAAGAAGTTTTAGGAAAACACTAGCTATCATAAATATTCAATTTATCTGGAGACATGATTGAATGTAGTTTTTCTTTTAGATAAAAAAATACTTTTTAGTATGAAACACAATATCTTTAACACGTTTTGTCAAATGGAGTCCCTCTGCTAGATAATAAATAGCTTTACCAAGATGAACTCTAAATAATACCTACCTACCATGTATCAAAAAGAAATACCTACCTACCAAACAATTTCCTGCTATAACAACTCTCAAGCTGAAGGTTCATGCTTGTGAACTGTGAACAAAAATGACGAGGAAAACCCACCTAGTGATGAAAGCTTAAACAATCTTCAGTTCCTCTGCCAGCAGCCATATTGAATATGAATTGCAAAAGAAAAAGGATCAAGCAAATTATCAGTAATAATCGTCATCATAATTATGACCATCTTCCTCAGGGAAATATGCGTCATCCACATTTTCATTATAATCCCAATCCTGGTCACCATCCTCAAAATTATCCGCTGATCCCAGCTCATCATCCTTTTGGTCCTCAACCTTGGACTGAAATTTGTCATGATTATCAGAGGGTAGATCATATCGTACTTTCTTGGGATTACCCGCATCTGCCTGTAATATAGGTTAATCATCAGAAGACAATTTGCGAAACAATTGAATGTTCATAATGGCATATGTTGCAAATTTTTCTATTAAACATATATAGAACAACAAACAAAAGAAATTTCCTTAGACATTAATTTGACATTTCTCAATAACACATCAACATGTGAAAGAATGAATAGATGAGTTTGACGTTTCAGCAATATCATACAAATATTTGTCTCGTTGGAATAACGCAAGTATATTCAGATAAACATGTGTTAAAAGGAAGAGTGTCCCAAGAGAAAAAGAGTTCAAGAGAGAGTTACTGGTTTGTCTTCAAATAATTTTGCCAGGCAATCGAAGTTGATTTTTTTACTGAGTCTCTGCTGTAGATACAAGTAAACAAATTATTAGTAATATAACCTCAATTTCAGAAGATCTTATGCCAATATATAAAATAACTAACATTAATAACTAGTATTTATCATATTAAAATAATGGTCTAGAGTCAGGACTGTAAGAATTATAATTATAAATAAATACCTAATATAAAGCTATAACGAAGATTTTATATTTTATTCTTCATTATCAATGTCACTTTCATATTTTAGGAACCATTGCCAATGGCAAACTCCAAGGACCATTAAAGTCACTAGTGATTTCTGATCATCATTACTATAACCTCCTTTCCACCTCTATTACTACCAACATACACCAACCATCATTACTATAGGCATCCTCTGACTTATGCTGCTTCCTGAATCATTTAACAACCATTGCAGGCAGTGTCCTCCTACCATCATCCTCAAACTGCTATCATAGCGGACATCCTCAGACAATGCTACTATTAATGCTCTTTTAACCACAAGCTGCCAGTGTCCTCCATCACTATCGCATCAGTTTCCTCCAATAGATTCCAGTTCAATTCAGAACTGTTGTTATATATTCCAGGACAAATTTTTAAAACCAAATTTTTAAAATTAAAATTTTAAATTCTAATTTTACTTTCATTTCCTCGTTTATTTTGAAATTCACAACAGTTTTCTTCAAACTTCCTTTTCTACCTCTTCCTTTCATTCTTAAACTCCAAAAGTTTTCTGTTGTCTCCCTCAACTATAGTAGGGATTTAGAACAAGAAAAATGTAGCTTAAGCATTGTTGCTTTGTTTTCTTAATATTTTCCACTATGAACCCAATTTGGGATTTTTAGACCAAATATAACTACCTATATTGTCCAAACATGACCAGTTCAAAGACGAGTTAAGCATTGGAAATCCTCCAAAGAAATATTTTCAAGTTGGTATGACCAAGGTGGAATCTCCAACACAACCTCTAATGCCCAGGATCGGACATTTGGAATGTGAAGTTTGCACAACTGGTCATTTGTAGTTGTCCTGAGAATGACTGGCCGAACAACAGATGATTAATACTATATTAGAATTTGGGTTTGAACCTAATTCAACCCCAAAAGCTAGCTTTAAGGTGGGGGTTGCCATCCACTTACAACCATTATCTTTGGCATATTACTAAGGATTAATTCTCTTAAGTTACTACGTACAATTTGAAAAATGGAAGGCGATTATATTTATATCTCTCACGAACACCATAAATTGTATTGCATAAAAATATTGAAGGTTTCATGATTCATGATCAAGCCTAATAGAAAACAACCAACCAACTCCAAAGTACCTTGTAAATTGACTTGTTTTGTTTTGGATATCCTGGCTGAGGGCTAAGTTTGGTTATCAACCAAGTAAGACTAGTCCAAATTATAGAATAAAGGAAAAGTGATAACAATTTCAAATTCACAAATATAGATGTTTACGTATTTGTCAGCATCTTCCTATATGCATAAGGCAAAACAAACTAGAAGCCATCAAATACCTTTGTTTTCTCCATTTGGCAAGCGGCCTCTGCAGCAGATTGAGCAGGCCCTGAATTTTTTGCCTGTTGAGCTCGTCTCTGCTTCATTTCCTACAGTAGTGTATTTAACAAACCAAAAGATTATATGCTTGAAGTCTAGTAGAGTAGACAATAGTTTTATAATTTGGAAAATCATTTTCAAATTTAATGGTGTGCTAAGAAACTAAAACACAAGATTAAAATCATTAATGTGATACATTCCTAACATGATTTATGTAATCAGAACTACAAATCCAACAGCGGATGAATTTCATGTTACAGGTGACAATCTCACTGAAAATTGATTCAAGAAGTACCTTTCTGGATTTTGCCGCAGCTGCAGCAGCTGCTTCCTTGGCTGCTTGCTCCTGAAAGAATATATAAAGTAGCTGAGTGAGATCCAGTCCACTTTAACTCCCACAAAAGAAAATGAAATAGAAAACAGGGGAAAACAGAAGTAAAGCTACAAGCACCCAGTTCTGAGTTTGAACAATCATGATACAAAGTGGAAAAACTAACAGATTACTTTGTCCAGCACTATTAAAAAATAAAACTGTCTGTACCTTGAGATACTTTTGGTTCTCATATTCCCATATTATCTTCTTGTAATACTTCTCTTCCATATTATTAAGGTACCCATCAACCTACGCAGCATCTTAGCAGTGAGAATAACCAGTGTGATATGCATGACAAAGACCTGATAGAACAATAGCACAGACACAAGCATGTGTTTGTATGTGTGTAGTACAAAACAACACCAAGATGGAAATTCTTATAGGGCCTAACAACAAGCAGAGAAATAAATTTGGCCAGGTGAAATCTTGAATAAAATAAAGAGTATCCAATAGCCTATCGATCAAATAGAACATGTTAAATATCTGAAAATAGTTTTGCCAACACAATGTAAAAGCAGATGCAGTAACAGATAAATAAAATATTACACATGTTATGTTAGTCACCTCTTGATTATCAATATCAGAGAAATTTCCCGATTCATCTTGATCAGAGGTAGCCAAATCTTCATGCTCTTTTGCCATTGTATTTATTATTCAACTCCTCAACCTGTAAGCATATAATAGATTGATGAAAATTTACAATTCAATTTCAAATCCAACTTTGAGTTCTCCCAATAAATACAAGAGTCGAAAATCGTATAGTGCTTTGATAATCCCAAATATTAAAAGAGACGACGGCATTAGGAGTCAGGTTGTACAAAATAAGGGGGAAATAGAGCAGTTACCGGAAGAAGGTACAGAACCACTAGCGATCGCACAGGACTTCCGGAGACGAAATTGGGATTGCCGGAGACAGAGTGAGAGCGCGGGATCAAAAGCGGTATAACAAGCCCTAGTGTCCTGCTATATTTATGCTTACGATATCAAAATCCCAAAAATACCCCCACAAAAGTACAAATAGCTTTTAAATTTTGGTGTCTATTTTGGAATTTCACCGAGAATACAAGGTTCCCGCGATTTCAGCGGCAAAACTGCGAACAAATTGCTCAGGAATAAACTGTAAGTAATAGTTCTTGAAAACTTTGACTGTTAGTATTTTTTCTCTATCGAGATTTAAACTCAAATTTTCCTTTTTTTTAATTCAAATCAATTGAATTACCATTCAACTTGTGAGATTTTGACCTCAGAAATATATTATAATTTCACCAGTTTTATCGTCTATAATATATAGTCTAATCCCACTTTTAGAAAAACACGACATATTTTGTCTTTGTTTTCGTTATAACCATCAAAATTACTTTTTATTTTCATAAAAAGATTTAATTTTATAAAAGTGATCTTTAACTTATTTAAAATAAATTTTTAATTAATATTTTAATTTTTAATTAAAATAATAAGCATAAAAAAATTGCTACAAACTTTAAACTCAAATGTTACATATAGTTAAGACTTAAGATCCTATGTCAAGGGTGCAAATTAATTTACTTAATATTAAATATAGTTTTAATCTTAAAATTCATCAAATTTGAGTTCAGTTTTGGTAAATAAAAAGTGAGTTACATCTCTAACTTTTAAAATATGTAATTTTTGAATGTGTATTTTTTCTCTAAGAAATACTATGTATTTTTTGAAACGTGGTGTGTGTTGTCTTTTTGACAAACATTAGTAGAAATTAAAACTGTTTTAGAAATTAAAAATATATATTATAAAATGTGGGGAGTGAAAATACCTCACTTCTCAAATTTAAAGACTACAAACAAATTGGAATTTTACGATTTTTGGACAATAAAAAATATATTTAACTTAAAATATTAATATATATATATATAATACTTTATAATTTTTTTATGTGATTTTATATAATAAAATCATTGAATTATAAGTTTATCGTCACGCATTCTTAAAGACATCTTTCTCAATTAATTATGTTACGTGTAAGATAAGATAGAATGACCATGATTCAAAAATTAAAATTTGAGAGTTTACAAAATAAAATAATTATGAGATAATATATTGTAATTTTTCCTCGTGTGAATATTAACACCCTCACTTCAATGTAGATCTACTCCTTATTGAATTTATTTTATCATTGAAAAAATATTATAAGTTGGTGAAAAAAACTCTATAAATTATGGGAAAAAACCACTTATCAAACAAAATTATTTTGTTTATACGAGTTCAACTTTAAAAAGGCACTTATCAATCACAATCATAGTATTTTTATGATTCTAACAAACATTAATTTTGTAAGTATTTAAGGAACCTTATAATCTTTCTTATGTTGGATTAAGCACCATCTCTTCACTTTAAAAAAATTTCACATGAAAAAAAAATTCATTCGAAATTATCTTTTTTTTTTATAAATAAAAATTTAGCTTGTGAGAGTTGCAGATCCCATTCAAAATTAGTGTGAACTATAGATCTCAATTAAAAGTTGTTTTGTCCACTTAAAACAATTTTCAACTTAAAAGAGTGTTTGAAGTTTGAATTGAAAGAGCTCGTATATGATTTCAAATCAATTTGTCTATTCAGTGTCATGTGTTTTTTCTTCTTTTTTCTATAGACAAAATAGTAAAAAAAAATTACAGACAATTAAAAGATTTCGAGTTCCAAAGATGACATAGTACCCAACCTTAAGTTAAGCCTTATAATACGAGTGTTTTTATCATGATTGTAAAACAAATCAACCAAAGTCCAAAGACAAAATAATAATAATAATAATTGAATATTAACCAAATTTGCAGTACAGTGTCTTAACAAGTGATCACATTTGCCAAAAGTGCTTGAATGAGACGACACTATTCTCTACTCTGCTAGCTTAATCAGAAGTCTTTGAGTTCAATCACTAAAAAGGCAACATCATCAAAACTTTTAAAATAACGCTTTGTCGTCCATATGATACTATAAACTCGAGGACTGTGATATCCAATTTGTATAAAAAAAATGTTTACCTACACTGCATTTGGTGAAAAAATCTATCAGACAAAATTTTCTTTATCAAATTTTTGAGCCTTCTTGATCCAGGACCAGGTTTAAGAACACCATAATTCTGAGTTCTCAAACCAGAACATGCTTTGTTTTTCCCACCCTCATAGCACCAACCACCAAACGAAAATCCCCTCTTATACCTCTTCAAAAGCTCTCTATCAATTTTATCAAGAACAGGATCATTTCTCTTGAATTTTCGTGCGAACGGACGGCTACTCAGAACCATTTTCCTATAATCTTTAAGTCCAAGAGACCTAGGATGTTGTTTTGGAGGATTGTCCCAAGTAATGTAGTGAAGATCATGGTTGGCTGTGGTGTTCTTGTAATCTTCTGAGTTGCATATTACTGTTTGGAAATATCCTTCTGGTGATGAGACAAAGTTTGTGTAGTAGAGTAGTAGAGTTCTTGGTAGATTTTCCCACCCCATAATGCAATACTCAGCAAATGATCTTGATACTATTGTCCAAGCTGAACCTGAATTTTATAAAAATTGGTCACCAAGTTAGATGATGCAAAATGTTCACATTGTAGATTATGTCAGACAATTTTAGAGGTCTAATATAATGTAATTAATGATATAAAGTTTGTAATGTTAAAATGTGTTACTTGTACCAAAAATAAAATAATAATAATTAGTGTGTTACTTTGCCTTGGCACAAAATCAAGTTGTATTGGAAATTGGTTAAGGGCATCAGGCAGGGAAATAAGTTAGGTCAGAGTACTTTTGCTGAAGAGTAAAAGTAGAAGCCTAAATGGTTGTACCTACACATTAGATACACTCTGGATAAACATCTCAACAATGGATTGTTAGAGAATGTCTTGGAGTCGGATCGTTAAGTTTATTTGATTAATTAATATCAGATGATTTAAATTTTAAACTTAATAAATAAATAAATAATATTGTAGACTATTAATCAAGATCAGATGACTAAGATCTTTCGGTAGTCTATTTGATTGTCAGGTATTCATTTATCTCAACAACCATTTTAAAAAACGAAAAATAAAGCAAACCTTGCATAATTAACTATGAGCTCCTAAATAGTAGCTTCTCTTGCAAGTTGAAATTAACTTATGTAGAGTTAATTAATACCTAAATGCTTATTTCTGTGCTTTATTGTTTAAAAAGAGTTGAATCCCTCTCAAACAAAAAAATTCAACAAGTGCACAAGTGGAACCCTTATTCAACAAGCTACTAGATATTGTAGTTTTTTAGGAAATTTCAAAATCTTTAGTAACACAGTACTACGAAATTATGCATAGAAAAATTAACAATTTGGAACAGATTCCTTTCCTGGTTTCCGAGCTTAAAAAATTAGAAAAGGAAAATGATTAGTATTTTATTCTGTGTTTGAAATTGAGACTGACATAGAAAACAATAAACCAAAAAAAACAAATGGAAAAATGATGTTATTGGGCATGTTTCACTTGAATTTTGAACGAGGTAAAATTGGTTCTAGGGCTCAAAATTATTTTTGATATGGCTAGATTAATTCAAGTAGAATTGATTTTATTTTTAGAATTAATTTTAACTTGAAAATGATGTTTCTTCCTATATAACTGATTTTTAGGTTTAAATTTAGACTTCGTTTGTTACAATTTATTTCGTAAAAAAAAAAACAAAAATCGGTTTTTTTAAAAACATAATCGTTATTAAAAGTTTTCATCTATTTGTTAGTTTTTTGAAAAAATAATGAGAATTTTAAAAAGAAATCTAAAATCTATTAAAATGAAGAGTTTTTAGTAATTTCTTAAAAAAGAAGTACTTTTCGTTGCAACAAACAAACATAAAACAACTTATATTTTTCTTTTATAATCTCTAAAAAAATAATTTTTAAATTATTGTATACCAAAAACTTATCATTATTAATCAATTTA
The DNA here is from genome assembly GCA_037974735.1 of Cicer chorassanicum. NCBI lineage: Eukaryota > Viridiplantae > Streptophyta > Magnoliopsida > Fabales > Fabaceae > Cicer > Cicer chorassanicum. The sequence goes on along the minus strand of JBBPBP010000003.1, from coordinate 48,304,850 downwards.
CTTTTTCATATGTCCAAACATAAAAGTTTATATTTCCAACACTTTTAATTATAATCAATTTTACTGGACAACCCAACTCAAAATCATTTTTTTTAATGCATAACCAAACAAACCAGTATTTGCATCCTGTCATGTTTCACTAATTAAATACTTATGTGTTCTGTTCCTCTATAGGTAAGAAGGCACGTGAATTTCTAGAATCAATCAACAACTTAACTAAAATAAAGGCTTCGTGCATGTGCATCTACTGGATAGAAGTGGACACTGCACACCACCACCACCATATGTACATGTGATGTAGTCACATGTGTATTTTCTAATTCAAGGAACCATTTTCATTATTTACCTAACTTTCAAAATTAATTTCCCAAATCTCTTTATATAAGAAGAACAAACTCTACACAATATATTGCATTTGTGTCACACTAGTATGTGCTAATTTTATATTCAATTGATAACTTAGGCGAGGAGATAATCTAAATCTATCTACAAGAGTATGTCAAACCAATTATCATACCAAATATTAATTGATTTATCATTATTCTTCAGCAACTATTGTCCAAGACCAAATGAAGAAACCGTTGAATTTGAGGATTTTGCAAAACATGTAATTGGTTTATTGACACGAAGAAAACAAGCCTTAAAAAGTAAAGTCTATTACTAATGCGAAGAGAATATATCTCAAGAAAGCTTAAGCAAAGCAACATAATTAACAGTGTGCAAGGATAGAAGGCCAAGTCCCTCTTTTTTGGAAGGAGAACATAATTGTTTCCATGAGGCTATTGTAACAATTTTTCTATTAACAATATTCTCCGATTATATAAAATTCTTCAATCAAGAATCCAATTTTTTTTATAAAAGAGATCAGTCATGCGTAAACATGAAAGTTATATACCAACATACCATGAATAATAGATTTAACTAGTTGGATGCACCCTGTAATCAATAAAATCATTTTCAAGCAGAAAGTTTACTTTTAATACGATCAACAGTAAGTTGCAAATAACATGTCTTAGGCTTCCCACGAAATAATGAGACACCCAAGTAAGTAAACAAAATTGATCAAGATGGAAAGTCCTAAAAAAACTAATATCTTGAACTCGTATAGAAGATATTGAACCGACTTGTTTTACTTGGTTGAATTTGTCATTGTTGTATTTGAAATGACTTTTACCACAATTGATATAGTCTTCCCTGTTATCGCTTTAGTTAAGCATGATTATGTGTCATTACGGTGCACTCTTTTTCCCCGATCTTAATTAAGCAAGGTTTTTAATGAAGCAGTGTTGTTCATACTTATTTACTTATGTTTTGGCCTAGTCCCCCAAACTTTTTGTTTTTTATTATAGGCAAAAATACACTTATAACCTTTTAGTTTAACTCAATTCCTGCTTAGGTCTTTTAAGTTTATTTTATCTCGATTTGGTCCTTTAAGTTACATTTTGTTTGTATTGTTAATGTTTTATTTCAATTTCGACAACAATTAGTTCAATTGAAAACTTCTAATAATTTGAAACTCTATCAAATGCTCCAACAATATGTCACTCATACCAATCATTCAAAAAACATTCATCAAATCTTATAAGTGATTTATATTTCTTGATTTTCTCTACAACAATTTAAATACACATATAACCTTAAAAACAAGGTAATAAAGGTTTACCAAGATAATCAATGTCTTTAATTTCTTTCGCATGTAAAATAGTTTTGACAATCAACTTGTTGCGATGTTTCGATTAGATCTTAACATTTTATTACAGTAATTCGAGAAAATTTTCAAACTTAAATGACTGTATGCGTAATTTAATATATCTTAAAAACTAATTAGTCAAACGATTGTAACTTAAATGACTAAATTGGAGAGAAAATTAAACTTAAAGAACCTAAGTAAAAATTAAGCTAAATTTAAAGGATTAAAGATTTATTTTTGCATTTATTTTATTCCATGAACTTATTAGAGTGTTGCAGATGATATATGGTATTTTTGGAGGGCCAACAAGTTGAAATATCAATTATACCATTCAATGCATTTGTACTTAAATTTTTTTTCTTGTTAAAATAAACAAATAAAGGTGCTTATTTTAGTCCCCTCATAATCATGCTTAATAGATACTAGTATTGCTAAAAATGTTATGAGTGGGTAAGGAGGTTGTGGGGGTTTACTCAGCCGACACAGTTAGGTAAGTTTATTGATGCCACATTATAACACTACCACCTACCATGAAATTACCTTCCATAACGGACAAACTGAAAGGGACACTCAATTTTTTTAGCATCCAGAACATTGATAGTTTACTCCTTAATCTCCAAATATCCAACCATAACACGTAACTTCTGATGCATCAAATGTTTGGTTTGTGATATATATACACTTCAAAACCTTTAATTTTATCACATTTAACATTAAATATATTTTTATGGAAAATTTATAAGCTAAGTGACATAAATGTTAAACTAATATTATACCTCCAAATAAGTAAATGCAAGAGGTGACATATATAAAATACAGATAAGATGTCAAATATGTTCTAAGAAGAACATTAACCCATCACTATAAACTATAAACCATCACATTATTGCCACAATAATTTTACAAAAGTTATATTTGTAACACCGTGAAAATGATTTTCTAAAATGCTAATTCAAAATAGCTATTTCATTTTTAACATAAAAATCATTTTTCAAGAAAATGATTTTCAAAACTAATTTTAAAACAATATATAATTAACTATCTTTTTTTATTTAACATAGTCCTCTTGGATCATGAGAAGGTAGGGGAAATCATTATATTGAATTAAAAGTAATTACACAAATAAGTTAGACATTATATCTTTACCCAAAAATTTTAAGATAGTAAATTTCTTTTACCTAAAAATATTAAGATAATAAATTTATGAGTCCTCCTATTTATATTTATATAGCGCTCAATAACTATTTTTTTCCCATAATTTTTTTCCTCACACAAGTCACGTATTCATGCCCTTTAAATACTTAGCATAAAAGACAAGATAACATACGTGTAATGAAAGGAACAAGAAGAAAAGCACTTGCGAACACACATTAGCAAATAAGTTGAGAGATTGAAATGAAGGGAAATAAAACCTGTGTAGAGTTTAAAAGATGTTGGCAAACTCCTTTGCTTAATGACCCACCAAATCTCTGATTTATTAAGACTATAAAGTCCTGGGTCTATAATCATTGGCTTCCCTCTCTTATTCCTAAAATAAAATTAGATATTAAAAAAAAAAAAAACTCATGAAGTTAATTAAGACAAAACACAAGGCAATGAGGCATGAAGCAGAAAACCACATGAAACAACAATTAACTCCACTCACAGTTTCCAACCCAAACGACTACTATGTTGTACGAAATTAATATCCCTTGGCACCTCAGAAAAAGCATGGATCAGATCTGAAAGTTCAAAAAAGTTCAAAAAAGTTCATACCATTAATTTAAATCAATCATTAACAAATGCAATCACCATATTTAACATCATTTTACAAACCCAATAAAAAAATATTGAGTGAGTGACAAATAGTTAGCGTCTTAAAAAAATTAAATATGATAATAATTAGTTAATTAGACTCGTTAATTGTTTTTATTGTCAAAGATTTAAAATCTTGAAACAAGTAAAACAATGCTAACTGAAATTAAAAATACACAAAAAGATTGGATTAGCAAAATGGGATAATAGCATTTGATTTTTAAGGCCACTCACCATACCATCTTGTGTGACTAAAGGATAATCAGAAGCACTAAGATTAATAAACCAATCCCAATGACATGTCCTAAGAAGCATAGCCATAGCATGAAGAGTAGTTGCAAGCATAGTTGGTCCTCTATATGTAACCAAATTAGGCTTCCCAACAATCCAAACATTCCCAACTTGACTAAAAACAGGATCATTAGCCACATATTTTGCCAAATCCTTATGTTCTGAATCTGGAGCTCCATAATCCATGTGAATTAAATAGTAATTTCCTGGATGATACAACACTTTCAACAACCTTTTGAGTTTCACAACATCTCCTTTGGATGTAGAGATCAAGTATGCAAAAGTAATTGGGTATGTTTTGTTGGTTCTTAGGACATTGAAGTAGTCCATTGTAGTACTAGGATTTAAGGTTGAGATTTCAAGGGTTAATCTTGTTGGAATAAAAAGAAAGAATAATAATATTGATGTTATAATGAAGGAAAACATGAATATTTTGATACCCATTTGAGAGAAAATTGCAAAAAATAAAAAAATTGGAGGATGAAGGTGTTGATTAAGTTTTTTTTTTTTTTTTCCAATGGTTAATGATGTAGGGTGTGAGTGAAGATATTATAGTGTGAGTGGGAACTAGCTAGGAATAGTGTGCTTTACTTTATATATTCTGAGTTTGTTTTCTTTTTCTTTGAGCACAAGGCCTCTCTATTTGTTGTCAGTGGATTGTCGGTTGAAATGGTAGATTCTGGTGAGTTGCACTTGTAATTATAATAACCACTATTATTTATTGCAGAGCTAGTTGCAATGTCAAAATTTGGTAGAGACTCTTGTGAGTATTGTATGCCCCTTGTGGAAAATTAAAGTGGAGAAAGGATATTATTACTTGATGAAGCATGAAGCATATTGTAGTACATTTTATTTTGGTTTAGTTACCTTACCCAAATAATGTTAAGGTACCTATTGGGGAGCTGAAGACTTTTGGGGGCTACAATGGTCCAATTATTAGGACCACCAACAGATTGATACCATATTTTTATTAAATGATAATAAGTACTTTTTTATGTAAATGATGCATTTATTATTATGATTAGTATTTGACTTATTTTTCTAACAAAAAACTTCTTTTTTATGAAATTTTTAATCAATATTCTTAAGACACTTGTTGTTATAGAACTTATTAAGATTATATGGATCGACAAGTCGTCGTAAATATTTTGGAGATTTTATTTAAATTTTTATTCTTTATTTGATGAATTTGATGTTGTTGGTGATGGAAATATGAATTTATTTGAATATTTGAGTTATGCATTTCATGAATATATGAATTTTCTTGAAATTAGTATATATTGAATTTTATGGATTTTGCTTGAAGATTTTGATGAATTTTATAAGCTTCTGTAAAAAAATGATAACATTGTTGACATTTTAAGATATAAATGATCAAATTGTTACTTAAAATTAAATAAAAGACTCAATCGAGGAAAAGAAAAAGATAAAAGAGTGAAGTGTTATATGAAATTAAATTAAGGGACCGCGTGAGCAATTATGCCTAAATTTTTTTTATTCACCTTTAGTTTCTATTTAAAAAGTTTTTCTTTTTAAATTTAGTATTTTTAGTCCCTAAAAAAAGTCATATAAAATAAAAATAAAGACTAAAAATAAATAAATATTTTTTTGAAATATCATAGTTTTGTAAACTAAAAATATATTTAATCTAAAAAAATTACACTTTTTTAAATTTGAGCCTCTCACCCTTTAAAAGAAAGACTGATTTTTCATTTTCTTAGCCTAAATGTAATTTTTGAACTGCAAAGTGTTTTGACTTGTTTCATCCTAGTTACTTTTATATTATCCGTTTGCTGTTTGAAATTTTATTGAATGCCACACTAATTTTTATTTCCATTTTGCCCAATCTGCTAGAATTTTGGGGGCCGTAACCGTCAGTATTGGTGGATCTCTCTTTTATTTTATTTTTTCGCTGCATTTTTTTTTCTGCACCGTTGGTTTAGCCTACCAGGTTATCAAATTTGAGCTTGTAATGCTTTCTTTTTATTTATTATATTATGATGTTTCTATATATTACTAGCACAATATTCCTTTATTATTTGGATCATTTAAAAAACAATATAAAAAAGTTAACTTTTTGTTAATTTGTTTTTACTATTGGTTTAATATATTTGTTATTAAAATTTAATATAGTATTTGTAAAAAAATTAAAGTAGTAGATTATTATTATTATTTAATATGAATTTAATAATAAAAAAGTTAATAAACATAATATTTGTATAGTATATTAAAAATATATGTTTTGTTTGAAATACACATTTAAACAATTAAACGTACTTTGATTAATATAATTCTAACAAACTTTAGTTTGTAAAATACACCTTTAAAAAAGATGTATACAAACATAAGTCATATTAAAAAAATTCATTTTTAATCAAAAATATGTTTGCAAAATTAAATTTACAAAAATATTAATTTACATACACCAATTCAAATATTTCGTATAGTTAGACTGAATGTACATCTCAATAGTTCGACGTCTGAGTATATCAATTATTTATCTTAAAGCATGTTTAGAGTAATATTTATATAATTATGCACGTCTTTCAATGCACGTTTTGATTTTATGAAAAGTTAAAATTTGTTGTGTTGTATTAGACACACATTTAATTTCTTTGACTGCACAAACAAACACAAATTTATATTTTCTTTTTTAAAATTATTTGACGTGAGATTAATACTTATATTTAAATTATAATTAAGTATGAATTTCTCATATCACTGGATGTGATTCATTATTTATACTTTGATCTATTCTCGCTCTGCTTTAAACCAAATTACGAGTATATGGAGCATCCGAAGCAACAACACGTTAATAAGTAAGATCGTCTAAAAGTTGTATTTCAATACGTTGGACCATTCCCTCCATTCCTTCCATTCGTCGGGTGTAGCCTACACCCTTTATTTACTTATTTATTTTTAAAACTACTATACTTTAATTAAAAAAAACAAGGTTGGTTTGTTCTTTTTATCTTAATTAATTATAAGTACATATTAAAAGTTGAAATGTTTTTTCAAACAATCAAAAGAACTTAAATTAATAATATTTATTATCTAATGTGTCATGAAAAGAGTCGTCTGTGACATTTTGAAAATTCTATTTTAATTTTAAAATTTAAATCAATTAAAAAACACTAAAAATTAAAAAATAATAATAATCTTTCATTATTTAAATTGGAAATAACATTAATAAAACTAAAATTTTGATTCTATTTTCTTTGTCAACAAATTTGAATCCTTTTTTATGTTTTGAAAATATGTTTCTGTTTATGAATTCTTGACCGTATAATGTATACAAAGTTTTATCATATAGTAGTATTTTAGGATCTTAAAGTTTTTTTTTTAAAAAAGAAAAAGAAAATTTAAGCAAAAATTATACCCTATACCCCAATTGTACCTATACCACCACAAATTTTTAAAAATATCAAGTTTACCCTTAATCTTTATCTTTTTACTATTTTATCACTTCAAATTCACTTTTTTTTACCATTCAAAAATTTTCGGATATAGCAATTTAAATTTTCCGGTACGTAAAAGTTTTTTAGAAATTTTTGAAAAACTTTTTTAAAAATTTTCAGTATAGAAGTTTTCAAATGCGTATACCGAAAATGTTTTTAAAAGTTTTCATTACTAGGGAAATTGGTATAAAAAACAAAGTAATTGTTAACATTACTAGATCAAATAAAGAGACACGAGATAGAGAGAGAGAGGGAGGAGGAATAAATTAATATTAGGTTGTGACAAAGGAGGAAAATAAAATATGTTGATAGTTTAACTCGAAGTTCAACAAAAAAGTGTGGTTGTTCTTTTAAGCTTAGATCAAAACTAATAAAAGATGTTTTAGGATAGACAATTAAAGTAATTACCTCATATTTTGAAGGGACATGCATTTGTTGGACGTTTGGATGAAGAAGACAGAAAACATGTTAATGACTTAACAAAATATGATGTTGCACTGAGGCACATATTACTCTCATTGCAAGACTGAGATACGAATAATGTTACTCAGATCTCACAAATATACAAACAGAGAAGTATGATACGATTGCACGTGAGAGTTAATAGGACATAGATGCAACATTTATTCAAGTTAATTGAAGATACAAAATATGTGTGTTGGAATAGAAAGCGAGAAGACTCATATGTTATGAGAGATATTTTTGGCCTCATCCAGATTCAGTGAAGTTGTTGAACTTGTTTCCTATCGTGTTGATTATGGACAACACCTGCAAAACCAATAAATACATAATGTTATTACTTGAAATTGTTGGTATGACATCAACAAAGAAGACATTTGTAGTTGGATTTGCTTATTTGGAATGTGAGTGTGAAGAAAACTTATGTTGGGCATTAGAGAAATTAAAAGAATTGTTTGTTACACCAAACAAATTTCATCACGTAATTGTGACAGACACATATCTTGTTTTAATGAAAGTAGTATGTATTGTATTTCCACATGCTGTTAATTTGCTTTGTCGATTTCACATCGACAAAAATGTTGGAGCGAAATGCAAGTAATATGTCTTAAAGGATAGACAAGAGTTAGTATTGCATATGTGAAAAAACATTATGTATTGCAGTGATGAAAAAAAGTATATCACGCAATTGCATCATTGCTTGGACACGGTGAAAAGTCTTGGTCTTTGGTCCGCCATCGTTTGGATAAGGAGATTGCTTCTCATATAAGTCCATGTGATAGATTGTTCCCAGGACGCATTAGAGAAATCAAGGATTCTTTGAAGATAACAAGTTTTGGTATTCAGCCCCTAGATAAATCGATGTCCATACCTGATATGAGTTACGTGATAGCGACAACATATAATATTATTCTAGTCACGTTTGGTCAGACATTTTCCATGACTTTCTTTCTTGTGAGGGGTTCACATTCAGGATCGACAACAAATCATCATATTATATGTATTGGTTTTGTTGAATCAAGTCATTGGGTTCCGGTAAAATGATATTATTTTCTTAAATAATAGTTCTATTTTTTAAATAGTAAAATTAAAGATGGAAGATGAATTTCCAATAAATAATATCTTCAATCTATTTTGCAGTTAAAGATGAAAGATAAATTTTCAATGCTAGACAATACACCAGGTTGGAAGCAATATTGTACCGAAGAGACAACTTCTTGGCTAATAGCATACACGGGACATCTACAACAATAAGGGTATTTATTAGGCCATATGTCACGTGTTACACAAAACGCACAACCCGTAGATGTCATGTCATTAAATGAAAATTGATTTTGTATGGACTACAATACTTTAAAACTTATATAAAATGCACTTGTTATTAAATCAATTTAGTTACTACTTTCGTTATATTTCACCACAAATAAAAGTAAAGTTAATGATATAACAATAATGTAAAATAATAAAATAAAATTAAAATAACACCAACGATGTTCATGACAAATAAAAGTAGAGTTAATGATATAACAATATTACAAAAACAATGTTCATCACAAATAAAAGTAAATAACTACTAACTAGTGTTATGACGCGTTAAATATAAAGCTATAAAAAAGTAACTATACATGTCGTCATTTGAATCAGTATTATGTGCATCCAACCCCGCTGTATAAGATCACCCACCTGCTGTAGGATAGATGACTGTTCACTAGAAGCTTTTGCAACGGTGGAGATATTAAAATCTGGAACTTGGGGTACACCATTTGGTCGCACTAAAAGTGGATGAGATACCCTGTAGAACCACTGAGATGGATATGTATCTAGACGTATCATGTGATGCAGTTTGGTGACAGGGCTCAAATATCCCATCCATTCGACATCTACATCGGATAATCTATAAAAAAAACTAGAGGTGAGGGTGGTGGAATATGTTGGATGTATCCAAATTGTCTCATACACCTCTCAGACAAATATGTCACTACAGTAATCGGAGGTGGTCAGTGTGTAACATTATATCATCAAAGTGGATGACATTCCTATGATTCTCCCACGGTCTCTATATGACAACAGCAGGTGTCAGTGCATCAATCATCTGTCTGTACTCAAGGATTTTGTGATTGCCTTGTTTATAACTCCATCTGTTCTTTCTAGCAATGCACTCATCATCGACACCTTGATCACCCCTTTTACAAATATGTGGAAAATATTTGTATATCCAACACTGTTGCAAATAAAAATAAATAAATTAATGATAAACATAAAAATTATAAATAAAAATCATAACAATTAATAATAATTATAAATATTTAATACCTGCAGCAACGACATATATCCACCGAATTATTTGGTGTCATAACAGCTAGCATCAGAGAGGTAGTCATAAAGGACTACGAGTGTAGCTCTACCCCCAAACATATCTACTTGTACCTTACAAATATCTGGATAAGGGGAGGTATTTCGCATCAATTAATGTATGACTTTTATTTGCAAAAATAGTACTCCCTACCAGATTCAACAGATACGCCCTAGGAGCACAATCAAGTCCTGTACACTGTCATTTGAAGACCTCTTTCAACCAATCTAATATGTAGTACGCACCCCTTGTTTTTTTGGTTTCCTCCCATATCTCTTTAGGAGGCACCCCTAATAAAGTTATGGCAAGATTACATGCCATTACTCTGTCTATGTCAGGTGATAGACTATAGAACTCACCCATAATATGAACGCTTAACAGATTGACAACATCATCCAAAGTAATCGTCATTTCACCAAATGGCATGTGAAATGACGAGGTCTCTTAGTGCCATCTTTTCACAAATGCATAAATCAGGTTGTTGTCAATCAGCTTCAGACTACCCCGTTGTAGTGGGGCTAATCCAGACAAATTCATCCACGTCTCTATAATTCGCAGGAGAACTTGTGGAGTAAATTGTTGCAATTTCTTTCATGAGCAACAATTTTCAGCATTGGTCGCTCCCGCATACAAATAAAATATTTGACATTAAAATTAAATATAGAACAAAAATAATAATTAATTTAAACATTTTTAATGCACCATAAATAATAATTAATCTAAATATTTTTAATACACCATAAATAATAATTAATTAAAATATTTTTAATGCACCATAAATAATAATTAATTTAACTTACTTGACCAAACCACAGTCTTCCAGACACATGATGCCGGTATCGTGTAAGGACGGACATATCATATGGTTCTCTAGGATACCGTGTCAGCTCACCCTCCTGTTGTACACGTCTCTCATGGTCCCACCTCATGTACATGTCTCTCCTGTTGTACATGTCTCTCTTGCATATGCTTCTCATGTACAACAATATTCTCCTCCTCTTCATGTACCACAGCCTGCTCCTCCCCATGTATACCAATATCAGCCTCAGGGATAGATATATGACTTTACTCTCCCAAGTCATCATCTTTCATTATAATTCGTCGTCTCCTCTAGGATGCTGTCAATCGAATTCTTTCTGAAGCATCCATAGATGATAAAGTTTCAACGTCACGTGTTCTTCGTACTATCTTGCCGTCTCTTCCTCTGGCACCCGCACCCACTGAAAAAAAAAGGTTAAAATAAAATGAATTAAATAAATAGTAATGAAATAAAAAAAATATAAAAAATAAATAAAATTAAAAATAACTTATGGAAAACTTGTGGGATGAAATTTTCCGGTAACTTCCGAAAATCTCAAAAAAAGTTTTCTGGTAATGTATACGTTCCGGAAAGGTTGAAATGAGTTTTTCGGCAATTCTCGAAAACTTCAAAACAAAAAATTCGAAAATGGTCCTTTGTACCGGAAAACTTTAAAAAAAAGTTTTTCGGAGTGTAACTTGTGTACTGGAAAACTTGAAAAAAGTTTTCCGTAAAAACGAAAATTTTGGCACTCACTTCTATACCGGCAAACTCAAATGGTGGAATGGTGAAAAATTGTAATTTTTAATATTTATATGAAAGTATTTTTGTCTTTTTCTTCAATTTGTGGGGTACATGGATAATTTCGGGGTGCAGATTATAACAATCAATTTAAGCCCTATACGGTTGGTCTACGTAGGCCCACGACCAAGAACATAGAAAAGAATACAAAGAGAGTCCACCAACAAAAAACAAAATAAATTATGCTAGGGTTAATTGAAATAATGTCCTAAGCAAAACAACAGTTCGAACTCCATTGATACATAAAAATTAAAAGTCGAAATGTTAATAAGGTATATAAAAATCGAAACTATTATATTAAATAGAAATTAAGATTTTTAAGTGAAAGTTTAATTTTTATATATATTGTAAAAGAATTTTATATATGTATTAATCATATCTCACAATGCAGATAATTGTAATTTTAAGAATTAATACAACATAATAATAAAATATAATTATATTAAATATTTTTGCACTGATAATTTATATGAGTTAATTAAATATTTTAAAATAAATCTATAACTTATTTTCTCAAAGATAAGAATGACACTTTTTGTTTGAATAAAGAATCCAGTCACATTTTAAAATTGGTTGGTAGTTAGTTGGACAACTCCTTTTATTAAAAAGAAAAAAATATCAAAAAGCCGTTTACTTTATGTTTACCTTTTTTCATATGAAGCAACCAATTTTAATTTCCAGGGAAGTCACCTAACAAGGCCACTTGGATCATATCCATAAGGGAGAGGCATAAAATAAGACCTTTATGTCTCCATCTCTAGTTTATTCCAAGATGATGTTTGATGCTCAATATAGGATGAGATATAATGTTGGATAAAAATAAAATAGTGTCAGAATAAAATATTATCTAACATTTATTCTGTTTTTAGATTTGAGTTTTGAAATTAAAAAAATTAAACATCTGAAAAGTTTTATCTCTTTAAATAGTTTTGTTTACTTCAACTCAAATAAATTATTCAAAATTTAATATGATTTACGTATATCAAGAGTCACAAATAAAAAAAAGTAATTTTATTGATACATTGGCAAAATAATTTTGTTTACATTATTAATTAATCATAAACTCTCACATATTAAAATAATTAATTTTAATTATAAATATTTTAAAAGTCACAATTTTATTATTTAGTAAATACTATATCGTTCACAAATCTTACAAATCTTTATCGGATAATTTGATTGACCCATCTTTAATAGTATTTTTTTCAAATTATTATTTTTCATCTATAAGATTTAAATTCGATTTTTTTTTAAAATCTGAATTCAGTTTCACCTGCACAGACATAATTTTAGTGTTTAAAAATCATACCTAAGATAATCTATGATTGATAAAGTGGGATCAAACGTTACTAATTGAAGAGTGCATACAATAATTTTTTATTGAGAATCACATCATGCTTAAATTATTAAATATTTATGAGATTTACATATATCAAGTGCCACAAATTTAGAAAGAAAAAATATCAAAAATCATTGATTAAGGATTTACACGTTATGCTATTTCAAACAAAAAGAGATTTTTACACGTTATAGAAAATATGGCATAAAGAGCCATATTAAGTGTTATTTTGAGTAAAAAAAGTCTGACCTGTACTGGTATTCCACGTCATCATGCCACATCATCACAGCACATACATCATTCTCCCATATTCTAGTATTATTATATTTGCATAGTTTTCAGAATAATAGAAAAATGAATGAATTGAGAGAAGAACAAAGTTTGGGTCAATAGCTTGTAAAGCAAGTGCTATGTGAAATTTGACATTGATTCAATCATTCAAGCAAAAAGAATTTACTCATATTTTTCAATCTTGTTTTGACTCATTGGTAGGGGACCAATAAAGTGGAAGAAATTCCAAGAAACTGTTTTTACAGTGTTTTGAATTCTTGATTTGAGTGCACATTTCAAATTCAATATCTTCAACATCATGGCCACTTTGAATAACACCAGCACACAAGTTCAACAGCAAAGTCTTCCATTTTCATCAAACCCCATTCAGGTCTTTTCTTTTCTCTCTCTCTTTTTCTCTCTCTTTGTTCCTTTAATCCTTTTCCTCTTTACTTTTTCTTTAAACTCTCTAATTCCCTTTTGCTTCAAATCTTCTTTAACTTTACTTCTCCAACAAGCTTAAATGTTGCAAGAGTGCATACACAATTAATTTCTTATAGTATTCTCTGTATCGTTCCAATTTTGTCAGATGTCACATTTCTTGCAATATTTTTGACTCCATTCTATAACTCTATTGATTGTTTAATCTATAGAAGCCTTTTTCATTTGTAAACTACTTCTACAACCACTGCATTTGTTATATATTTTTTGGTTGAAAAAAAACTAAAAAGTCAACTTGGTCATTTCAATTGCAGGAACAAGATTCAAGCTTTGCAAACACAGTAACAGTGGCAGGACAAACAGTGAGAACGGTATTTCAGATTCTTTTCTACTTGAATCTGATCCTGATTTCAGTCTTGGTGATTTTCATCACAATCTATGGTCTTGTCTTAGACTCTTTCACACACCATTTCCACCCTGAGAAGTGGTATCCACCACTTCTAGCATCAACAGTATGTGCAGGAATTCTTGGTTTCACATGGCAATGCATAATTGCAAGCCACCCACAAAAGGCGCTCGTGACGGCATTTTGGTTGAGTCCACTGTTAACATGTGCAATGGGAATTCTGTTTGTGTTAATCGGTTCTGCATGGAGTCTTGTAGCTGGTATGATTTCTTTGGTTTCTGCAGTGATTCAATCTCTCTATGGTTGTTGGGTCAGTAAGAGGTTTAAATACGCCGCTGAAATCTTGTCGGTTTCGATAGCTTATCCTCCTGCTAAAAGCAAGTGCTTAGCATTTTCATCGGTCGTCGTCAGTGTCCTTTATTGTTGTCTTCTTGTGTCCGGAATCGGAGGAGCAAGAGCTGTTGATAACAGAACCAAATTAGCAGACCTTTACATCTTGGTGATCGTGTTGAGCCTAGGATGGACTATGCAGGTTGTGAAGAATGCAATGCAAGTCACAATTTCAAGGGTCAAGTATATGCATTTTGCTGGAGGTGGTGAAATGAACACCAGAATGGCGTTTTGCGACACAATGAAGAACTTAATTGGAAGTGTTTCTGTAGGTTCCATCCTTGTTCCTACCATCGGACTCTTCCGAGGCTTTGCGCGGTCGACGAGTCTGATCGGAGGAGAAACAAATGAGTGCATGTTTTCTTGTGTTAGTTGCTCTATGGGTATTGCTGCTCTTCTTGTGACATGGGGAAACAGATGGGGTTTTGTGCATGTTGGAGTTTTTAACAAAGGGTTTGTGCAAGCATCTTCTGATACTTGGGAGATGTTCATTAGGGTTGGATTAGAGGAATTGATAGATTTAGATCTCACTGGTGCCTTCTGTTTCCTTAGTGGTGTTGCAGTAGGTGCATTCTGTTGTCTTCTTGGTGGTATTTGGAGTCTTATAGTGTACAAAAGCTATGCCATGGAAGTTTCCATTTATTCTTTCATCATTGGCTATTTCATGGTAAGAACTCAGTTCTAATGCAAATAGTTTACGAATTTAACTCATATATTGTCGGCGTAAAAAGATTTTACATTGTCAATCGATCGTAACCGTTAAATCATTTAAATTTAATTATAACTATTTCTAAAGTAAAACAAATGATTAGTTGCAATTTATTGACAATGAAAAACTTTTTACAGACAGTATCAAAATTAAATTCATTGTTTAAAAATGCAATCTTTTTCATCTAGTTTTCAGACTAATTTTTAGTCAAATCATATTAAATTGTAAGATACATTAACATAATGAATTTTTTTTACCGAATAATGAAAATAACTAGAAATATATTATTATTATTATCGACAATTTTACTTAAATTATCTTCTGTATTACTTCTGATAAAACACTGTTCCAATGTGTTTTGCAGTGTAGGTTGGCTATTGCATGGCCACAAGCATGTGTTTCGGCTTACTATGTCGCCTATGCAGAGAACCCGCATAGCACACAATTTGACTCGACTATACCAGTACGCCTGGAACAGCTTCACAGATTTCAAGCTTTACAAAGATCCTGAACTGATAATTTTTAGCTGAGCTTAAATGCTGAGAGAACGGTAAATCAAGCAGGAAACATCGTCCCCAAGATAATAGGATACTGATTACTTGATTTAATTTTGATCTAGTCTTCAAGACTGATAAATTCTTTGATAGTGTTTGTTCTTTACTCATATGTGTGAATACAAAAAGATACATACCACACGACACCAGCACCTCGCCATTTAGTCACAGGTGATAGTCATAGCTGACAATAGAATCGAGGCAAGAAATTTATATCAATGACCTAAAGGATCGAAGCGTGAACGAATATTAGGTTTAGAAGGTGTTTGGATAAACTGCACTTATTCAATGTATAAGCTATTTCTACAAGTGAATAGGGAATGGGGTAAACTGGCATAAGCTAAAATCAGTTTATAAAATTAAGTTGTTAGGAGGATCTTATAAAAGTAAGCTAAAAAACAACTTATGAACATATCATAAACTATTTTTATGAGCTCTTCTTAATATTTAGACACAGGCTTAGGTCATAAGATAAGTTCAAATAAACACTTCCAAATGCCTTTTTAGTAAATTAAAGCGGTAGCTCATGGGTAATACTTCCTTAAAATCAACTATATGTAACTTTCATGTAAATTTATTTAACGTAATCAATCAATATGTATGACAAGAATATTACGAGTTGAAATGTGAGACTGATTTGGTTGGTATTGGTAGATATCCTTGACATAACAAAAAATTAAAAATAATTATGACTTACAAGCAATGCCAACCAAAACATTATATATTGGTGATACAACAAAATTCCGAAAAGTCAGGCTTGAATCATTTTGGGCCCAGATGACCTCGTCCGCCACATTCTGTACACATTATATTTCCAGTTCCCCCACAACCTGCATGAGAAAAATTATCGAATCAGAAACATAGTCAGCAAAAAAAAATTGCTCAGCATCATAAAAGAATGCGGCAAATATTATTCAAACATAAGCAAGGAGCACGAGATTCAGCAGTACATACATATCTAAGTAGAAGATTAATTGAACAAGAAAGACTAAAGAGAATATACCTAGGCAACGAACTTTAACGATTATACCCTGGCTTTCCATTATGGAGTCAACATATAGACCAGAACCAGCACAAGTGGCGCAAAGCACTGCACCTTTAGCATGGCAATCATTGCATCGGGAGTTATTACCGATAGCTTTCTCGGCCAAAGATAACCCAACAGGCTTTTCAATTATTTCTTCTGGGATAGCCTTATCATAACAAAACAGAGATTCGAGATTACTTCTGCGTCTGTTCTCATCTGCTTTTAAACTTGATACAGACTGAAACATAAGGAAATAGTTAGCTGTGACAAAAAGAGCATAACAAGGTCAAAATCGATGCACTAATAGGAAAATACAAGGTTCAAAATTACTAAAGAGCAAGGATCAGACCAGATCCGACTAGACCATAATTACAAGTTGATGGATAAATTGCCAAATCACAAAATAGGTTCACAACTAGGCACACGAGAGAGCATAACAAAGTTCAAAATTGATGCACAAATTGACTAGTTTTCCCATGTTGAAGCTAGATTTTGATCGGTAGAGTTAGGTTTCAGCTCATCAGAGTTGGATTCACTCACCTATAGAGTTGGCCTATTGAGTTCATTGCAAACTCGCAGTGATAGATTGATTCATGTCTTTTAGCTCATGAATTTGTTTATGGCTCAATACAGTATCATTTATCTCATTTGAAGATGGGTTCACTTTGGGATGATCGATGCATCAGCAGAGTCGAGTTCTGCAACTGTTGAGGTTAGTTCTTTGTGCACAGCAAAGCCTTATCATTCAGCTATTTCATTTTAGGTTTTGTTTTTAAATAACACACACACAAAACTATCATTTTGCAGTTATATCTGTAGTTTCAAATCTGCGCTAAGCTAGGCTCAGCTTTTACAAGGAAAAAATATTATGAAGTAACAGCAGATGTTGAACACGCTCAGCAGACCGAACTTTCCTAATTAAGATCCATTTGGTATCTTTGATTGCTCAGGTTACAAGAAAAACGTACATATAATAATGAGAAACTCAATCCATATTTCAGATACAGAAAATTGTCACGGAAGTTATCTGATCACAATTCATTGAACACTCTTTGTCCCTCTTTCTAATCAAGATTAATCCAACATCCTAAAATCAAATCGCATACAAATCAATCCTCTAAAGTCTAAAGTATTTGCAAATGCCTATCTCGCTGTAACCACACAACAGGTGCAGGGGATTCAATTTCTTGGACTTCCATGTCAAATACCAAACTTACTAATATAGTCAATAAATAAATAACTGGAAAATGAAGAGAAAATTCTCATAATTTTTTTAAAATATCAACTACATTAAATCAAATATGTAGCAAATGATAACCATTCATTAATATACTAAGTAATACACATAATGTATACTTATAGTTTCATTCATGCCAGTTATAACCAAACATAGGATCTTCAAATTTGTTCAATCCTAAAAACATCCTTAACTAATTAAAAAAAAAAAACATTTATGTTGGGAAACAAGAAATCCAACACTACAATAGTTGTTTGTTTCTAAACAATTCTATATAGAGAGAAAGTAAGAGATAACTGACCCCACGAGAAGAACAACTAGAAGCTGAACCATTGTTAGAGGAAAGAACGTGAAGTTTGAAATTGGACCCAAAAGTGATGGTCTTATTGGGACTCAAAATCTTCAACGCTGAAGCGTTTGGGCAAAGAGCGAATTTTAATGTTGCCATTTGAAGAGTAGATGAAACCATTGGTGTTTGATGAACATGTACTGCTTCAATTTTCGGTTTCATTCATCCATACAACCTCGTACACATCGATTGTTTCAGTAACCGGGTTCTCGTAGTTCACGACGAGGATCCGTGGGGTTCCGGATTCTTAACCCAATTGGGAATTCGGGTGCAGTTTATGGACTTATGAAAGACCATTTGTTTGGTTTAAAGTGGGCTTGTGAACCCACTCAACGAGAAAGTGTGAAGGTAGCTTGCTACCCGCACCAACATATTTTAAATTCTACACCCCTTCCGTGTTCCATGTGCTTTTATGAAATATACTCTTATCAACATTTTGATCCACACACTTCTCATTTTCATCACACACACACACCCTCTTTCGAACCAAAGTTAGAGCTAACACCCCCATTGAAAGTGCGTTGCAGCTCAAGGTCCTAAAAATGTTGAGGAGGTGTACATAAGAACTAAACTAATTTTTCTATTAACCTAAAAATTCAAATCAAATCAATTAAATTAATTTAATTTTTTTTTTATGTTTAGATTTAAATCGAACTAAATCAGTCAAAACCAAACTCTTATAAAAATACGAAATTAGTATTTTTAAAAAAATTGTTTTTTGAATATTTTTAAATTTTAAAAATTAACAATTCGACTAAATCGAACTAAACTAACATAATTTGCATCTATTTGATTTTGTTTGAATTTGATGAGAATAAATTACTGAAACTGAATCAAATCAAATTTTCTATTTTTATTGATTTAGATTATTTTTTCTTTTAATGAGATAAAAATCTCCTAAAAAAATCGGTTATTTACACTATATTTACATCCAATTACTTGCATCCAATTACTTGCATTTGGATACCATACATGCAAAAATAATTTGTACCGACATGTTATTAGTTGTCAACTAATATGTTGATGATGTCGCCATTAGCTTATGGAACGAAGAGATATGATACGAAAAGTTATTTAGTTCCAAGATTGTGACGAGTTGAAAGTAGTCTAGAACTTAATTATTTAATGTATCTACCGGTCACTTTTGCATTCTTCACTCATCCTTTAATGGATAAAGACATTGTAGTTGGAGTCTTGCATGACTATGTGGCCCACCCGGTTGGAGTATACAACAAACAAACGATATTGTGACCTCCTAATCACAACCACAACTCATGCTCTTTCCCAACATTTCAAACTAAATTCACATAAATCGTCAATGATGGGAAAGGCTTGAAAAATATAAATTGAAATTAATTTTTCACAAAGTCGTACTATAACTTACTAAACTCAGTATAATATTTAGAAGTAACTTGGAAGTATATTAATATAATCTATGATATGTGTGGTTGGTATATATATGTCCCCTTAGTGTGTCAGCAAAAAAAGAAATATGTCCCCTCAGTGGAATATCATCTAGTCTTCTTATATGTTCATGTCCATATATTAATCTCATATATGTTTACTGCCTTAATATGAAGATTTATCAAAACAGATTCGATAATATAAAAATTTAAGTTTTTTTTTTAAAAAAAAATTATATTTTCTTTTTCTTCGAAATTTATATTAAATTTACTTGCTAATAATAGATAAAAAAAACTCTCTTGAAGTAAATAACAAATTACATTTATGAATAGAATTAATTTTATTATTTTTGAAAATTAAAGTATTATCTTACCTAATATTTTCTCTTACACACAGAAAACCCTTATATCAATAGATAGATTGAATTTAATTCATTACGTTTTTGTTGTTATATTATGGAGAGAGAAAAGTATTGCGTGAGTACAAAATTTAAGCACTCACATAAAAAAATAATTAAATAATATTGCATTAATTTAATTTTTGGATAGTTTTCTGTTAAGCATGGTCCTGAAATTTAGTTCTTAAAAAGATGCAATCGAGAAAAAATTTAAACTCATATATTAAAAAATATTTAGTTGGTCCCAATTATAAATAAATATAATTTAATCACACAAGCAAAAATATACATATCATTTGTTTATTTATAAAAAAAAATGTTATTATAATTTTTTTTATCTATCTTTTATTTTTTTAGTGTGTCTAAAACATATGTCTAACTCTTTGCGTAGACTTTCTCCTCGTGGTTGGAATTGGAGAGGAAGAAGAGGTAGCTGTCAGAAAATGGTAGTGTCAAGGATAGGCCAAAAGGAGAGAAAAGGTAATGGTAAAGGTGTAAGTGAAGATAATTGACGTATACGTGTCGGATAGAATGGAGGACGAAAGGAATTTTGGATATTAAAAAATGCTTTTCTTAAAGGAAAGGAATGTGTGGATTTAAAAAAATGAGACGGTGGTTGGTGGATTTTTTTTTGCTTTAATATTTTATTCTAACTTCTTTTTAAATAATTTTATTAAAAGAATACTAAAATACTATATATTTGATTAGGTCGCATATCAAAATAGGACCATATTAAATTACGACAATTTTTTATTAATAGTTGGTGGTATCATAAGAATTTAGGATCCGATATTCTACTTTTTTTTCCTTAATTTTTATATTAAAATAATATAAAATGAAAATTAATAAATAAATTGTTAAAATATTATTTATTACTTATAATAAAAAGAATCATTAAAATTAGTATAAATAAATACAAAAAATTATAGAAAT
>JBBPBP010000003.1:48263580-48281581 GCA_037974735.1 Cicer chorassanicum | reverse complement strand
TTTCATACTCTTATGTAACAAATCAAGTAATATTCTTGCAATATATAATTAATTAATTAATATTTACTTATAGTTAAATCAATAAGTATCGTTACTTATATTTATATATTGAGCAATTATCATATTTTAATATGATGAGAAATTAAAATTAACATTGACCGAAAGGAGTTTAAAAACATTATTAACTCAAATAAATTATCTCAATATTATTAAATTGAACGTTGCGTTTTAGATTTATATTCGAAATTTTATAAGTTTCTTTTTAAATTTGTATTCGAGAATTTATAATTGTGGGTGAATTTCAAAATTATAAGTTGAATGAGTATATAATGTAATTTAGTGATTTTCTTATATGTGAAAATTTATTATAAAAAATGAAAAAGAAAGAAAATGAAGAAAAATACAAAAAAGAAAAAGAAAAACATGTTGGTCATGGAGAAAGAGAAGAATCGACCACCCATCCATTTATGAATAAATGTATCCAATACTATATGAAAGGTCCAGACTCTATAGGGACGGTTTGTTTCCTCTCTCTTTCACTACTACTCACTCCTCTTTTGAATGCAACTTCTCTTCTATTCTACCGACACGTGTGTGTTTCTGTCTGCGTGTTCACTCTTCCTTAAACTCAATTTCACTCATGTTATTTGGTTGCTGTTTCTTTCATCTCAATCACATCTCATTTTATTCGACTAATCTCCAAATTGCTTTTCCTAATTCTCTCTCTCTCTCTCAATCTCTTCTTTGTTTTCATCACAAATCTCATCAAAAATATATATTATTGTTTTAACTTTTAATCAGTAAAATTGAGTTTTAAGGGTTAGTTCTTTCTAATTTGGTTTTCTTAATGGCCAAGTTTCAATCTTTTCCATGATTATCAAACTGGGTTTTGTTTTTTAATCATCTCTCATAAACATGGCTATAACAATGTCACTGTCACTATCCAAACGCATGTTTTTCACCTTGTTCTTCAACACATCGTTCCTCTTGTTGTTTTGTGTTTTTCTTGTTAATCACTTTCAATCCTCTGAACGTGTTTTTCTGAAAAGCAAAAACAACAACAATAATCACTTTTCCATTGGTGGTGTTAGTGATGATGAGGATTGTAAGAGTTTTCATAGCTTGAGTGACTATAAAGCCAAATGCTTTTACCTTAAATCAAACAACCCATGTGTCTCTCAAGGCTATGTTGATTACCTTTACCTTTTCTATTGCAAATTTGGGAGATTCCCTTTATTGGGTCATACCCTTTTTTTTCTATGGTTATTGGTTCTCTTCTATCTTCTAGCTAATACAGCTTCTGAATACTTTTGTCCTTCTCTTGATAACCTTTCCAAAATCTTGAGGCTTTCACCAACTATTGCTGGTGTCACTCTTCTCTCTCTTGGTAATGGTGCTAGTGATGTTTTTGCAACACTTGTTTCTTTCAAAGGTAGTGGGACACAGGACATTGGTTTCAACACTGTTCTTGGCGGTGCTTCCTTTGTGTCATGTGTTGTGGTTGGAATTATAAGCATTTCAGTTAGACATAGAGGTATTAAGGTTAAAAAATCTGCCCTGTTAAGAGATGTTTGTTTCCTTTTATTGGTTCTTGCTTGCTTGTTAACTGTCTTCTTAAATGGTGAGATCAATGTTGTTGAGGCAATTGGTTTTTGTTTGATGTATGTGGTTTATGTGATTGTTGTTTATGTCTCATCTAGCAAAAGGAAAAAGGGTGTTTTTGAAGATGATGATGATGGTGATGATTCAATTTCAAGTCATGCCAATGGCAATGGCAATGATTTAGGTGTCCCTTTACTTGGTTGGATGGAAAAGGGAAGGATTCATTGTACTCCAAATGAAGCTCATCATGAATGTGAGTTTAAAATTGAAAACAATTGTTGCTCTGAAAAAAAATCCTCAATATGTAGAAAGTTACTTTGTGTTTTGGATATGCCTCTTTACTTGCCTAGGAGATTAACAATTCCTGTTGTTTGTGAAGAAAGATGGTCTAAGTTATATGCAGTTTCATCAGCTATGTTAGCACCACTTTTATTATCTTTCCTTTGGATTCCAATCAATGAAAACAGTTTCTCAAACTCATCAACCCTTATAGTTTATGGAATTGGAACATTGGTTGGAATCATATTAGGACTAATTGCATTTTTCACAACTGATGCATCAAGTCCACCAAAAAAAGGCTTGTTACCATGGCTAGCTGCAGGGTTTGTGATGAGTGTGACATGGAGTTACATTTCAGCTCAAGAATTAGTAGGCTTGTTAATTTCACTTGGTTTCATATGTGGAGTTAATCCTTCAATTTTGGGGCTAACAGTACTTGCATGGGGGAATTCACTTGGTGATTTAGTGACAAATTTGACAATGGCTTTAAATGGTGGACCAGAAGGTACTCAAATAGCTATATCTGGTTGTTATGCTGGTCCTATCTTTAATACAGTTGTTGGATTGGGGTTATCTCTTGTGACAACTACTTGGTGTGAGTACCCTTCATCTATTGTGATCACTAGAGATCCTTATTTGTGGGAGACTTTGGCACTTTTGGTGGTTGGATTGATTTGGTCACTTGTTGTTTTAATTAGAAGAGATATGAAGCTTGATGCAATCTTAGGAGGTGGACTTTTAGCTATTTACTTCATTTCTCTTGTTCTTAGGCTGATTCAAACACTTGGTTCTCTTCAATTTGAGGATATGATAGTGTGAATTCTATTAGCAACTGACATTACTTAATGTATATATTATATTATATTATAGGAATCATGATTATGTAAACTATATGATAGGTAGGCAATATTTGTTAGGGACTAGGGGTAGTATACAAGTATAACTTCCACTTCAATTTGTACCTAGCTTACCATTGCTGCAATTTACTTATGCATCAAGATGGTGTTAATTAATTAGTCTTGCTAATACCAAAAAGAAAGTCAAAAATATTTGTCTTGCTTTATTGATATGGAGATGGTGTTAATTAGTGAAATCCTTCTATTGGAAAAACATAGTATTATTAGTGTTCTTACTTTACTCAATTGAATTTAAAATGTACATACTTGTGAATGCATTGAGGTCAGTTAAGTGTGGATTAGCTAGCTTCTCAGTAAGGTTTGTTTCATTCTCAATTCATATATTCATAAAAAGGTTATAAGCATATATGTGACTTATGGAGAAATTAAACAGAGGAGTGTTAAAATTAATCAGGATATAATAAATCCTTTGAACTTATACATGAAGTTAAAAGATTGGTAACCAGTATAGTTTTTTTGTTTTTTTTTTAAACTTTGTAAATGCTTATATTTATTTATTTTAAGCAAAAAAAAAAAAATACAACAGAAAGAAAAGGGAGAAGAAAATGGTAAAACAAAATCAAAATTCATCCTAAGAATACCTCTATCTTTGAGAAATGGATCCTCCCTTGTAAAGAGAGATAGAGAGAAGAAAAATTGATGACGATACAAAGATGGAGATACTGGAGAAATTTTTCGGTGGAGAGGATCTGCATTCATGTTGCACCGCCTAATTTTTAGAGAAAAAACACATTTTTCTGCCGTTTATATCTTTGTATTATATCTTTGTAATTTAGATGTAACTGCAATAAATTCACCTACGTGTATAACCATAAAGACTTATTTATATTATTTATTCAATTTTTTTTAGACAAATTTTAGTATTTTAGTATAAGAGTTAGTTAGTTTTCAGAATTTGAATTCAGAATCTCCTACATAAATCTCTTCCGATATTATTTAATTTACTAACTAAACTATTTACATAGGACTTCAAATTAAACCATTAATTAGGCATGATAACATAAGGGTGAATTTTACATTCCACACACTCTCATCCGACTGGTAGGAGAAAACCTGCAGCTAACTAGTCGAAAAAATTTGTGCCTGCCCCCTTTCTTATCGGATTTAAAATTTAAGTCTCTATCTCTGTTGTGACGGACTTCAGGTTTCTCCGCTTGCACTCACATCCATTCATATATATAAAATAACAAATTTAAAAGTCATATTTATTATAATTAATATAATAAAATTGTTATTATTATACAATAATAAAATTAAAAAAAAATATTAAAATATATTTTTATAGAGAGAAGATTAGAGTTTTTAATATTGAAAAAAATATTAAAAATATTATGCATGTACATAAAATTTAAAAGATAATAATATTACTAACCAGACGAATTTAGGTGTGGCAACATATAAAAACTCTAAATCTATCTCTGCTTTTAAATTTTGATTTTGAAGAAAATATGCACTTATATTCAATCAAAATAAATTATTTTTCACCAAAATCAAAACGGATTCAGATGAATATTGCAAATGCAAATCAGCGTTACTATTTCTATCATTAATCATTTCCGCTTTTTACAAGTTGAATATATAGTAGATGAATACCGACCAATGTACATATCCATACAAAAATATTGATTTGAGGTGTTATTCTACACCGAATGAATGGTTAGCACTAGATGTCAATAAATTATTATAAATATATTTGTCTCATAGTTATTTCTTTTCAATAGAAAATGGTGTCATGGTTTGAGAGATACGAATTCACAGAAACCGTGGGATAGTAGAACTGTACAAGTATAGAACGGAACATTCTTGACAAATTGAAGAGGCCTTGTCCACTGAGTTGGACACTTGGATTTGATTTCTTTCAAGTGATAGGTGTAACTAAGATAGTATTATTGATTGATTTTTTTCAATCAGCAAATATTATGATTAATTTGTTTAAGAGGATGAAAATGATGTTAGTATGAATCAAACTGCAGACCTTTTTCTTAACACACATTTATAGTCTCAACTCATACCACTCACTCTCTTGAAACTGAAAATTAATTAATCCAATTATAACCAATTGCATGTTGTACATATATGAGAAATAATAAAATTAAAATCAATTGCATGTTGTACATATATGAGAAATAATAAATTTATAGTTTGATTGGATATTTAATCTTCCTATTTTTATCAATTCATAAAATTAATATTTTTATTTTAAAATTTGACAGTTTTAGTCTTTTATTCTAATTTTTTATTTAAAAAAAATAGTAAAATGACATATGATATGATAATATAAAATAATTAATATTCATGAAATCGTAATAAAACTGTCTAAAAACATAACTTTCAACTTCATAAATTTTTTATTTTTGTAATTTAATTAATATCATATAAATAAATAATGTATCTAGATACTTCTACGTAACATCCCGTTTTTTCGTAAATAATGTATATAGTGAAATTTTGTGTTTACGTAATATTTAGCTTTGAAATTGATTTTGAAAGAATTTTGATTTTTAAAAGTCTATCTCATGATTCCCTAACACTTTTTGTATTGGAGTCTTCGTGAGTTAAATCTTAATAATAAACAATTTCATTGAAAATTGAACTATAGAAAGAGCTATATATAAAAACTAGATTAAAGTTCTCATTTGTTTGTATGTTTGAGTAGTAAGTAGTGCCTCTTTGAAATGGGAAAATAAATTTTAACTTGGTAGATAGGGGATGACAAGAGAAGGAGAAAAAACAAAGAAGAAGAACAACAAAACAAAAATGTGAATATCGGAGTTGGAGAAACAAATGTGAAGTTTCAAATGTATATGAGAAATTTAAAAGTTGTAAGTTCAAGTATGAAGATTTTGTCAACTTTAAAGTCTTTATAAATTAATGCGTGATATGAACTTGTAAACAAATTAGTAAAAGAGTCCTCTTGCGTGATAAATAGGTTTTGCAATCTTTTGTTCGATTTTAGTGCAAATCCTCTTATTTGTCCCCTTTTCAAGTTATAATGAAGTCTTATATGAAAACCCAATAAATGGTTAGTTGTCAATTTGCGCATGATTTTTGTCCACTAATCTCTCCACATTTTCCATTATCAGTTTGATCATATCCTTAAGCACACATTTTTATGAGTCTATAAATAATTCATCAGGTATCATTTTTAAGTGCATCATTTTGTTTCTTCTTTATTTAATTTTGTTCCTGGGTTACATCTTCCTATTATATATTTTTCGTTCATGTTCTTTTTTTACCTCCACTGCATTGGAGACAAACTTGTTGTACCTGAGAGATTTGTTCACATTCAATGGATAAATCCTTAATGACAATCATCTAGACCCCTCAGGTTTTTTATCACAATTTTTTGTTTTCTAGATTAACTCTAATTTTCCGTTATTAATTGCTCTTGTTCGTTGTTGATAACAAAAGTAAAACAAGTACTAGGGATCAAAATTTAGTTGGTTAGTTTTGGAAAGGAGAATAAGTGATTACAAAATTTGGGGAAAGGGATCAAAATTATCTGTATTTGTAAATAAAAGATCCAAAATAGGACACGACAGACTATTAATTCTCAATCTTGATATTGTAAGAATTAATTGCAAATCACACTCTCAACACAATGATAAAATACGAGTCATAAATTTTATCAAACAATGGTCACATTTGACATCCCATTATCCACATGAAAAATAAAATTTATAATCATCACACATTTCTCTATTATGCTTTTTATACGTAGCTCAGTAATTATTCATTAATTAGAGAGGAAAGAAAATGGCGTCTTCAAACATTTATTTGATTCTCCCAAATAAAAAATAATCAATTAATTAACACAGTAGAAATGGACCACACCATGATTTGGATGTATGAATATGAAACACATTGGACATATTTGAAATGATTCGTCCTCCCACTTGATAGGAACTCTTTGGATTATACCTAGAATGGGTATGGGTGCATTCCATTAATTTTGTCAATTATTGGTCCAAGTTGATGTAGAATATAGGTCACGAGTTTTAATATAGTATCAGTACTTTCGTTTTATCACCAAAATAAACAAGATTAGTTAAAGATTTAATTAGTATGTTGATTTGATTCATAAACTAACAAAATGATCAAATGCATGTTATGGCACTATACTCTAGTAACCAAAATTTACTATTACCACCCAAATCTTTCGAGTTTGGGTATTTAAATTCATGAGCTAGCTCCTTCTTATAAATAATGTTGTGTATCACTTTTCAAAAAAATAATGATAAAGTTAATTTGTTTTATTTTGGGAACAATTGGTTTTGCTAATTTGAATCAATACTTAATTTTGTTGGTTCCAGATTAATTTTATAGCACTGAATTGTGATTCACTTGATATAATAAATGTGAATTCTCATTTTTTAAAGCTACGTAGAGGTAAAAATCAACCAACAACCTTCATCTTTTTTTCACACAAAAAAAAGAGATTTAAAACCATTTTTGGATCAGAATCACCCCTTTAAATCATTTTTTTTCTTTTAATTAAAAAAGTAATTTTCACACATTTAATTTTTCTTTTTTGCTTTTTTTTTTCCGTGATTTCGTTGCCTTAGTGTGGTGTTGCTTTGAATTCTCGTCTAATTGCGGTGTTCGTTGGTTCAAATTGGCAGATCAATTTTAATCGAGTGTAAATTTAATCAATAATTTTAGTGTCGTCAATATTACAGTTCAAAAAACATGAGTATTTGAGACCCTTCAAATTTATCATATTTATAAGATGTCATATTTGTAGATAGTATGTCTTTTTATACTATTAACTTGAATGATATGAGTTTTTTTTTACAGATTCATCCTTTTTTATTTTAGAAACTTTAAATTATATTAATCTTAATCGATTTAATTTATACCGATTTCTACGAGGGATATCACTTTTTAGTAAAAAAAAAGTGAGTAAAAAAAGCATTTGACAAGTTAGTACATTTTTCTATGGAAGGAAAAGGCTAAGGCCCAAAACAAAGAAAGGAAAAGAAAAAACTAAAAGTCCATCGGAAATGCAACACTACTTCTATCATTTAGATAATGAAGCAAAATCAAGAATTCCATCGAAAATTCTCTGTGCTAAAGATATCTGTAAGGCATCATTGATCTGATTTATTTCAGCTTTTGTGGGAATGAATTATAAAATCAAATCAAATCGATTATTTTTTGTATTGATTTATATATTTTTCTCAAAAAAATCAAACCAAATTGAATATTTATTTATATAAGTATATATACTTGTGCATGCAATGTATAAGTTATTTTGTAATTTTTTCTCGTGAAAGTAATTGAACCCCCATACGATTGATCATTTGGATTAAACAAGCAAATAATTTGCATAAAATGATGCAAATAGCATCTTAATTATACATACTAGTACCAAAATTCAGGTAATTTCCAGTTCTAAGTTTACCGGATATATGTTGTTGTTAATGCGTGCGTTTGAAAATTAACATCAATGGTATGATAGCGATGCTGAATATGATCTTATATATGTTTTTGTCTTATAAATTCCATATAAGACAGAAACATGACCTTACGTTGCTAAGTAAAAGACATTTTATGATAACTAATTATTTGATTGATAGATGGTAATGATTGTGACAACATACGTAACTCGCTTATCTAAACCTTCAATCAAAAACCATCCCTATTGGACATGTTTCTTTAGTTAGTAGGCTATTAAAATTGTGCGATTTGATAGGCACATACTCAAAACCACACATGATTGGGGAGAAGATTCATTAGTTAGGCCAATGTGTGAGTGAAACATCTCACAATAATCATTTTATTTAGTCATTTTACATAATTTTTTTTTAAAATTGTATAAATGAAATAAAGAATAAAATTTTATTTAATTAAATTACTTAATCGTCAACTTTTAATGTTTTTATCATTATCATAAATTGTATAAAATAGAAAATACTGAATTAAAAATTGTGCATATAATATTAATTAATTAATCAGAGAATATAATTAAAAATATATATAATTAATATCACATTAAAATTGTCTTAAAATAATTTTCAAAAAATTAATTTGCCAAGGATAAATCCATCAAATAGAGGTCGTAAAAATTTATTAATAATATTATGACACCGACACGTAAATAATAATAATAATAAATATTGTATAAATAATAGTAATCGGAGCTATTATAATTTTTTTTTTTGAGGTTGGTTGCAACTCATCCTTAATACCCTATAAATCTAAACCTGCTAGTTTTTCACCCTAACTTTGAAAAATGTCAATTATTTTTAAATAATTTTTTTTGGAAAATAGATCAATTAATTTGATATGGAAGGAATATCAATTTTTAAGTTATGTTTGTTAAACGCTTTTCAAATATTCAATCCCTCTTATCGTGTCACATTTGTAAAAAATTTATCCCAGAATAAATAATATTTTAAAGTATAATATTAATTATTATTTTTAATTGTATCTTCTAATAAATATTACGTGTGTATGTAAGTCAAAAGTCATTATATTCAAATTTGCATTTTCGACAATGGTTAATAAACTATGCTAACTAATGATAATTTGATAAAATTATTATTCACTTTTTTTTTTCATTTAATTTTTTTTCCTTAATTTGTGTAAAATAAGAAAATGAGATAATTGTTAGACGACATATGAGAACGCACTTCAGTGTCCAACTCCAAATTAGAGTTAGGCTGAGATGTTCAACATCACAAGTCAACCCTACGTGTTCAAACTGATTCACGTATTGAACTATATGTAAGACATCGACAATGATCCTTCTGTAAGTTCATCTACGGAAAACTTGTTACGACGAAAAAGTAATGTTCACAGTTCACTACTCAATGTAATTTTTTTGGGGGTTATTAATATAGGTAAATTCTATTATGGATCACACTCACCAAGAACCGATATTTGGAAAATGTTTAAAACTTAAACCACGTCGTCTATTAAAATTAGACATTAATGGTTATATATCTTTATTTTCATGATTGAAATAGTGATTTAAATAATATTAGTCTAATAAAAATAAGAAAAGTCAAATATGTATTTTGTATTGAATCATACATCAATCAATTCTTCATCTTATACATAAAAACGAGAAGGGTCATAAACTATTAGTTCTGAATAATAATTCTTTTTAAAATTCATCGTTAATATATTATGATTTACGTGAAATTTCAATAAAAAAAACAGATTCATTTGATGATTTAGAACCCATTTACGAGTTATATCTATCTCAAATGATTATTTTTCACATGTAAATAAAAATCAAACTCATGACTATATATATATATATATATATATATATACTTAAATTACTCAAATCACTAGAGTTATTACTTAACACCATTTTTTTCCCTATACATATAAGTAAGAAATCAAACCCAGGACCATATACTCTAGAGTTATTGCTTGGAACACTCCAATTTATACACATGTAAATTTTTATTCTTATAAATGTAGTAGGTCCACTCGGTCAAAAGAAACTGTTGTAGGTCCACTTTTGCTTTACATTGGTTAATTTTTTTCGATCTTGCAAGTTAAAAGGACATAAACTATGACAAGGCACCTTACCAACACACATATATGATCCTTATTGTCCTTGCTATGGTAAAGGGTAGGGTTCCACTCCCTTTCCAAACGGCGTACCATGCCTGGATTACGAATTAATAGCTCGTATATAAATATGAAAAAAACAATAAATTATTATTTTAATCATTGAAAGTATAAGATGTTATTTTGGTCTCTGATTGAATAAAAAAAACTCAAATAGTCTTTGATAATTAAAATGATCTTTGAAATATACAACTTACTATCATAAAAAAATTTGAAAAATATAATTTACTGTCAAAATAGTCGATGACCGTTATAACGTCAAAGATTAAACTGACTGACATTTTAATTATTCGAGAACTAATTTGAATTTTTCTAGATGAAAGAATAAAATAACAGCATCTTATACTTCTAAGAATTCAAATGGTGGTTAGGAATGTGACAAGACTATAGAGGATGGATAAGAGGTTTCTGGTCCAAGGTTTGCAATATCCTATGCCTCATATTGATTAAACTAGTTTTGGGTAGTCCTAACTCACATCTAACCAATCATTGATTGGAAAAATCATTTATTTAGAAGGTTATAATATATCCAACTATTTACTAGAGTTAAATATATTTTTACGGTCTATTTAGTGCGTATAATATGAAAAAAATAAAATATGATATAAAAATAAATAAATATATGATAAGATAATTGACAGAATAAATATTATTATATTTTATATTTGATACACGCATAATAAAAACTTAATAACATTATTTTATCGTATCAGTGTTTGATATACTCCTTATTAATTATTTTTAGTATTGTCCAAACCGTAAAAAAAAAAAAAATGACATGGACGTCACTTTTAAGTTCTTCATAATATATTCAAACTATTTCCATATTCTTAAGAAAACTTCTCCATATGGCACCCTTAATTTCCAAGTTCAAACATCAATCAAGAAAAATCACACTTCTCCTCAACATATCTTTCATCTTCCTCCTTTTTCTCCTTCTACAATCCTATCTCAACTCTTCCAACTCAAATTTTAATGATGGCCATGTCAACAATGTTACCTTCACAACAACCATCTTCAACCATGCCATGTTGCTCAATGACATTAGTGTTGATGGCTGCCATGACCTCCACAACTATTCAGATTATACCTCTAAGTGTTCATATGTCAAAACCACCCTTAGTTGTAGGTCAAAAGGGTACATAAACTATCTTCAAATATTTTATTGCAATCTAGGAAAGTTTCCAATTTTAGGACATTCACTTCTTGCCTTATGGCTTTTGGTTTTGTTCTATCTTTTGGGTGACACAGCTTCCAATTATTTTTGCAATTCCTTAAAGGGTCTTTCCAACATCTTGAATCTCTCTCCTACCATTGCTGGAGTAACCCTTCTTTCACTTGGAAATGGTGCTCCTGATTTTTTTGCCAGTGTTGTTTCTTTCAATGGATCAATTAGCAATAATGATGGTGAAGTTGGCTTAAACACTATTCTTGGAGGTGCTTTTTTTGTGTCTAGTTCTGTTTTGGGGATTATAAGCATCTTGGTTAGTTCAAATCAAGTTGAAGTTGATAAGGCTATTTTCATTAGAGATGTCATTTTCTTCCTTTTCTCTTTGCTAGTCCTCCTTATCATCATTTCTATTGGTGAAATTACCTTGTTTGGTTCAATTTGCTATGTTTCTATCTACTTTCTGTATGTTTGTGCTGTCTCAACTACACATCTTTTCTATGAAGGTGATAGCAATAAGACTAAGAAAGAAAAGGAATTCACTTTATTGTGTTCAGATGAGTTGTTACTGTTAGAATCTGGCATACCATTGCTTGGTTATGCTGATAATGAGAATGAGAAAGAGAAAAAGAAACCAAACTTGGCAAAAAAAGTGATACTTGAAGATAAGGAAGAAAAAACAGAAAGTTTTGGTAATGATTCAATTTGTTGTATTTACTTTGGAAAGTTACTTCATTTACTAGAGTTACCACTTTTTTTACCAAGAAGGGTTACTATACCAATTGTGAGTGATGGAAAATGGTCAAAACCATATGGAGTTATATCTGTCACATTAGCACCAATTTTATTGGCAATTATTTGTAATGTCCAAAAGGAAAACATGTGTTCAAGGAATAGTGTAGTTATGTATTTGATAGCTACTTTGATTGGCATAGTTTTGGGAAATATTGCATGTGTGAGCACTAATAGGTGGACCCCACCTAAGAAATCATTGTTTCTATGGCTTGTAGGTGGTTTTATTATGAGCATAACATGGACTTACATAATTGCTCAAGAGCTTGTTTCCATATTGGTTTCAATTGGGAATATAATTGGGATTAGTCCTTCAATCCTTGGATTAACTGTTTTAGCTTGGGGTAATTCTCTTGGTGATTTGATAGCTAATGGTGCTATGGCTTTAAATGGTGGATCAGATGGTGCACAAATGGCTATATCTGGTTGTTATGCTGGTCCTATGTTTAATACTTTGATGGGTTTAGGATTCCCTCTTGTTCTATCATCATGGTCTCATTATCCTCAACCTTTTGTCATTCCTAAGGATCACTCACTTTATGAAACAATTTTGTTTTTGATTGGAGGGTTGCTTTGGGCACTTGTGATATTGCCAAAGAAGGATATGAGGTTGGATAAATTATTGGGGGCAGGACTCTTGAGTATATATTTATGTTTTTTGTTTATAAGGATTTCCATGGCTGTTGGTAGTATTGAATTCTAGATGTAGTTTCTAAGGAGAAAAGGGTCCATTGTGGTCCATCTCAAGAAACTTTGTTGATCATACATTTCACAACAAGCAAGTCCAATTTGTAAAGTCAATTATATTTCCTATTATTACTTGTAATTGAATCATCTGATCTAACTTTGCAATTATAAGTAGAAAGTTAGGTACTTAATACTCTAATTTTAAATGCTTGTAGAAAAATTAAATGAATCATTTTTTACTATCTTTGCTGCCATTAGAAGGTTGTTTGTCTCTCATAATCATTATTCATATCCTATTTTAATCCAATGAGAGAACTCATTCTATCATTTTGAGTTCTAATCAGAACAAATTTATGAAAAACACAACTAATGTGTTGTAATATGGAATAAAAAGCAACAAGGACATCTATAATATCTTTAACTTAGTATAGTCGTGTCAAAATCCTGTTTCTGTTTAATATCTCTCAAGTATAGGGATTCAGTTGAATAGGAGTACTAGTAGGGATTTAGAGTTATATATGAGTACTAATAGAATTTGGTTGTTTAGTAATCTAGTATAAATATATATCTGATGTATTGCCAATAAATCCAATTCCAATAAATATAATTTTATTCTAATTCTTGAGATGGTATATTTCAATAAATATATTTTTACTCTAATTCTCAACATGGTATCAGAACTCTCGATCTTTGAGAGTCTTGCTTCCGCATAAACCCTACCCGACTTTATGGCGGTAAACTTAGCCACCTTCGTTGTGGCCCTTTTTGCCGCCTTCATTGCGGTTTCTATTTCCCTGAAATCTTAGCCACCTTCATTGTGGTCCTTATTGCCGCCTTCATTGCGTTTCTATTTTCCTGAAGCCACCTTCATTGTGGTCCTTTTTGCCGCCTTCATTGCGGTGCCACCTTCATTGCGGTTTCTATTTTCCTGAAATCTTAGCCACCTTCATTGTGGTCCCTTTTGCCGCCTTCATTGTGGTTTCTATTTTCATGAAATCTTAGCCACCTTCATTGTGGTCCTTTTTGCCGCCTTCATTGCGGTTTCGCCTTCATTGCGGTTTCTTTTAAATCCTTAGACACCTTCATTATGACCCTTTTTTGCTGCCTTCATTGCAGCAACTTGAGATTTCCTTTTGGCCTAATTTGCACTCCATATAACTCCTCCCATGACAACCTTGCAGATTTTCTAACTAAAGGGCTAAGTAGTAGCAACTTTGAAAGAATTGTATTCAAGCTGGGAATAGAGAACACCTATTCACCAGCTTGAGGGGGTGTCAAAATCCTGTTTCTGTTTAATATCCCTCAAGTATAGGGATTCAGTTGAATAGGAGTACTAGTAGGGATTTAGAGTTATATATGAGTACTAATAGAATTTGGTTGTTTAGTAATCTATTATAAATATATATCTGATGTATTGCCAATAAATTCAATTCCAATAAATATAATTTTATTCTAATTCTTGAGATGGTATATTTCAATAAATATATTTTTACTCTAATTCTCAACAAGTCCTAACAACAAAAACAAAGAACACATCCATGTAGAAAAAAATGCTTTTAATGAATCATACCAGAAAACCAATGACCATACGATTTAAATATGATGCAAGTAACAAGAAATTAATATATGAGCTTTTTCCATGAAGAACTGAAACAGATTGGATTCTCCTTTTACACTTTACAACTAAACGGTTAGCAAGAGTATAACTCATCAAACATTGAAACGAGTCACCTCAAAGTGTTCATCTCACACCAGTCAGTTACTAGCTTAAATTAAAAGCTCTAAAATAAGCACCATATCTTGTCTACTAATTAGGCGTATATATACCTCCATAATTGAGGTTAAAAGTTCTGTATCTATGCCATTATGTAGTCACCCTAACTTCAAGGTTTAGAATGAATCTCCAACTTCATTCAAGCTACCAATTAGTCCACTGAAATTAGCATGGATTATCATTTTATGTCCTCTAGGAGTATTTCTGGAGATTTCGCAGCATCCGATCATCTGAAAACCAAATTGTTACCGCATATACATTCACAAAAATGCATTATAAAAGAAGCTCAATAAGAATATCAGGAGAAAAAAATCAATACCTCCTTCTAACACATATGCCAGTTTACCGAGTGCTTCGATTAAAGCCCTTTCTTGCTCCTAGACCAAATTATACATTCATATAATACAGTTCGATAGAATTGTCTGAAGACAAATATACTACTAGATAAAGTTGAAATAGCAACCGAAATTTAGAGATAGGAAAGGGGAAATCCATCTCTAATTCCGTCGCTAAGTATTAGAGATGTCAAATTTGGTGGCCAATTTTATTTTTTATGTTTCTAATTTTTGTCGTTATTTAAACTTTTTCTAGTAGTTAATTCAATGCATCTCAAAAGGAAGGAATTACATGAAGAGTCTGTTTTGCTTTCTCAATATCAACCGGACCAGGCTTCTCTCTACTGAAAAGCATCTTCTCAACCTGCCAAATGTAAGGAATTAACACATGGAATGAGAACTAATGAACACATGAAATACAGTATGTGTTTAATTAATTGCAAAGATCATAATGAATTTGATATAATATGTGAAATATCCCGTAATATTTAGATTGTATCGTAGAGTAGTTTCCAGTATATTAGATTACCTCTTAGTATTAATTTGTATATTTAACCAATATATGGAACAATAAAAAAGAAACCAATTCAGATCATCTTAACTACATCTCCTTCTCCTTTAGGTTCTCCCAACAATCACATTCAGCTACTCCATAATCATCCAACATTCAAAAACATATTCCATGATACTGACAACGTTATCAAGCACCGAGATACAGTGAGTTTAATATGATGGATAATGATCATCAACATTTAAACACAGTCACATCTACAAACTACTAGGTGCATTTCTTGGTGTTATCACTTCATATCTACAAGATCCATAAATTGCCAATTTTATTTAACTGATCATTTAATTTCAGTGAAAATGCAAGTAACATAAAACATAAAAATATATATGAAATAAGAACTTTCTTACGTCATGGATAACCCTATCCGTTGCACGGATCTCAATTAAATCAGATCTTTTGTTTAACATGAGAGACTCAGATGGGTGAAAGTTCTGCTTAAACTGACATTTTCCTTTTGGCACTCTCCCTCTTCCAACAGACTGTGACTGAACATCATAAGTGAACATTTCCTTGGATTGCTCTGTATTCGCATGGACGAATTCCGCAGTCAAAAGATTGTCGTTAAATCTTGGCTGGCACAGACAAATGGAACTTAATAAACCAGACTCAACTAGTACTATTATCTAATTAAAAATACTGATAGATGCCAAATGAAAGCAGGTTGTGAACTGTCCATAACCGAAGAAGGAAGAAAGGCTGGTACAAATCTTAAGAAATGTCCATCTAAGAAAAAACAATGTTATCCTAATAAGGTAAAGTAAACAGCACATTTGTTTCCTTTTTAACAGTCTGCACTCACTTGTGTTTGGAAAAACAATCATGTGAAAACTGGTAATCTAATCAAAGTGCTTCCTCTTTTAAATGTACGTTCTTTAATAAACAAGGGCTGATAATATTATCCCCGAAGTTCAATAAAGAAAAAGCAGCAGAATGTAAGAACAGAAGTGAAACTGATTTTGATCCTTATGCATCCTACGAACCTACAATACTATTAATTAATTAATTCTATTAAGTACCACAGATCAAATAAAAGAGTTGACTGTAGAGGAAGCTTCAGATTTTCAAAGGGATCAATCAAGAAGAAAATAGCTCTACTCAAAGAAAATCGTAAGGAATAGAGTCAAAGGACCAAATCCTATAAATGAAGAGTCAAATTTATTATGTATGAATTGGTTGGTCTTAGAAAAGCAAAAGAACTTTGGATATTGCTAGACAAAATTATTTTCCATGAGGCATATTACCCAAAAAGTGTCTATATAAAATCTCAAGCTACTAATTTTTCCTGCAATGTGTTTCTGGATGCCAGGAATCTAAACCAAACAGGCTCTAAATGCAGCTAGATTGCAAGATAAACAATTTTCACAGTTGTATTGGGGCCGATTTTGCTCACAGGCATTGCAGAAGGAATATGAATGGAACTTAGAGAAGCTTGGCTGCGCGTTATGTTCATCTGAGGATAAATTGCAGCTGAGGATGGAGTTTTCAATCTTATAATTGAATTTCCGATTGAAGCAGAAGGACACCCAGGAGTATTAGCTTTAATATAATCCTGAGGATGAGACGCCATTTTCCTTTGTTCCCTGTAACATAAAATGTTAAAAAGTAGTGAAGCTTCTGCATTTCACAATACCATATATCGTAATAATCCAATCAACTGTGCATAAGAATAGCACTGCAACATTTGCAAACACCTTATCCGTCTAATTGACTCATCAGAGTTTATTTTAATAAGAATTTCTCCATGTTCAGAATCTGTGATATTTAGTTCCTTTCGTAGTTCAGTCAAGAGCTCCTCTTTTCCCTATAGCCACAAACAAATTTTCAGCATATTATCTTGAATAAAAAGAGAGAGGATTTGCAAGACCGTAATATTCAATGAGACAAACTCAATCGCAGAGAACAGGTGAAGAATAAACATTGACCCAAGTAAGAAGATCTGATTGAGCAATAAAAGCCTTCAATAATGAACTGTAAGCCTCAATTTCAAGACAGTGAATGTGATGATCCAAGTTCACTGCATCCCTCGTCCCATGAGGATCTGTAATCAATGAACTCAAGAGGTTAGTCATCAATCCACATTTATATCATCTGTAGGATCTTTTGATATTTCTTCACATGATACATTAAACCTTTATTACTTGCATTGAGAAAATATAAAGAAACAACAATAGTTTCTCAAAGAATAAAAAGCAAAGTTATTGGAACATGGAAAGGTCATAATTTCTCATTTTCTTTGACATAATATGTGGAGCCAAGAGCCATTTACATAAAAAAAAAAAAAAAAAA
>JBBPBP010000003.1:48240617-48263570 GCA_037974735.1 Cicer chorassanicum | reverse complement strand
AAAAAAAAAACACAATCAATGACATAAAATTCATGGTATTTAAGGTCAATAATATTAAAATTTATTAAATTAGGTGAAATATAAATGCTACTGAATCCTAAGCATAAGGATATAGCTTATCAGCATATCACATACACAGAAAATGAATGCATCATATAACAAAATTAATAAGAGGGGAAATATATACCATAATATCATGGAAAAAAGAATAGTTTGAGGATACCAAATGCCCACACACACAAAGGTATGTAATTCAAGCAACTCTATTCATAGTATGAGACATACATGGAGACAACTAAATGAGCATTCACATATTAAAATACAAAATGGTTACTTGTGTCTGAAGACTGTCAACACTTATTTTTTGTTAATATACGATCCAATCTCTAAAACAAATTTAACAAACAGGTAAATAGATAGATAACATATTGAGTTGCATTGATGTGGTATTAGTACACCATTATATATGATACTTAAAAAAAACCACATAAAAAAACTAAATAATGGATTTAGCAGGATAAACTGAATAGAAATGTAAGCATATATAATAAAGTAATTAAAATCATTAAAAAAAAAGTTTAAAGAAAACACAAGTTTTGGAGTGAAGTAGCAGTTGGTATCATTTAATAGCAAACCAAACCACATAGTAACAAAACTTGGTGCTTAACAGTTAACACAAACTCACTTGTATTCAACGTGAGAACTCAGCATTGACTACAAACTCATTTGCATTCAGCAAGTATCCTTCTACCGAAAGCAATCATGTTTAAGACCAACCGAACAACCAGAATAAGACTCCCCCTAAAGTAATTTACTTTTTCACAAGGAATCAAATTAGGCGTATTTACCTACAAATAATGCACATTTTCCAAAGTAATTTATCTCTAACTAAGGAGTATTCATGTGCATATTCTCTCCACATGTGAACCTAGTATACTTCCACTAGGAGCCTGTTTGAATTGGCTTATTTAAGCTTGTATCTACCGACATGAACAATTGTGAGAGAGTTTGCGAGAGCTTATGGAAACAACTTATGACATGTCCATAAACTGTTTTCAGTTTACTTCCATAAGCTCACCGGATTAGCTTATTATAAAATAACTTATGTGAAAACAGTTTGACTTTATTTTATCTTTTATTATAGAAACAGTTTATTATATTATATGATAAACTCTTAATAAAACTATTTATCTAAACAGTGACCGGGTCAACCTAATTTGGTCTCATGCATCAATACATAAAAAAAGAATCAGGAAAAATCATTGTCAAGGGGCCAGTGGGGCATATAACATAATAAAGCAGCTATGATCTTGCTATGAATTGTTTAACAGGTCTCCCCTTTTTTCAATAAATAACAGCACCAAACAGCCACAGATCCTTTAATATAAATAAATAAAGAGTTTGTTTCCCCTTTCCACACCCAAATAGAAGACCAGAAAAATATTCGAAAACAAAATTGATAGGATTGACAAAAAGGGTGAAATACATGTCACCAAAAACCTAGGCAGCACACAAGTACTGTCGGCCACTGTTACTATTATTATTATTGTTAAATAAATAAAAAATCTCATCCATAAGATCAAAACCTTTACTTGAAAACAAAACTATCTACTTGTTTAATCATCAGCAGTTCACTTTCATAAAATATTAAGAAAACAAGTGGCCAACGTCACAATGCAAATTGCTGAAAACAAAGCTCTTTTGGGTTTTGAAATTTGCATTTCACTTTTTTGGGGTCCCACGCTCGATTATTAATTTTTTTTTTTGTTGGAGACCAAACATGTCGTAATGTAAGAAAGGTAAAAATGGATGAGAGTAACAAAAAAATCAAAGGGAAAGAGAGAAAGAAAAGGATATACCAATGATGGTGCGGAGGTTGGTGGTGTGAGTGTTGTAGTCCATGATGAGTAAACCACCCTTTCCTGCTCTGCCAAAAATACTGATAATAATGCGGCCCGAATTTTTAGCAATGTTTTCTGTAAATTTTTTTTTTATTTTTTTTATTTTTATGTTTTCATGGTTGTTGAAGGTCAGTTTATTTTTACTTTATGTCTTTGTTTTTCATTTTTTATTTCACTGCACTTTGTATAAGAAAATTAAAATTGAAGATTTTTTTTTATAGAAAATAAAAATAAAAATATCGAGTAAATGGGCTCTTGAAATTGTGAGATCGAGTAAATAGTCACTAAAAGTTACGAATGGATGAATACCTTCCTACAACTGTTGCACGTAAGTTAAAATGATCTCTTATTCTCTTATTAACTTATATATGTAGATTATTATATGTTATGCTAAGTTAAATGAACATGTGAGCTTTTCGGATGAATCTTACATTAATATTATTTCATGTAAAACAACTTCCTCTTACATCTTGTATGATGTGTTTTAAGACAAAATTACAACTTTTTGGGCGTAGTTCACGTCTTTTGGAGACATTGTTGTATTAGTGCAGATTTATTTAGGAGCGTGTGTGCATAACTAAATCATACATAACCTTGAGTACTACTTTTCGATCCTATATATAAGAAGAAAAATTGTTGAAACAAAAGCAAGTAATTTAACGTTACATTTTTGAAATGATATTACAAATATGATTTAATCTTAAATATATTTCACCATCTACTTAGGTATAGAAAATAAATTGATAACGGTATAAAAGGAATTTTAGTAATTATTGTGCCTACAAATTTGTGACATTTTATTAAAATTAAAATAGAATAAAATATAATCAAAATTGTTTTTATATATAGAACTAAAGGGAGTATGAGATATACTAAAAGGGGTGATACTAAAATGGTCATCATTCCAATTCTAACACACTTCATCTAACATTGAAATAAATATTATTTGAAAACCTCTTTTTAGTTTAGCCACCAAAATCATAACAATGCAAATTCAACTAGGCATGGCTTCAATTCACATACAATGCTTTTGTCAATTTAATATAGGGAATACCTTCCTATGTGGTGACATTAGTGAAAATGTATACATAAGACTTCCTCCTCGTACAACACTAT
The DNA here is from genome assembly GCA_037974735.1 of Cicer chorassanicum. Taxonomy (NCBI): domain Eukaryota; kingdom Viridiplantae; phylum Streptophyta; class Magnoliopsida; order Fabales; family Fabaceae; genus Cicer; species Cicer chorassanicum. The sequence continues at coordinate 48,260,553 of JBBPBP010000003.1, read as the reverse complement.
CTATTCCTTATAAAATTTGCAAACTATCAAAATCATTGTATGGTTTTAAGCAAGCATGTAGGCAATGTATTAACGTTACTTTCAACTCTCCTAATTGCTGATTATTTTTTAGTTATCTTAGATCACTACTTTGTCAAACACAAGGACCAATTTTTTTACTCTAGCATTACAAATTAGAACTTCAACAAATCAATAAGACTCTTCACAAATCATATGAGATTAGACAGAGAGAAAATTTAAAGTACTTTCTTGGGCTCGAAGTCATTTAGTAACGCAATGGTATATCCCTATGTCAAAATGGATGATCATGAATGAATAAGGTTGATTGAAAATGGTATATCCCTTTCTACATTTGAAACTTCACAAGGAAGAACTAATGGAGAAAATAAAAAGTAATAAAGAGACACGGTTGTATTATCAAAATAGAGTGCAAATAGCAACCTATAAGGAAAAGCCCATTAAGTCTGTTGTAGTAGCGGCCTAGCAAAAAGCCCAAAACTCTGCGCGCGTACGAAGCAAACACCAGAAGCGGATAACGGCACTTCTCATTTCTTCCCTCTCCTACTTCCATTTCCACATCCACCACTCACTCTCACCAACACCGCCATAACAATTTGCTCCAAAATCTTAAACCCTAACTGAGAATAAGAAGATGCTATCATGCACTAACAGCACCTTCCATGGCCCTGCCACCAAAAGTCGCCATTCCCAACCTTCTAAGTTCCAACGTCCCAAACCTCTCCTCTTTCCTCCCCGTCCTCGCTTGGCCACTATCGGGAATTTCAAGTTCCGTTCTCCGTTTTCTGGCAAGAAACTATTCAGTGTAAAAGCTTCTATTGATTCTTCGTCACAGGTTTTAGAGTCACTCGATATTGGTGGCCCGCACATTGGACTGCAACCGTATTCCGTGAAGATTCCCGTCGGTGACAGATATGTAAGTTTTATGAGCTTTTATCTTTAAGTTAATTATGTCATTTTAATGGAACAATGCTATGCCTGATTATGGGGATTTTAAAGGGATGGTGAGGTGGAAAAAGTTATGAATTGCTCAATCAAATTTTGTGTGGGGAATATTAATGGATTGGGGTAGGAGGGTGATTGTTTGAGAATAAGAGAGTATGTGGGCATTTGATTTTTTAAGTGCTAATGTTTCATTTAACTATTTAGTTTTTTAAAAGAGAAGTCAGCCATTGTTGTTTGAATGAAAAAGGCGGAGGAAGTTGCTAATCTCTAACATAGATACATACATTATTTATATGTATGGTTATGTAATCATAATCAATAGGGGCAGTTGCGGAGCTGCACAACTTCCATTGGGGGGAGGGGCATTAAGAAATACTACAATATATATAAACATTTTCAATAATCTATCAGAGAATTTCTGTTGGTGTATTGGTAATTTAAGCTTCAACTGTAATTTTACAAATATAAATTATCATAACTAACAAAAGAAATACAAAAAAACTGCTCTCAGGGACTCGAGCCTGATACCTTCGGTTGACCAAAATCACTGTTACCACTGCGCCACTTCGCAATACATGGTATTTAGTGAACCATCTAATATATTATATATATATATATACATACCATATATAGTACATAAGAAAATAAATATTATAACTGGTACTTGTATTTATTAAGAATAAGAAAGGTTTGGGTTGGCTGGAGCTGCAAAATCTCCACTGTCATCTACATATTTTATAGGCCACATTTGCACCTCTGAATTATGTAAGTTTGTGGGCTGGCATACTAAGCCTATCTTTGGATTCGTAATTCTGCATCCCCATGCAATTTTTGCTGTGATATTAAGAAGCTCCACTTTGTTGCTTCTAGGTAGAAGTGCCGCATCACCGCAATTCCTCTAAAATCCAAACACACGCTAATCTGCATACTATATAAATATTTTTTTAAATGTACAAGTTATAAAGACATTCATACATTCACATAGATATATACATGCATTATACTTATGCATATTTCTTTAGTGAATTTAAAATAATTCATTTAGACACTGAATCATACCGGGCCATGCATGTAATGCACAAGATTGTGGTAAAGTTTGTTCAATTTCTTTCCAAGATTACGCCTTTGATTTGGTTAGAGATTTTTTTGGTTCCAAATGGCAAATATTCATAATGTTGTATTTTACATTATTGTTGTAGCTGGGGTGTGATTGTTGCAAAAGTATGTTGATAGAGTAAAAGAGACACATTAAGTATTAACTAATAGGTTTTGTGGCATTCTACAGATTTTGGTTGAGACTGGCCATATGGGAAGGCAAGCAAGTGGTTCTGTTACAGTTACGGATGGAGAGACTGTAAGTTTCCATATTGCTTGTTATTAATTTATCCATGATTGTGAATATTTCCATATGGGTCAAAATTGTGTTAAAAAAGGAAAACCACTTCCTTTATCTGTGTAAGGCTTGGATAATCCTCACTTCTTAAGATATCTAATTCAATATTATAAGATACATGACATTTATGAGGGGTGTGTGAGAGCTCTTGCAGAGGGTTGGTTGTTAAACATAAAGCCATTTATGTGCTTTCACCTAATAGCTTAAATTTTTAGATTGTTGATTCTTGACAAAAAACATAACATTGACATTTTTAAATACAGATTGTCTACACCACTGTTTGTTTCAATGATGTTCCTAGCGAGCCATCTGATTTTTTCCCCCTTTCTGTGAATTATCAAGAGCGTTTTTCAGCTGCTGGTCGCACTAGGTATGCCTTAAACATGTTTTCAATTATTGTTCTGTTTTGTTTCTGCTGATGTGCAATTATGTTTTGCAGTGGAGGTTTCTTCAAACGAGAAGGAAAGACAAAGGATCACGAGGTACAAGTTATTCTAACTTCTCTAATTCAATTGACAATTAATCTTGATCCCGGACACTCTCCTAGACTGTAACAATCTGTAAACTTATATGGCAAGTTGCTTCCTCCTTGGTTGAGAGATTCAATCTTGCTTCTGATATAGCCAGCTAATTTTTGTAACTTGTTGGTCTTTTCATATCTGTGACAGAGATTTGAGAGTAGAAAGGAAGATAAGGTGCATTTTGTTGGGCTGAGAATGCCAATAATTTTAGGCTGAGACAATTTCCAACTCATATTTTGTAGAACTGTTTTCTTTTAATTTTTTATGGGAGGGTTTTCCTTGTTTGATCTGAATAGCTCTTTTTCGACAAAAGAAGAAATCATAGTTATATAAATTTTTGCTATCCAGAAAAGAGTTTTGTTCTTAATTCTTTTCGTTATTTTTTTATTGTCATCTATTGCTTGCAGGTTCTTATTTGTAGATTGATTGATAGGCCTCTGCGTCCTACTATGCCTAAGGGCTTCTACCATGAAACACAAATATTATCTTGGGTATGGTCGTTACGATTTCCTTTCATAATGAACTTTTATTTATTGTTTGTCTGTCTACTTTAGTTGGTCTTTCTCTAATTTTTTATTTTGCTAACGTTGTAGTGGGTTGATGGTCCAATTTCATTGTGTTGGGATTGAACTGATGTAGTAGTGTAGCGTTAACAATGTCCAATAATTATATGATGAAATATATAGAAAAATGTAACAGATATTAAATTGGTTGTCAAACAAAATATTGGACCAAGAAAGTTATCATTTTCATATTAGAAACTTAAAGGCTTCTCATTAGTTGTATGAGTCGTGAATTTTTTTGTAATTAGCTAAGAATTAGTTAACTAATTTTTTTAACTTATAAAAACATTTGCTCATCGTTTGAAAAAAATTATGGATACATTTTTTTTACGGTAAAATTATGGATATATAATTATAGAGAAAACTGTTTTTTTCTTCCCCTTTCTTGTTGACCTTCATTAGATGTTAGTAAATCTCGTAAGTTGCAGTTGGTAGGAAAGTAATTTATAGTTTCTACATGAATTGGTTGGTGCTGTGAATATCATCTTTGTCAAATAACATCTTAACAATATTTATTTCATTTCTCTGCTGTACTAACTTAAAGGATTCACGCCTTTTGCTTTATTCTTTCCTTATTCTATTATCATGCTTTAAATATCTGTATCATGTGGAAAATCACATGATATAATCTGCTGGGAATTTTCTCTTCTAGGTTTTGAGCTATGATGGATTGCATAGCCCCGATTCTTTGGCTGTCACTGCAGCTGGTATAGCACTGTAAGTTGGTCACTTTATTTTGCTGCCAACCCTGCACAATGCTACCTATTTCCTTTTAAATATTCACAAAAACTTCTTGTACTTTGTACTTTTGTTTACTAAAATATAAAATTAAAGAGAGTTGAGTAAACCGAGGAAATAAATACAAATAGAAAGGAGGTTAAGAAATCTTGTAAAATATGTGAAAATAACGCACATACATACAGTGATCTCTGAGATATAAAAAATTAAAAATACAAACACATGTCTAAGCTATGAAGCTTGGATTCGTAGTACAGATACGGGTACGACACAGATATGCGGATATGAGAAGTTTTTTTAATTCAAGATACGATATGGCTTAGATACGGCAACGAAATTTTATAGAAAAACTTAGGTAGATACAAAATACTTGTAAAGAAAGAGACATTGATTGATTTTTGTTAATGCATAACCATAATGGTCACCATTTACTAAAAGATACTTATGATCATAACTATAATTATGGAGTTTTCATCTATATCAAAATATATTTTTAACATTTTCGGTGACACTGAAGTTGTAACAAAAAAAAAAAAACGGGGATTGCGAAACGTCTTTGTTTATGGGGGAGAGAGTTTCTTTTCTTTCAACATAGATGTATCCGGTATGTATCCCAAATGTATCTGGTAACTAATATCTTTAAAAGTAATTAAAAAAAATCGGATACTTTTGAGATACACATCTGAGAATATCCTAGGAATATCAGTACCTGATACGTATTTGGCATAGATACTTCGCCCATTTTGGAGTATCTGGGCTTCATAGCATCTAAGTTAAGTTGGAGGTTTCTTGGTTACATTCATGATGCTATGCATAACCATTATTCTTAATAATTTAATTTCCACAGTGCACTTTCAGAAGTGCCCACGACAAAAACAGTTGCTGGAGTTCGAATTGGCCTTGTTGGTGATAAGTATATTGTAAACCCTACTACCGAGGAGATGGAAAACTCTGAGTTGGACCTCATGCTGGCTGGCACAGACAGTGCAATATTGATGATCGAGGTAATAACATCACTTGCTTGTGATCAATAACATGTTAGAGATATGATAATAGAACAGAAACTGGCAATCTTTTTTATTTGTAATTCCAAAGAAAATCATGCATGTATATCAGTTTAGGCCTTGGTACAGTGCTGTGGAAATGCTGAAAAGTGAAAACCCCAAAAGACCCTGTTTTAATTACCAAGATTCAACCAGAGATTTGCATTTGGAATAGGACCTTAATTTCGAAGTAACTTTTTTTGTGCAGCCAAGTATAAGAAGTTTAACATATTAAGGATCCGTATTTGAAACCCAGTGTTAATGTATTTCTATTATTTATCTACATCAAGTAAATGCTGACCCAGCTATCAAGTCTTGTTATCGAATTAGCACCTGCCAGCAGGGATAACAAATTCCAAAATTGTCCTACACTTAAGACTTAGTATTTTGCCAAAGAAGAAATGTCACCGAGTACTTCCAGCCTTGTTAAAGACAAGTTGCAGGAATGTGCATTGATGTTGGTGTACATAAAATGCTGGTCAAATAATAACTTACCAGAATCTAATATCTTTCCAGTCTTGTTTCTTGGAACTTTTATAGTTTTACTTTCATACTGAATAAAATGGTATAAAATTATATTGCAGGGTTATGGCAATTTTCTTCCAGAAGAGAAGCTACTTAAAGCTGTAGAAGTTGGTCAGGTTGTTATGTTATGATAGCGTTGTGTACTATAGTTAGTAGAGATTTTTTTCTAAAATTAGGGCTGATTTGATTTGATGTGAATCATGTGATTTTTCCAGTTTTTATTCTCTTGTAATTCCTTAATTATGTTAGAAGTTTAATTTTATACTTGCTTTGGAATTAACTGAAATAGAAATAAAATTTTCAGACACTTTTTCAACTCGTTGTTGGTAGACCAGCTACTATTTTTTTTTATTTCTTTTTTGAAAAAAAGACAAGCTTGCTGATTGTTAGAATATTCTAAAATATCTTATAATATCTTTTATATTATATTAGAGTATCTTGAGTTATTTACTAGAATCAATTTATAATCATAGCGATATCTTAGAATATCTCTCATTATTATTATGATTTATTCCTGATTTAGGATTGAGTCTATGTTTCTCTATAAATAGAGATTAATATTGAGTCTTTTGTAATAAAGTCAGCACTAAGCTATTATCAATAATATTCAAACCCTTATTATTTTCTCTCCTCTTTTTCTCTAAAATCCCACAACTTCAACATGGTATCAGAGCCTATTTCGATCCTCCTTGATTGATCTCGCCTCTATTCCGCTGCCGAGTTCCCAACAATTAGGGAATATAATCATAGTTTCTCTTTTCCAACATTCCGACACGTTTCACTCGTTTTCCGTTCAGTTCGCTACTGCCGCTGCTGCCACTATTTCCGGCGAATTTTCCTGCGAACGTCGTCATCTCCAGATCAGGTCATGCTCGAATGCGTGTCGCCAAAAACCGTCACATGCGCTCTCACGCGCTGCTAATCTCTCATGCAAGTAGATCTCACGCGCCGCTGTCTCCACAGCGTGTGACGGCGCGTTTTGACGCCTCTCAATTGCTGTCACTTCTGTCCACAAATGTTGTTGCTGCCCCGTCTGTTGCTGCTGCCTGCCGTTGCAGCTGGAATTACCCTGTCTGCTACTGCCGACGTCTGCTGCTACTGCCGCCGTTTTTTATCGGTCATGGTTTCATTAGAGTTGCGTTGCTTCTTCTTCTTTGTTTGTCATGCAATTTAGTTCTTACTAATATATTATAACAGTGGCTTTTATTCCTACCGACGATCATTCCGGTGGTGTCCCTTTTCCCACAGATGAATCATATTAGTGATGACTTCTTCTTTCGTTGATGGTTATTCTGACGATGTCTTTTATTTTCATGACTCACTTTATCTTGGCAATTTGTCCCAGATGCACTGGCCCCATCTTTGTCCCAGAGGTACTGGCCTTGCCATTCTCTTCCTGAAGCATGCTGCTCTCTCCTTGAAGCATATTCCAGTTTAAATATTGAGTCTCCGATATTATTGGTTTGAAGCTTCCAAATGCATTTTTTTAGAAGGACGGACCTTGCTTTGTTCAATTGTTTGCCATGAATTTATCTCATGCTGATGATCATTCCGACTATCTGGTTAAGCTATATTTATAGCAATTTTCTCCGACTTCACCTGCATCTCTGAGTTGCTTTTCCATCTTTTTTATTATTTTGCGGAGCAATACATTGTTTTCTTGTAACAAGCTAAAGCTTAGTAAGCTTTAGCTTGAGGGGGAGTGTTAGAATATTCTAAAATATCTTATAATATCTTTTATATTATATTAGAGTATCTTGAGTTATTTACTAGAATCAATTTATAATCATAGAGATATCTTAGAATATCTCTCATTATTATTATGATTTCTTCCTGATTTAGGATTGAGTCTATGTTTCTCTATAAATAGAGATTAATATTGAGTCTTTTGTAATAAAGTCAGCACTAAGCTATTATCAATAATATTCAAACCCTTATTATTTTCTCTCCTCTTTTTCTCTAAAATCCCACAACTTCAACACTGATGATTCTTTTCCTTCCCTAAAGCCATATGTATGTGTTTTGGAAATACTATTGGCTCTGCAAATGGATCATATTCAGTTATTCCATGACATTATTTCAACCTGCCATTCTTCTTTATGCATCTAGGTAGGCTATTAAGACCTATAATTCCTTTTTTAATGATTATTATGCTGTTAGGCATTGGAATTGTTCATTAGAAAAAGGTGATATGGTTATTCATCGGTACATAAGTAAGCCATTTATCTCCCTAAGGATTTTAGTTATAGGTGGGTTTGGTATACTTTATGTTGTTGATGTTCTTATTTTTATGTGTTATTTGTTTTCTTTGACTGTTTATGAACAACTCTGCACCGATGCTTAATCTTTTGTGTATTGTCTGTTGTCAGGATGCAGTGCGTGCAATTTGTAATGAGGTAGATGTCTTGGTCAAGAAATGTGGGAAACCAAAGATGACTGATGCCATCAAGTTGCCTCCTCCCGAGCTTTATAAATATGTTGAGGTATACCCTTTGCTATCCTATATCATATTTTATTGTTTAATGTTTATATGATAAAAAACTTTTTAAAAGTGTTCTCAGTTCATGAATTTCACTATGTGAGATGTTATTCTCTCCCCCATAGTTCTTGTATTACTTGCAATTTGTTTCCTTTGTTCGTAAAACAGTATTTAACACAATGAATACTATTGACTTTATCAAGGACCTGGCTAAGAGAATCCTGCTAAACAGATTAAAATAAGGCCTAATGACGAGTTATAGGTCTTAATGTGGCATATTGAGAGCTTCCTGTCTATCTATTCCTCTTTATCTATGTTAAATTTCAATGGAATAGTTCTTGTCAAAATCCTGTTTCTATTTAATATCCCTCAAGTATAGGGATTCAGTTGAATAGGAGTAATAGTAGGAGTAATAGTAGGGATTTAGAGGGAGAGTGTTAGAATATTAGAAAATATCTTATAATATCTATTATATTATATTAGAGTATCTTGAGTTATTTCCTAGGATCAATTTATATTCATAGAGTATCTTAGAATATCTCTCATTATTATTATGATTTGTTCCTAATTTAGGATTTAGTCTATGTTTCTCTATAAATAGAGATTAGTATTGAGTCTTTTGTAATCAAGTCAGCATTATGCTATATCAATAATATTCAAACCCTAATTATTTTCTCTCCTCCTTTTCTCTAAAACCCCACAACTTCAACATTTATTGCCAATTATTCAATTCCAATAAATATAATTTTATTCTAATTCTTGAGATGATATATTTCAATAAATATATTTTTACTCTAATTTCCAACAGTTCTACTAGTGGGAAATTTCTAATATAGCAGCGCTGACTTCTTGATTCCATTGTGGATTTGTACTGCTTGCACTGGAGTTTTTAGTTGAGTATATTGGAGCTCTATCACCCTTCATTTGTTCCTATATTTGACAATTGGTTGGACCAGTAGTCAATGGACCCCATGCAAGAGAAAATTTGTCTGAGGGAAAACACACTGTTCCTATTCCATATCTCTAATCAAGTTTATGGCTTTCATGATGATGATGTTGTGGTTGTGTATCTCCACGCTCATTTCTCCTTGAAAAATCCCAAGAGTTGTTCCTCTAAAATTTCAGAAAATTGCTATGATATGTAATTTGGCGTGAAGTTTTCTTGTTTTTATTTTATTTTTGTTGCCTTTCTCTAGTCATTGTGGCTCATTTTCTGATATTGATAGTTTGTTGCATGTACATTTTTATGAAAGAAATTGGCATTAACTTATTTAACTGTTCTGTTCAACAAAATGATTGAAGGCTTTCATTAAATGGTTTTGTTGAACATTGGTTAGGATTGAAACTGAAGTGACTGGTAATATCAATATGCAGGAAATTGCTGGTGATGAGTTGGTAAAAGTTCTTCAAATTAGAAACAAAATACCAAGAAGGAAAGCCCTCTCATCATTAGAAGAAAAGGTTCTTAAGATACTTACAGAAAATGGGTTTGTCATAAATGACGCATCACCAAGGAGTAATGCTGAAACCATTGCAGAGATTCTTGAGGTTGAGGATGAAGATGAGGAAGTAATTGTTGATGGTGAAGTTGATGAAGGCGATGTTCATATAAAGCCAACTCCACGCAAACCAACACCTTTAGTAAGTACCACTCATATAGTTCTATTGCTTTATTTTTTTTTATGTTTTCTTTTCGGTTACAAAGTGATACATGATATTGACATTATAGGCTAAGTGCTCTCGCTGCTCATTGTTGTGTTTTATTGGCGTGTTTAGGTCAGACATGCAAATATTTTTGTTGCTTGAATGAGCTAATTTTTCTCTTTCAATTCTTTGTAATTTGTATGCTTACGCGGATTACTAACCCTTCTGTTTTACTCATTTTTCTTTCTAAATGAATTCTTTGTAAGAAGACCTGATACATCTAGGTTAGAACTGCAACATTGTCTTTGTGACTTCTTTGGAAATGCTGGCTTTCTTTGCTATAATCTGTGGCCTCTTTGGCTTTGTTCTCTCCAAGTTTCTCTGTTTAGATGGATATTTGATAGAAGAAGAGCTTGACCAACAAGAGAAGATGAATCAGGCATGGTAAGGACCGGGTGTTGGAAGAAGAGAATTGGGTCACTAGTTAGTTTTATGACTAGACTGTTAGTTTTTTTTTGGGGGGGGGGTTAAGCAGAGAGAGAAGTTGTCTTCTCCGAAGGAGGTCATGCTCTGCTGGTATTTTCTTTACTGCAATAGCTCTTGGAGTTGGAGCTACTTTTCCATTCAATAAAGTCATATAATCAGTAATTCAGATTGGTTTTCTAACAATATATTACCTTTTTCCCAGTAATTTTAACCTCTCCTCTGACCCAAGAACTGTGACAAAGATGTTAATTAGTTTTTCTTTTCCTTTTGCATTGGTCAATTTTTTTTTGGCAGTAGACATTATGTTCTTTCTAAATTTATTTTCATGTATTCGAGCTAGTATATTCTCTCCCTCGATTCTTGGCATTACTTGATTGGTTGTTGATGTACAGATTATGCCCTGCCCTCTTGAGTGTGTGTTGTTCTGAATTAGTTGTATTTTACCTGTTCACTTACATATATATTGTTTTTTTTTCTTCTTACAGTTTTCTGAGGTAGATGTGAAGTTGGTATTTAAGGAAGTTACATCCAAGTTTTTGAGGAAACGTATAGTAGAGGTATGAACACTTTACATAAAATACTATTCTAACATAATTATATAAGCATCATTTATTTTCTGTCCTAGAAAGTAAATGAAATTGTTATGAACCGAAAAGGATGATATGATAGCTTTGGTCTACCTATCTACTCAAATCTTTGTGGAAGCACAAATGGAACATATTCCACTGAAAGAGTCTACAGGGTGTTACTGTTCTTAACCTACCAAGCAGAAAGATCTGTGTTTATCAATGTCTTTTCTATGCATGTGACAGGGTGGGAAAAGGAGTGATGGTAGAACACCAAATGAAATTCGTCCAATTAACTCAAGCTGTGGTCTGTTACCTAGAGCACATGGAAGTGCTCTTTTTACGAGGGGCGAGACACAGGTTTGTGGCGACTTTTCCTTGTCTCCAAATTTATGCTTTGATGTTATGTGGTACTGTTTTTATATGCTCATGCAGCTATGAAGCATGGATACTCCAAACAACAATAAGTATTCGTCCTATTTACACACTTTGTTTCACATTTAAAGATCCACCCATTCCTTGAGATGTTCACCTCTGCAGATCTCAACCAACTAGGATATAATTTAGAGAAACTAGGTACTAGAAATGCATGTTGCATTAATCAAGGAATGCGAAACTTTATAAAGATGGTATTCTATAACTTGTATAGGCTGGCTGACAATTATCATCTGTTAAGCCTCATTTATTATTTGCAAAGAGCACTACTAGATCCAATAGCCTATACACTTTTTCTTGGATACATCAAATATTTAATTACTTAACAGCAGAGTTCCAGCCTTGTGGGGTTCAAGGAAGGGTCGGTTCCGTTGTGGATCTATTTCCCCCTTTTTGGCAATCTGGTGCACTATGAGTCTCCCATGATTACTATAAACCATTTGTCGTTTTATGTTTAGTGTAGAGTTTTTCTTTTGATACTTTGATAGTGATATTCATATCTGCATCTTAACTTGAGTTGCTAATCTGCGCTGTCTGTTTGGCAGTCACTAGCTGTTACTACGCTTGGAGATAACAAGATGGCACAAAGAATAGACAATCTTATGGGTGTTGATGATTACAAGAGGTTCTACCTGCAGGTCTTATTAGAACTTTGACTACTTTTATCTTATGTGTGTTTGTCATCTATACTGAGCAATGGTTAAAAATCGCAACTGGATTGGTTGGCTTGACTTGTAAACGAGTCATTTGTCAAGTTCAGTTCATGGTTAGAGCTTAAGATGCTAAGAACCAAGATAAAACACACTGCACTGTCACACACTGCACTGTCACACACTGCAACTGCTAAGCCATGTGGTGCTGTTGGTGTTATTACATAAATTTATTTTTATTTTCTTTTACGCTTAAATTTTTAAAAACTCTTTCTATATTATTGAAATAAATTATTATTTTACCATAAAAACATGTTGTGTTTAACATGATAACTTTTCCAGCATATAAAATATCTAGAAAATCTTACAGTTTTGAATTAGAATTTTATTTATGAACTTCTATGCGTTTAATAACAATGTCTAATCTTTTTGTAGGAATTGTTTCCCATAATTTGGGAAAATTATTAAGGATTTTTTTCTTCATTTTTAACATGTTTTGGCATTGTTGTTTCTTATTTGTGATATGAAACCAACTCATCAGCTCACAATTTTCCTCAAAATAAAATTTGAAAACTAAACCCTGTTGTTTTCTTCTATGATATTCCATGACTTGATTATTCATGAAAACTAAGATCATAATGAATATCTTCCATGATCTGTATTTATGCTTGTATAGGAAGTTTTTCATCCTGGTGATTGGTTAAATGCATAACTTTCTTTGTAGATCTCCCATTTTCCGCTTTATAGAATTTTCTCTCAATTTCTTTCTTTTTCTATCAATTCACAATCTTAACTACAAATTATCATTTATTTTTATAATTATTTGATACTATGTGTAAAAGGCTTTTTAAAAAATTAAGTAAATATCGACTGTCAGATTACATATCTACAAATTTTTTATTTAGACAAAACTTTGTATGTTTGATCATTAATATAATATTACAATAATCAACAGTTGGATTGATGAAATTCAATGTTTATTATGAATTATTAAGCGGAGTAACTCAACCAAAAGTTACTCCTGGAGTAACTTGATCTCTCCTTTTATATAAATATAGATATTTATAGTTGTGCTTTTTTGTACATGAAGAAAATTGTTGGAACAAATAGTTTTATTGTAATTTTTTTCGTAAAATTATCTGAATGCAATTTGTTTGTAATTCAACAAAATTTGCAGTATTCGTTCCCTCCTTCATGTGTTGGAGAGGCTGGCCGGATTGGTGCACCGAGTAGAAGAGAAATTGGTCATGGGATGCTTGCTGAGAGATCGCTTGAAACAATTTTGCCTTCTGAAAATGACTTTCCTTACACTATTCGTGTTGAGAGTACTATCACAGAAAGCAATGGCTCTTCAAGGTGAGTTATATATATATATATATATATATATATATATATAAAGATCAAACATGAAGCCACATTCCTTAATTATATGTGATCGAGATTCTCCTATGAACAATGTATATATTGAATAAAATCTTATGTGTTGGACTACAAACTTGTGTTGGCATTCATATAATAATAATGTACAATTGTATAGATGCTATTAGGATTTTAGGAATTGTTTTTAATACACCTATTTAACATGATTTTCTTTTGTTCTATAGCATGGCGTCTGTTTGTGGAGGTTGCTTAGCATTGCAAGATGCCGGGGTTCCTATTAAGTGCTCAATTGCTGGAATTGCGATGGGTTTGGTTCTTGATACCAAGGAATTTGGTGGAGATGGAACTCCGCTTATTCTGTCCGACATAACTGGATCTGAAGATGCATCTGGAGATATGGATTTTAAGGTTTTTATTTACATAATTGAACTTGTGATACTGATACCTATTTGCTCATATTTTTATTTGGTTGAATAAGTGATTCTTAGAGTTCAGTTGGATTTCTTTCAAATTTTCGTTTCTACTTCATATATATTTGTTAGAGATTAATAGTCAGCCTTTAGTGTAACTGAACTAGCTGTTATCATGTTCGGTAAACTTCACGAAACTTTCTGTGAACTGCGTAACAAATTTAGGGGGTATAGTCAGTTATGAAACTTCATGAAATTTAGGGTGTAAACTTCATGAAACTTTCTGTGAATTGCATCCACCCTGAGTTTGAGGGGTAAATTTAAGAGTAGTACTTTAGGCCAGTTATGTTCAGCTGTGATATTTTGGTGTTGCAGATAATGCTTTTGCATGCCATTTCTTTTATCAAAAATAGTTATAGTCAGCTGTTACCCTAACTGACCTTTCTTTCATGTACAAAGTAGTTAGGGATATGAGATTGATTCCTGATTATAAATATAACAGACTGTTTTTGTTAGTTTTATTCAACTAAAAGTTCTCAGAAACTGAAAGTTTCACCGATTTTATACTGCTCCTTCATCTACGTTTCACTTGTTTTTGGTTTCTGCTACTTTCTCGCCGCTTTTTGATTTCAAACAATATTTGATCAATAAGATGATGATATTGACATGATAATGTTAAAAGAGATGTTCTGACAATGATATAATGCAGGTTGCTGGGAATGAAGATGGCATAACTGCATTTCAGATGGACATTAAGGTGAAATAGTATGGACATTTTAATGCTAATAGTAATGTTTTGAAATGCTTATTTCCTTTTTTCTCTATAAACATTTCTTCTTAATAATAAATAATAACTTATATTTATACAATATTGTTCTCTAGGGGCTAATAATTTATTGCTATAACAGGTGGGTGGAATTACCTTGCCCATCATGAGAGAAGCACTCCTACAGGCAAGAGAGGGCAGAAAGCATATACTTGGTAAGTTAAAAGCTGAAACTTATTAGGCGTGTATTTGGGTGAATGTTTAAAAAGATAATTTTGAATGACATTGATTTTGTTTAGTTAATTTGGGTACAATTGAGATCAAAGTGAGGTGATTTATAATTGAATGTTTTTACTCTAAAAGCAAGCTTGAAGCTAAACCAAGTGTAAGTTTTTCAAATCAATAAAAAAGCTATTTTTTTAATCTTATTTAGTTAAGCCGAGGTTGATAGACAATTAATTTTTCCTGATAGTTACCAAACACCTTTATTTTCACTGAAGTCAAGTCTGACAGAAGGCAAAATCAATTCCAATACTCTACTATGAAGCCAAACACAAGAACCTCAAGAGAAAGGGAGAATTTTCAATATTATCCCTTTGCTGTTTTGCAGTTTAAAATAGATACCACTTTGTGCACCATCCTTTTCAAGGCCTTTCAAATTTTCTTTTTGATTATAATTCACTTATGGTAAAATAAATATAATATGCATGTGATTTGAGATGCAAATTTTCAAGGCCTTGGTTGTTGTAGAAGTCCTAAATATGTTTGTATTTTCTTGTTGATTTCTTCTGTTACCTAATCTAGGAGAAATGATGAATTGCTCGCCCCCTCCAGCAAAAAGGCTTTCCAAGTATGCTCCTCTGATTCACGTTATGAAGGTCTGTTAGTTACTTTGCTTCTTTTCCCACATTTGTTATCACCCAGTTGTGCATTTTATGTCCTCATCCCAAACTTTTGATCTTCAACATATGACATCTCGTTCTTATATCTAAAAAAACCAGGTCAGACCAGATAAAATAAATCTCATAATTGGTTCCGGTGGGAAAAAAGTGAAGAGCATTATTGAGCAATCTGGAATAGAGGCTATTGATACTGAAGATAATGGCACTGTATGTCAACAATCGGATTATGTATATGCTTTTATGGGATTATTACAGTACTTTTCTGTTGATATACAATGATTAACTTTTCTGTGGCTATTGCAGGTGAAAATATATGCGAGAGATTTGGCTAGTTTAGAGAAATCTAAGGCTATCATTAGTAATTTGACAATGGTTCCAAGTGTTGGTGATGTATATAGGTAATTATCCCTTTGTTCTTCTGCTTATATTGGTCTGTTGCTTGGTTCCAACGATTGGTTATATACATGGGTAATTATCCTTTTGTTCTTATGCTTATGTTGGTCTGTTGCTTGATCTGACATGACTATTTTCAACGGCACAAGTTAGTGAACTTTTTTTATTTTTTAAAATTAAAATATGTGAAAAATGAGTATTCTTAAAGAGTGAAACATCCCATAAAAGAGAGAGTGAGACATTTGCAAGGGACTCGTAGTGTTCAACTGCTGTACATTGTAAAAAGGAGGATACCCTAAGGATTGAGAATTGTATATTCATCATATATACAATAATAACAAGGAGGATCTTCGTATATTGACTATTATTGTGTTTTTTTTCCTCAATTTTATGCCATGAATCACATATTTTCCCGTTTCTTTTGTCTTAACAAACTTGTCCTTTATAAAAACAAGGCATTTTTATCTTTTGATGATTTTCTGTTTTTTGTTGTTGCAAAACTACTCGTCAAAAGACTATATATAATGGTTCTTCCGTGTTTACCTCAGGAACTGTGAAATCAAATCAATAGCTACGTATGGAGTTTTTGTAGAGATAGCTCCTGGACGTGAGGTACATACTTTCATCAAGTAAAAAGTTTTAAAAATAGAATTATTTCCTTGTGTTATAAATAATTTAAATCTAGTATTTGTTATTGCTGTGTTTATTATTACTCAAATGATCTGAAAATGTACGAATTTGCTTCTTTTTTTTCATTTCATTTGATAATACTTTAAAAAGTTTTGAAGATAAAAGGTATTGCTTATCTAGAATGAAAGAAATTCCAACCTTTTTAACTAATATTTGGACATTTTTTCTCATTTCATGTAGGGACTTTGCCATATTAGTGAACTGAGTTCAGGTTGGCTACCTAAGGCAGAAGATGTAAGCATTTTATTTTGATTCCTTTTTCAGAGAAACAAATTGTCTTTGGATGCAATTAATGTTGGGATATTGTTTAACTTATATTTGCCCAGGTTTTCAAGGTGGGAGATCGTATTGATGTTAAACTTATTGAGGTATGTCTTTTTAATTTTTGTTAGCTTTAATTCATGCTCAACATAATCGGTGGTCATTAAATACCCCGCAGATTTATAGTAGTTCTTGGAATTTGGGTTCAGCTTAACTGTATCTCACAATTCTAACAATTTTTTTTTACTTTTTCATATGTTCAAACATAGTAGATACTTGTTAGCCTAATATTATATTTTTAGAATGTTAAATGTTATTATTTAGCTTGTAATATGTAATTATTAGTAAAATCCGAATCAACCAATCTAATTCAAACCTCACTTATTTGGACTGGATCAAATTTTTTTAAGAAAATAATCCAAACCAAACTGAATTGCATTTGTTTGTAATCTTTGGATCAAATGATTTTTTAACACAACCAATGCAAACCTAACTGTGAACACCCCTTTTTTGGCTTTCACCTTTCCTTTTCTATTCTCTGAAGTAGGGGCGAAGCTGATCCAAATGGCCTTTGTAAGATACAGTTGGTTGCTTGCCTTAATATATGTCTTTGTGGAGTTTCTTTTTTTAGTATGTTTTTGAGATTCTTTCTTATCATTTGAACTATCTACTAAAGTTGGTAATATTGCATCTAGTCAAGTCAACCCCATGTTGGTCAGTTGGAATACATCTTTCGTATGCTTTGTTATGAACTGTGTAAAATTATATTAAAGAGGCAAGTTATGTGTAACACTAGCAACGTACGAATGAAGCCATATATGATGAACATGATTCTTGTATTCTTGGTTTCTTAATATTTGATTTTACCAGATCTCATGGTAAGCATTCTTTCTAATTGATTTTAAGCATGTGCTGCAGATAAATGATAAGGGACAGCTGCGTCTTAGTCACCGAGCACTGCTTCCTGATGCAGATCCAGACAATTCAAATTCAAATGCTACAGCAGCTTTGCCAGACTCAGCTAATAATGGTTTGTCGGATGAAGCTACAAGCCTGACAAATGCTGGTTTAGTTGAAGGGAAAACTGAACAGACTAATGATAATTTTAACACTCCCAAAGACACAGCCTCATCTAAAAGGAATTCAGAGGACGATTCTGTACTTCCATCGAAAAAGTTTATCAGGAGATCGGTCAGCTCTTCCCAGGATAAGCCCGTCGCTAACAAAGACAAGATAAAGAAGATCGGCAACAGAGCAGTCAGTAGTGTCTCTGGCAAAGATGATAGTTTGGTTGGTGAACAGGCATAAAATTGTGAGCCAAAATATTTGCATGTAAAACTGAGAATGGTGATGCTTATGATAAAAATGGTTTCATATGCACACGAAGGAGGTTGCCTCGAATGGTATGAGTAGTCTATCATTCTCTGCCGATTCATTGTATTGAGATACCTATCATGTTTTGGTGGCATGTGTTCTAATAATACTTAGTTATTCCGTTTCTCAGAAAAGATTTCCAATGAAGATTTTTCGGCACATCCCGGTGCCTGAACTGAGAGTATAGAAACTTACGGGACTCTATTTTTTAAGGCAGATAATCTTGCTTGTGAAGGAAAGGTGCCAGAGTTTAACTATCTGATGGTCCTTTTGTATAGTTTGTAATCTCACTTGTAACTCTACAGATATTTGTATGTGATAGTATCTCATGGGAATTTTTTCTGCTTCTCCCAATGATACCTTCGAACTTAAGCCTTGTACTCTGATCTTCAACTATTTAAATGATGCTTCCTTGTGATAACACCTATTTTGGAAGTATCACGTGTAAATCTTAGAACAACGATGCAAGTTAGATGGGAGAATCTATTATTTATTATAATATATTAAAATAGACTCTCAAACCATTTATTTGACACCTAATTACATTTTATGCCACATAATTTTATTTGTGTCACCTCATTTATTTGTTTAGTTGTCATAGCTATAATCTCTTTTTATTTTTCATATACTACACAATTTCATTTCATCAAAAAAATAAAATAATAGTTCATAATGCAATAAACATTTATTTATTATTTATTTATCATTTATTAAATGTGAATTCATTTTGTAACTATTTTCATTGTAAGTCTAAATATTTTTTCTTTTTTTGTTGGCTGAACTAAGATTCAAGAAGACGTGATATCTCAACCTCGAAACATGAACCATTGTTTACGCTAATTTTCTCTCTAATTTGAGTATAACAAAATTGCTATTGTGGTGTTTGATGAAATGCAACTGAAGTTTATATTGGTTTGAGTAAGTGACTTTGGTATATTTTTCTCCTTCATGACCATCTTCTTCTTCCACATGAGATTGTTAACTATTGGAAATGTGTGTTTCATTTTATGCCTAATATTTAGTTACATGATTTTTATGTTATCTTTCATTTACAATATAAATAATAAAAAAATCTAATTTATTTAATTTATATCCATATCAATTATTGATGTTTCATTCAACAAACCGTACCGTATGTTTTGCCTCTTTCAGTTACTTTTTATTAGGTCATTTGCTCTTTTTTTTTTAAAACCATGAAGTCTTGATAGTTCCTAATTTCCATCAATCAAAGTAGATATTTTGTTCTAATGCATATTTTTTTAAGCACAATAAGTCAACTGGACAATGGTTGGAATTAACACAATTCTTATAAAATTAAAGTTATCACAATAATTAAGGAACAATAATAACAACATATTTGTCTACAAGATGGAGACTACAAGTTAGGTTTTAAATTTTTTAGATTTGTCACAAATTATTAAATTGATATTTCATTCTAACAAGTCAAGTTTACGAGGAAACAATTATTTCTTCAATCTCATTTTAAATACCTCATTTGCCATTTATTTTTGCTTCAAATTATTTGTCATTTTACAATATCAATACAACATTAATTACTTTTTTTTTCCACTAATACTCTTATTTATTTTATTTCTACTCATCAAATTTTTCCACTAATTACACTTAATAAAAACATTTGAGTAAATGAAACATTTTAACATTGAAATCATTTTCCAAAGAATTGTTCCCACTTCAAATGAGAAATTTAAAATGAGACAGAGTAAGTACTTATCTTGAAGAGTGATGTTGCTTTT
>JBBPBP010000003.1:48215294-48240605 GCA_037974735.1 Cicer chorassanicum | reverse complement strand
TTCACACTAATATAATGAAAACAAAGTATCTAACGAATTTCAGAATTATTCTATTCTAAATGCATATATTTTCATAATTGAATTTAATTAATGTGTTTTTTAAACTGCACTTATAATATACATTTATTTTAGTTCAAACTTTTTCGTTTAAGATAGCCTATTGTCGTAGAAAGAAAAGTAATTACTACTATCAATTCAAATCATTCAATAATTTTTTTTAATTTTGTTAGTTGCCTTGTGAATTATATATATATATATATATATATATTAATGTCACTTTTAATATTTTTTCAAGTTATTCTTTTGTGACGTGATTAACACTTTAGTGTCAATTTCCTTTAATATAATTCATACATCTATTACAAATAAAACTTTGTAACGTAAAATTGTAAATACAACTATTGTGTTTGATTTGATATTTAAGTCATTGCATTTATGCTATTAAGATATAAAATTTGTTTAATAAGAGTGTTAGTTCACGAAACAAAATAAAAAATGAGATTTATAAATTATATATATCTTATAATTTTTAATAGTTACTAATTTTTTAAAAATAAATCTCAAGACACTCGCATAACGTGCGGGTTGAAATCAAGTTAATATTATTGCGCATGGGCAAGACGTTGTATTGTATTTTCGATAACTAAAAAGCAAGTTTTTTGGATAATTTCATTGGTGTTTGTTTCAGATTTTTTCAAATAAAAAATATTTTATTATTTGAATGGTGTTTGTTTCAGATTTTTGAGAAATTATTTTGTTAAAAAAAATCATTTTTTGGTTAAAAATGAAAAATAAAAACACAGAATTTAACTCACTATTGAGAGAAAATGATGTAATTATTCTTACCCTTTTTGGAAAATCTAAAATTGTCCTCCATCAGTTTTTACTAGTTTTCTCCATCAGTTTCATGCATTAGTTTGTTAGCTTTGTTTTCTTCTGCTGTAATCGTTTTTCTCCTTCCATGCTACTATGATCTAGGTTTTCATCAAGTAAATTTTCTTTTTTTTTTCGATTTCTCCACATCGTTTTTTTGTTGTTTTTATGTCTTTAATTTGAATTATTTTATCTTTATATTATTCATATGTTGATACGATCTTTTAAAAGGTATATTAATCAATTTTGAAATGTGTTTAAGAAATGGATTAAACTAATAAATTTTGAAGTGTGCAATTTGAAATATTTTAATTGTTCTGTTATTATAAATTTCGCAACAAATGCTTTAGATATTAACACCTAACATAACAAAGATTCTACAAGTACTAACTACTGCCTTAGTGACTACGGATAATTATGAAAGAATGTTTATCATGTTTATGTGTTGAAAATTTGTTTAACGATAGGTTACTTTATGAATTGTTTTAAACATGTGATTTAACATTTTTGTTTACTTAAATATCAATTAAAATAAGAAATAGATGCTGGTAATAGGCCAGACACTCACTTCAATACAGAAGGGTGAAATAATATTACTGAGACGTCTTTTATGGTAATTTTATAGTTTAAAAAATCATTTTTATAAAATTGTATACAAACAGATTAAAAATCATTTTTATCATAATAAACTAATGAAAATCCAAAAACCATTTTTAAACAAATCTCTAAATTTTACAGACTTAAACTAAAAATTATACGCACTTTTACATAGGGTGTGTTGGAATCCTAAATAGAGAGACAAAGTACTTGATATGTAAAAATGTTTTATACAAAAATTCAATCACATCATATCGTAGAAATATTTGTTGAGAAATTTTAAGAAAATGATCGAATAAATTAGCTAGATGGAAGTGAACTATATTGAGATCATCATAAGTGCCACACAAAAAAAACATGGGAAGGGCCATTGCAACTGTTATCTACTTATCCGATTAGGGAGCTGTACTCCTAGTTGTTCCAAAAAGAGAAATGGATTTAAGAATTGAGGAAATTTAAGGCATAAAGCAACAAAGAATGATGGTAACTAAATATTTCAAAAATATTTACATTTTTTAAACATGAATCCAACCAGTAAACAAGTACTGCCTGTCATCTACTTATACATGATATCATACAAATTGTAAATTATGGTGAATAGAAGAAAACAAATACAGGACCCTAAGATTGAGGAGAAGCATTTTCTTCTGTACAATGATTAAATATACAACTGATGGAGTTGCAATATTTTCTCTAGCTAGCAACTTCCACACACTGATTTCTTCTATAGATACTAAGCAAGATAGCTTCTACGAGTTTGTAAAGTTTCATCTTCTTGACTTATTGGCACATAAATTGCATCTTTTAAAGAGCTATGAGTTCGGCCATAGAACACATAAATTAGTAACCCTATTGCAAGCCACACAGAAACACGCATCCATGTTTCAGCTCTGAAAAAAACATATACAAGAATTTAGAGAAATCATGCAACTCAGTAAACATATCTGAACAGAGAAATGTTGATTCAACATAATACATTGAAGATAGCTTAATATTATTATTTTCATCTTTGCTCCTCAATCTTTAATTTTTGTAGGCGCAATTGCTGTTTATTTTAGAATATGAACATTTAGTTTCAAAACCATACAACAAAGATAAAATTCCATGTATTTTGTCCTAATAATATTTTTTTTTGTTTAAATAATTTTTTAGTCGCTGTAATATTTACTTTTTCCAGTTTTGGTCCCTACAAAAAATCTGTCTTTGTAATACTTTACAGTTTTAATCCTCTAAAAAATAAGAGCATATGGTGTAGGTCTTCATTGTTTTGGTTTTGGTTTTGGTCTATAACTGTAAACTATCTTGAATTTTCAGTTCATTTACATCAAGTCTAAGATGAAATAATCCTTGTAACAAGTGCATGGACTAATTCAACATAAAAAGAGGTATATATTGGTTTCACAGATTTAAAAGACTATAAGTAAAAGCAAAACACCCCCTTAGAGTTACTCAACTGAAGATGCAAATTTTTATAAAGCAAGACGTTGCAGAAAGAGAACAAATTCTGATATTTATTTGAAAATATAACTATGAAAAGGAAAACTATCTCTCTTAGTTACTACTTTTAGATCATGAGATCAAATCACTTAGCTTTCCAATTGGGCCTTCTATTTCATTCACATAAGCGAACTTGATTAACCATATGCATATTTAAAATGTGAAAGATAAGTATTAATGCTTACCCAAGATTAATAAGTAGATAGGAATTGATGAGAATGCAAGCTGTAGGCAGCAGTGGCACAAATGGGCATGTGAAACCTGAAAAATGATTAATGATAGAGTTATGAACAGATTCACACTAACACTATCCATAGAAACTTATCAAATATAAGGACATGATGGTAAGGCATACCTCCAGAGTGACCAAATTTGTGCCTTGCATCATCTTGATCTATACAGGTTAGGAAGACAAATCCAGACACAAGAAGAGTGCCTCCGACTCCACACAATGTGAAGCGAACAGAACTGGTAATAGCATAAAATAATGCTGAAAAGAATTAGAACACTAAAAGAAATTCTTAAATGACACAAAAAACACTAATAAAATGCATAAGTTTATCATTGCATGTGCAGCTTGAGAAAAGCTATGTGAATCAAGATTAGACTGACCTAAGAAAAGTTAAACATGAAGCTGCATATGTGAGGACAAACGCCCCTAAGCATATGAATGCTATGGTCCACCCAACAACTCTTCTTCTATTGCTCTCATTTATATCTGCACCCAAAAAAACAAAACAAAAACAACAGTATGAATGAACAAAGACTAAATCCACCCCAATCTAATACAAATGAATTGTAGTAACTTGAGAGTAACATATATTTTTTTGCAGAGTCTTTTTTTTTTTTTTATATATATATAAGGTTAGTAAAGTTGGATTTTGGGAGTTTACCAGGGCTATGGAAAGCCTCAAGGCCCCAAGAGCGCTTACAGAGGCGCATATATTTTTTAGTACCAACTTAACTTATGTTTGGTAGAGATCAATAAGGAAAGTCATAACAAACAGTTACCTATGGTAAGGTGTTTAGAAATAAGGGGATAATCAATGGGAAAATCCCCCTTAACATCTAAAGGTTTTGTGTCTTCAGAAGTACTGATATTTTCCTCTACATATTCCACATTGATCTCTACAACTGAACCCTGGAGAGAAGGAGGCACTGGGACTTCATTTGGAGGAATATATCTTAGGATCAGAACAGATATTGCCACCATGGTGAACGCTAAAAGCGTACCGACACTAACCTGCACGAGAAAAGCAAAATACATATTGGTCCTATAATGCACTCAGTTATTTATTGTCATTTCACCAATTTCTCTCTTTGTAATAAGTATTTAAAAATACTATTTACAAAACAATAGTTAATGTTGCAATAGACTATGAAAATGACAGATAAAAAGGAATTCAAATTTTCTGCAGAGGAGACAGTTAAAAAGGAATGCAGGGAGTATAAAGCATACATTTTTGTTGTGTTGTTATGATTCATTTATATCATGAGAGCATGCTCTTTCATGGTATATTCCATTATCTATATTCTATACACAGTAAACTTACCATCCCTGCAAGTTGAGAGACTTCCATAGAAAATGCCAAGACTGCAGCCGCTAGACCGGTAATTATTGTGCCCTTGACAGGAACTTGAGTGTGTTTATTTATGTCAGCCAAAAATGGTGGCACTAGTCCATCCCTTGCCATAGCCATCAAAATTCGTGGCTGAGAATCATCGAACAAAATACTATTTAGTTTTTTTGCTTGGCAAATCAAATGCTTTTAAAGAAACACTGATAAATTTTGTGAAAACTGGAAAAGGTAAACAGCATCAACCAGCAAAAGAAATGCAACTTATATTTGGATATGATGGTGATTCAAACGAGTGTTCAAGAATCAGCTTATTGAGTCTTCCTATTGTATAATACAAACCATACACTTCATTCCAAATCCGCCAAGATTTTATATTCTTTCCGATTAATGATGATTTAATAAGTGACACAACAATTTCCAATTTAACCATATAACCAATTCAAAACATGAAGGTGAACAACCTTCATTTATATAGAGAAATTACAAATCAAACATACTTAATTGACTCTAGGAATGCATAAATAATTGGCGATTTCAGAGGTAACCATTTATTTACCTGGGGAAGTATCCCACCCATCAATGCTGAGCAGAGAGCTGTGAAAGCACCAGCATTTATAATGTATCTGCAATCACAAACAGTAAACTTATCTTTGGAAACTATCTCTATTGAGCCAACAAAAACTTCATGAATTTTCAAAACTATAAACTTACGCTGCCCATTGCATCCCGTGTTCAGCAAATGCAGAGGATATAGGGGTATCGGGATCAATTGCATAATAAGGTACTAAACCAACTACAACAAAGGAAACCAGCATATACATTCCACAACATAGAAACAGTGAAGCACCAATACCAAGTGGCAAATCTCGTTGAGGATTTTTCACCTGTTGATGAAGTGAGTGAAACATTATCAGCAAGTTTAAACCATTGAACATCCCTCATATTATATATATATATATAGAAAGATTATATGACAGTGCACTATCACTCTGTAGTCTATACCTCTTCAGCAGTGCTAGCAACTGCATCAAAACCTACATATGCAAAGAAAACTGTTGCGGAACCGGCAAGCATCCCATCAACTCCAAAAGGAAAATACCTATTAAAGCAAAAGAGACAAGTTTTGAGTAACAAGAGACCAAACAATATATGAAGAAATGGAAAACAAAAAATTAAAGTACCCAGTAGGAAGTTCATATCCAACCCATCCAGACTTGAATCCTAAGTAACCACCAGCTACTATGACAAAAAGCAATGCACATACATTCACTGATGTCACTATGCCTTGTACCACTGTGCTCTGCATTTACAAAGCATTCAGAGTTAATAAATTTAACTCTCCGAAGTTTGAACAATAATACATTTGATATTTTAATTAAAAAATAAAGAACAAATATGTGCAAGCCTCACAAACCATCTGCAAAAGATGCATGTAATAAGTTACACCAACCAAGAAGAGAAAATTCAAGAGAATACTTGAAACCCACCTCCTTGATCCCCAAACATAGGAGTCCTGTAACAGCAAATACCAAAATTGCTGCACATGGGTCCACAACAATATCAATTCCAGGAATATGTTGGCGGGACAAAAAGAAGGGTAGATTGTCCAGACCACCAAAAAGTGGAGCCTAAACAAAAAAAAATATATCTACATGAGATGTAAATATTTGATAATTATGTAACATAAACTTTGGTTGCAATCCAAGCAGATAACTAAATCACCGGTTTTATTAAAACAGACGATAGAAACTTCAAACTACAAAAGAAGAGAATTAAAAACAGCAGATTTTGACACTCATACACCAAACTATTCACTTTATTTGCTGCAATGTTGAAGAAATAAAGTGATTTTGGCAAATGACAAGCTATGTTTCCTTTTTCATTCATTTACTAATGAATTACAAAGTTAAAGTTGGACTAATGATATAATAAACATATTCCTAACCATGCAAAAAAAAAAAAGAGTTAAAATAGCACCATACAATATTGGGGGTTATGCCACGAGCAACAGCAGCGCTACCGATTGTATATTCCAGTACCAAGGACCAGCCGATCAACCAAGCAACACTAGAAACAAAATAATCAACTTCTTTTCTAAGATGATATTAAATAAATTCACATAGACCACAAATTTCCATAAAGAAATAATCCACCGACAAAAAGAAAAAATAGAAAAAATCAGATAGGTCAATATCTATATTAGTAGCAGGGTACCAAAAATAATGAACATGAGAAATAAAGTAAGAATCGAATTTATAAGATACCAAGTAATTAGCAAAATTACTTAAATACTGAATAGGCAAAGACAATAACAGCATGCATAGTAATAAATAATTTCACATTCAAAAGTGAATTTTATCATCGGTTTCCAAACAGTGTTAATTAGTTAAAATCATTTTTTCAAGTAAATGTTATGAAACATAAATCAATTTACTCAAACATGTCAACCTAATACAAAAGCTACATTTTATCATTTCTTGTAAAATTGAGTTATAAAGGCAAAATAATTTTGACCGATAATAAAATCACGTTACACAAACAAAATCAATTCTGATGGTTTCAACATACACACACTAAAACAACTTCTTAAGACTCTAATCCAAACACACAACAAAGGATGAAAAGTCTTAAAAAGGGAGAGAAAGAGTACCCTTCTCCAAGACATATATATGAATAGTGATATGCACTTCCAGCAGAAGGGCATCGACAAGCCAACTCTGCATAGCAAAAGGCAGAAAGACCAGCTGCTAATCCAGCAATCAGAAAAGAAATAGCCAAAGCTGGTCCAGAATGATCTTTTGCAACTGTTCCAACCAAAACATACACTCCAGCACCAATTGTTGAACCAACACCTAGTTATTTATTAAAAAAAAGAACACATCAGATTCAATTTGCAAAACACAGTTAATTAATAATAAACCAAATCATGTGCATGCAAGGAAACTATGTAACCAAAAATGCTACCCTGTCATTGAGGAAAAGGCGGGAAAAAGTTTGGAGTCCGACAACATCGTACAATCAGAAAGACAGAAACATAAGACACCATTTTCGTATTGAAAAAATGAAAAGGGTCAAATCAATCAATATGAAAACATAAACAAGACAATCTTCCCACGTGCCAAAACAGAATTCCAAGAACCCCAGATGAAAAAAAAAAGTATCAAAATTAATGCTTTGAATTGAATGAATTAGAATTACCAATTGCAATGAGATGAGAAACAGTTAATTCCTTTGCAAGCAGAGGCTTAGTGTTTCTATGTGCAGAATCAACCTGCTTTCTTCTAGTGAAAGATCTCCATGAACCCTTTGATGATTTTGAACCAACCGAAACACCCATCAAAGAAAACAACAACAACAACAACAAAAACAGAAAATCAAAGTTATGATTGTCCCACAACAACAGGATTAGATTTTTAAAAGCAGTGTTGTGGGCAATCAATGATGATGTATAAGGAAAAAAGTAATGTAAAGTGAGGAATTTGTGAGCTTGAATTTGAATGAGAATTTGTTTGAGATTGTGGCTAGATTCAGAATGTACCAGGAGTTGTCCTTATTTATTGAAGCTGGAGTTGGAAGGCACACAATTATTGTTTTTTTTTTTTTTACTGAAACAATATATATATTTTTTTTAAAAAGGAAAGAATTTATGAAGTGTCAAATAGAGTGAATATTTTTTTTATTAAATCAAACATGAGAATGAGAATGATGAAGTAATGATATAGCAAAGGGATTAAGAGGGTACGTATGCTAATGCAGGACAATCATCACGAAACTATGCTTATCAGTTGGCACGTATATATATTTATATTATATACTCTATCTGTTGGGTCTCTTAGGAAGAACCGGCAACATAGTTTACTGAATTTAATTCATATGTAAATTTTTTTCATATTGTAACTCAATTTAAATCATTAGGAATGATAGATTTTTATCGTAATTTTCTCTGAAATCAATGTTACTAATCGTTGTAATATAATGTGTAAAATTTATTATACTACTAATGTATGATAATTAAACTCTAGTTTATAGATATTATTAAAAAATTAGTTTTAATAAAAATTTATTTAAAAAAGTGTGTTATTTTTATATTTACTATATTATAAGAGAAAAAAGAATTTATATTTTCAATAATAAAATAAATAAGGGCATTGTTAAAAGAAAAAAAAAATTAATATATTTTTAATGGTAAATTAAATAGAGATATTTTTGAAAAAAATCTTATATTAAACGACTAACAAAAAATTAAAAAAAATGTTTTGTAATTTGGAACAAAGGGCACATATACTATCTACCTACAAAAACAGACAGGTTATGCTAACAAAAACTTTGTAAGAAAAAAAAGAAATTTTTAGAGTAAAAAAATTAACTTTTTGAACTTTTAAGATTTTATTTTTACATATATTATAATATATTAAAATAGATTCATAAACCATTCATCGACGCCTAATCATATTTTATGACACATAATTTTATTCGTGCCACCTTACTTATTTGTTTAGTTGTCATACTTAAAATTTCTTATCTTTCTATTTTTCATACGGTATATAATTTAATTTCATCTATTACATTTCGCTTCAAAAAAAAAATAGTTTTAACATTAAACAATCATTAACAGCATCTCATAATGCAATAAATGTTTCTCTATTATCTATTTATCATTTATTAAATATAAATTTATTCAATAACCATTCCTAATGTAAGTCTAAATATCCATATTTTTTCGTGGCTAAACTAATATTCAAGAAGACACGATACCAGAATCTCGAGACATGAATCATTGTTTATGTTAACTTCCTCTCCAATTTGAGTATAACATTATTGCTTTTGTGGTGTTTGATGAAATGCAACTCATGTATGTTATATCCAATTGAGTTACTCACCTTGGTATAATTGTCTCCTTCATGGCCATCTTTTTCTTCACATAGAATTGTCAGCCACTGGAAATACTTGTTCTATTTTATGCCCTAATATTTAATTACATAATTTTTATGTTATCTTTAATTTACAATATCACTAATTCAAAAAACATAATTTATTTAATTTGTGTCGATATCAATTATTGATGTTCCATTCAACAAACCGTACGTTTTGGATCCTTTCAATCACTTCTTATTAGACCATTTGATCTTCTTTTTTAAACCACGATTTTGATAGTTTCTAATTTTCATCATTCAAAGTAGATTCATTGTTACTATGCATATTTTTTTAGCGCAATAAATTAACTGAACAATGGTTGGAATTTACACAATTATTGGAAAATTAAAGTTCTCGTAGTAATTAAAGAACGATACATTTGTCCAAAGGATAATTTAAAACCTCTGACCTATGTTTTTAACTTTACGTCCTCCAAATCAAATTTCAATATTTCTTTTTGTGTTATAATTGTATTATGAGTGATATTATATTTATTATTCTACCGGGTTCCAAAATTATTCTATTCTAAATGCACATATTTTCACAATCGAATTTAATTAATGTCTTTGTTAAGCGGCAATTATGCTATACAATTGTTTTAGTTCAAACTTTTTCCTTTAAGATAGCCTATTATCATAGAAAAAAAAAGTAACTACTACTATCTATTCAAATCATTCAACTATTTTTTAATTTTTTTAATTGTCTTGTGAATTTTATATATGTTAATATCACTTTTAATATTTTTTCAAGTTATTCTTTTGTGACGTGACTAGCACCTTATTGTCCACTTCATTTCCTATAATTTATACATCTAATTAACTATTATTATTTCGAGATGATATTTACAAATAAGACTTTGTGAAATAAAATTGTATATACAACTATTGTGTTCGATTTGATATCTAAGTCATTGTATTTATACTACTAAGCTACGAGGTTTGTTATTAAAAATGTTATTTCAGGAAGAAAAGTGAAAAATGAGATTTATAAATGATTAATTCTAAAGGAGACTTATAAATTATATATATCGCATAATTTATAATGTTTACTAATTTTTTTAAAATAAATCTCAAGATATCAGGCGGGTTGAAATCTAGTTTGTTTCCTTATTTCAAAAACACTACATATTTGTCTTTCACAAATTTCTTTTACATTTTTCTGTATCTATTCTTCTTTTCTCTTTTACTTTATCATTCTTCTTTACTTTATTATCTTGAATATAAGAAAGTTTGATTAACTAAAATTTATGTATTTGATCTAAATTTTAAACCTAATATATCCTTTTTTATTGATTCATTTTTTCTTATATTTGAAACATGAGAGAAATTTTTTTAGATTTAATTATAATTTTAATCTTCTTATTTTATCTTGCTCACGAAAATAGTCCTATTCTTTTTAAAATCAATGAAACTTTTTAATTCAAGTAACTCATCAACTGCTGATTAATGGAAACACTCAAAGTCAATACTAGTATTTTGATAAGGCAAAGAAAGCCAATAAAAAACAAACACATGGAGAAAGACATGACCAGAAAAAACAAATGAAAAAAAGAGAGACGTGAGAAAGATGAATAAGCAATGTAAAATTACTTAGCAGATGCTTTGTCAAATGGAAAGCGTAATGAAATTGTTATAAGAATTAAAATATCCATAACGGAAGCATGTAGCGCACGTATAAGTCTGTGTGACTATTTCTATAATAAAGCTCAAGATAGTATGTTAGAACCTGAAACCTTGAAAATGTTGGTCCTGGAATTTCTCTAAGTAAAATCATGATTAACAAGTTGTTTTGAAAAATGAAAGTATCATGGGAATGAAGGAGTGGAGGAGTTTTCACTAATAAGGACTCTGCTACAATAATTGAAGAACTTTATTTTTAAATTTTTTTATACTATATTGTTATCTACTTGTTTTATGTATTATTTTTACTATAAATTTCCCTAGCTTATTAAAATGTGAATTTTGTAAAGAAAAATTGAGTTGGGTATTTCATGTTTGTTTCTCTCAAATGACAAAGTTTAGGCATTTGTTGTCCCTTTCAAGGGGTTTTGTGTTTTTCTTTTCTTTGTTAGTCTAATGTGAAAAATGTAAAGTCATCTAGGCTTCAAGCAAAGAACAAACCAAGTTAGCTACAAGTCAATGTTTAGTCCAAAGTATAGAGGGGTATACTTTGTTGGAAATATTAGGAGAAGAGTAGTTTTTAGATTCTTGGAAATAATAGAAAAGAGAGTTGTTGTGCCTAGAACCCTCGATATTTCATTTGAAGGAAAAAAATAAGAAATGTTAATTGCTACTGAAAAAAATAATCAAAGATTCATAATTTAACATTGATAATTTTCTATGCTTGTCCCTTACTTTAGAATAGTTAAATCATTTTCCTATTAAACTAGTACCTTACTCTCGTAAGACATTTTCGTGATATATACACATCCTTAAATAAACAATTGAACAATGGTGGTTATCATCCATCTGATAGCAGAAACAAAGTTTTGACTTTAGAACAACAATATATTTACAAATTGATGATGTAAAATATACAAGTAAACAATTCCCTGACCAAGGGATAGATTAGGGACCTGCAGTGAACTGTAGAGCCTGATGGGTGAATACTAGGATAAATGATTTGCTTGAGTGCGGTGGATCTCATCGGCACAGGCTGACGGAACATAGGTTGCGTTTAACAATGAACTGTGAGTTCGGCCATAGAACAAGTATATAAGTACTCCGATTAACAGCCATACAGAAACTCTTAGCCATGTAGCAGCCCTGAAATTCAAACACAAGAATGATAGATGTTGGTAATTGTAATTCATAATCATGCATGTTGCTATGGATACAAAGCAGGATCATGGTGGTTAATGTCAAGAGATTACTTACCCAAGATCAATTAGTAAGTAGGTGTTTATAAGAATGCAAGCAGCAGGTAAGAATGGAACAAATGGGCAAGCAAAACCTGAAATACAAGGAATCAAAACAATTGTGTAAGACTGATGTGTGGAATTAAGAGAACAAACACAATGAACTTATAGCTAAAGGATTGTGATACACTAGGTTGAAAGTTTATAAAGATGACAAATTTAAAGTTTAAATATCATTAAATATGTATGTCACTTTTCAGTTTTAGTTTTTGCTCCTTGTTTTGGTTTGCAGCTTTGTGGATTATAAGCTGCCAGAGAGAGGAAACTCCTGAATACTCCCTTTCTAACAAAATATAAACAAAATTAACTACTTGCACAATTATTAAAATATTTAGTTATTCACATTTACTCTAATTAATCTCATTTAAAAGTTCAACTTCATTACCTAAACTATTCCTCATCTCATTTAGTTGCATAAAAATGGACATTTGATATGAAAAAGTGGGCATTAAATGAGGATATATTTGGTATACATAAATTTTTTTTATCTGTAGAGGAAATGGTAAATACCACCAGAAACTCACACACACAACTATGAGGTCTCGAGTTCAAACCTACGGCATGGTGTCCAACCTAACAATTTTTTCTTATAATTTGTTACAACTTTGATGTACCAAATTTTGCTTATATTTTGTTACGGAGGGAGTAGGAGCTAGCTACAAAAATTGTAATTTGTTCTAAAATGAAGTTTTTGCAATCCACCACCAAAATCTGATTAGATTTTGGTTTTTTTAGACTTTTCTAGTGCACATACCTCCTGAGTACCCAAAGGTGTGTCTGGTATCATCTTGCTTTATACAGGCCAGCACAATTATGCTGCACAAAAGAAGAATTACACCCACTCCAAACAATGTTGCGCGCAAAATCCTGCATATGCACAATCACCAAAAGGTAATAAAAGTAAGGATAAAGAACTGACCCAAAAGGAACCAATGTTCTTTCAAAAATGAATGCGGTATGAGTTCATACTTCAAAAATTAGCGAAGATGATCAAAGTTTACAGACCTGGGACACCTTTCGGCTGAAGCTGCACCAGTAACCATGAGAATCCCTATACATAGAAGGGTTATGGTCCATGCAGCAAGTTTTCTCCTAGTCTTCTCATTCCGTTGCTCTGCATAACGAAGTCAAAACTCAACTTTGTGAGCTAGTTCATCATAAAAATGGAAGTAAATGTTGATACAACAAACACCCAGAAATTTATTTCAAGTACTGGAAGAAATTGACGTTTTAAAGTTTATCTAAAATTCATTCCATAAACGGATAGAAGACTCGAACAATAATTACCTTTGGTTCCTTCTTTTATGATTAAAGGATGTTCAAGCGGAACGTCTGACTTGTCATGTAAGTGACTATTATCAGAATGACTAGCAAGATCTACGGGATTTATGGTCCTGTCTTCCTCAACATCAACACCAGAATGCCTCAAAAATGGATCAACAGATGTTAGAAGTGAAGTTGGAATGGGTACTTCATTAGGTGGAACATATCTGATTATCAAAACTGAAACTGCAACTGTGGTGAATGCAAGCAATGTTCCCACACTAACCTGTATTCCCAGAACAAAGAATATAACAACGGTTTAAGTTAATAATCTAAGAAAGATGCGTCAACCAAGATATTGTACAACTAAACTCACCATCCCTGCTAACTGAGAAACATCCATAAAGAATGCAAGAACAGCAGCAAAGAGACCTGTGACAATAGTGCTTTTCAAAGGAACCTGTGTGCGCCTGTGGATATCCGAGAAGAAGGAGGGCAACAAACCATCCCTAGCCATTGCCATAAAGACCCGTGGCTGCAAAACACGTGTGCCAATGGGAAGATATATTTATCATATGCAAGCAACAATAACGATACCAAGTATCAACGTGCATGAACATATCTATGTGTATCTTAGTTATTTCCATAACACATTTTAGGAACATTGCTAGCCAATATGAAGTTTAATATGATTTCAATCTTAATTCATTACTTCTAGTTAAAGTATTCCATCTCATTCATAGACCAAAACATGTAGGAAGCGGACAATGAAACAACCAAGTAACAAATCAGGCAGGCCAAGACTAAAATGAAGTGGAAAAATAATTAAGGTTGTGAAAATCCATAACCAAACTCTAACAACCATAACTAAGTGAAGTAATCAACAGAAATGCTAAATAAATAAAATACTAAATCTTTTTTACTTGGTTATGTACCTGAGGAAGAACTGATCCCAACAAACTGGAAAAAAGAGCAGTGACAGCTCCAGTTGTTATTATATACCTGTCATGGATAAAATAGAGCTTGAAGCATAATATTCAAAAGAGACATTCATATATTTAGATTAAAAAATTAAACAGTGTGCCAAAGCAAACCTTACACTGCCCATTCCATTCCATAGCTAGAAAATGCTGAGGAAATTGGGGTGTCTGGGTTCAACTCATTATACGGTACTAAGCCAACAATAACGGCTGATACAAGCATATACAGAACGCAACATATAGCTAATGCAGTTGATATGCCAATTGGCAAATCTCGTTGAGGATTTTTTACCTGCACAATAACAAAATTAAAGCCGTAAATAACAGACTTCAAGAAAATGATGTTTCACAATGCCAACATCCCAAAACCACATCGCTTTTGAGATACTCAAACTACCAGACAGATATATAGATAGAGCAATCAATAAATGAATAAAACTAGATCATTTATTAGAGTAATGTAAAGGTTTCAAAGTAAAAAACAGGATCTTATGCATCATATTAAATGCATTGTTCACAAATGCACGTGTGCTTGATTTTTATTTTTTTTTGCAACAGAGCACATGTCCTTCATTAATGAGCTTTGCATAAAGTTTCTTCCAATACAAATTACACATGACTTAAAAGATCGGTTCCTCTTGTGAATATTTACCTCCTCAGCTGTGCTGCTCACTGAATCAAAACCAATGTACGAAAAGAAAACTATTGCAGACCCAGCAAACATCCCATTCACTCCATATGGAAAATACCTGAGATATAAGAAATTTCAGCTTATATCAAGAAGAGGTATGTTATAAATGAAGAGCTGAAAATGTAGACTCAACAGTGTCATTACCCGCTCGGGAGTTCATAACCAACCCATCCGGATCTGAAACCAAGATATCCACCAACTATAATGATGAACAGCATGACACAGACATTTACTGTTGTCACAATGGATTGTGCCGTTGAACTCTGAAACATCGAATTAGATAAAATAGGTTTATATGATAAAAGGGGTAATTAGAAAAATGGTGATCATGTTGTGTATGTGTTTTATTTGAAAAGGCATACCTCCTTGATTCCAAGGCACAAAGGGAGGGTAACAAAAAGAATTAATACAGCTGCACATGGATCAACCACTACTCCAAGACCTGGTAAGGTATGACGAGCCAGAAATGAAGGTAGGTTGTCCTGACCACCAAAAAACAAGGCCTGCAATAAGAAAGAACAAAGTAAATACAAAACCAAATTGTTAAGCGTGTTGTGCTTGTTGGAATGAAGTATATTGTATATATGTCACCAATTATACACTAACATGACACCGACACATGTGGTTATATTCAATCACATTTATTTTCTCAAAATTATGATCGATGAATATGTGTCAGTGTTGTGTCTGTGTCGGTGCTTTATAGCCAATTACAAAAAGAGGGAGGAGGAGGGCACTCTAAATGGAAAACACTGTTATATGAAGTTACCATAGCAGTTTTTTTAGTTAAAAGGATGACAAAGTATAGTTAGGCATGATTGAAACAATCAAAAAGAAAAAGACGTATAGTTTAATATCAAAAAAATAAAGTATGCAATCTCAGACATGCAACTTTGGTTTTGATTACTGAACTGTCACATACATAAGAGTCCTTTTGGATAAGTAGTTCTGTAACATGGTATCCAAGTTAACGAAGTGGATCTGGCTTAAAATATCAAACATCAAAATCCCCGTTGTTAAATTAAATTCCGGCACAAAGGGAAAGTGGGCCTATGCAGTGAGTTTTATGTGCTCCCTTAACCTTAACAACACAAAATCTTAATACTACTATTTGACAACACAGATTATTTGACCCAATATAGTGATATATAGAAGTTACAGTAAGCTAGTTTATGTCATTATTTGCTGGAGTCTTCATTGAAAATAAAGAACACATAACCAAATCATTTATTTACAGTGACAACACCATGCCTGTTTTCTTTCTTAGTCTTTCCTCTTGCACCTTGTTTCTAATATCATTGGTTGAAACTCCAAGCACTAGGTTTGTAGATCAAATACATCACCAAGAGTCAAAAATCAAAATACATTCAGGATGCCCATGTCATACATTTCATGACTCTTGATATATGTGCTTGATTATTCTCTTAGTGCATTCTCAATTACAAATTAACATGACGGTAAAAGAGAAAATGAACGATTAAGGTTTTAAAAAAAAGGAAGTAAAAAGTATAACACACCAGATTCGGGGTTATGCCACGAGCAACAGCTGAAGCACCAATCGTATATTCTAGAATTAGGGACCAACCTACCAGCCAAGCAACCCTGAGATAAACAGAAATGTTTAAGTCATGGCTTTATTATAATGATGATGAAAAATGAATAAAGAAAACAAAATTCTTCACACATCCCCCTCATCTTTAAGTACCAATTTCTTCTTTTGAATCAAAAAACCATAATGTCATTATTCTTTACATAAATAGCCCCACTCCACACGTGGCAGCTGAAACCATGATAACACAACAGAATTGTTCTGTCACTGTCGTTAACAAGATATTTTGTAAACTATCATGAGTAGTTTCATTAACCATTACACCCAAAGTTTTATTCCAAAAAGAGGCAAAATGTAACTCACCCTTCTCCAATGCATATATATGTATAATGATAAGCACTCCCTGCTGACGGGCACCGACATGCAAGTTCTGCATAACACAAAGCTGATAGTGCAGCAGCTATTCCTGCAATAAAGAGTGATATTACAAGTGCTGGTCCTGCCTGCTCCCTAGCAACTGTTCCAATGAGAATATACACTCCAGCTCCTATAGTAGCTCCAACCCCTGATTTTCAAGAATGGTCAACTACCTTTGGTCAAGTAATGTTTGGTAAAAAAGAATCTAAAATCTACATATATTGGAGAAAAAATAAACTAGAAGTTGGTAATTGAGAATGTTATAAAGACTAAGCCACCGTCGTTCTTGAGAATGCCCAGAAACTCAACAAAATATATTTAAAAGAGAAAAAATAACTAATCCACTTCTGTGGCATAGCAAAATTAAACAACATCCTTCGAACATTAAAAACATGGCTCAAAATTTCAACTAAGTTTTAAGGCCATACTTGTCCTTTATTTTTCCTGCATTATTCATCTCTATTAGATGTCAACAGTACCTGCAAAGCTTCATCTTTCCTCACATAACAATGACACATATTTCTTACTGTTTTGATAAAATTCAGTTTAATCAAATCAAATGACTAATTTTTAATAAAAGTTCTGGTTTGGCGTTTCTCCATTTTTCAAATTTCAAGACCTAATTATCCTTAATTAGCACCACTATCAGTAAGAAAGAAAGATTTTCATGATTTCAATTCTTGTGGTACAAAAGCTTTTTAATCATTTGTCCACTTCCCTGCATCAAATTGTCTGAAGAGATCAACCACCTGTTCAATGAACTACAGATAGGAGCCAAAAGAACACAAAAGACAAACATATCACCTTTCCAAGAAAAATTAATTTCCACAAGACACACCAAAGCAAAATTTTCATATATATTCTCAGTCACTCCATTGACTAGATAGCAAACCCATATCAAATCAAAAACAACAAGAGCAAAGTTAAATCACTCCATAAAATTTTAAAACAGATGAAAGCAAAATCAATCATCAATTAAAAATAACAGTCAATTATTGTATTCTCTAAATTAAAAACTTGAAGTTAATTGATTAAGTCACAATCTAATAAAATCTTATAATTTGAAAATGAAAATGAAGGATTATTACCAATTCCAACAAGGTCAACAGCAGATAACTTCCTAGCCAATTGAGCATGTCCCCTGTAATGAACAGAATCAACTTGTTTCCTCCGTACCAAGCTTCCAAATCCCGTTAACCACCGTCCAACACCAACACCCCCATTTTCACAACCCTTTACAATCATTATCCAAAACCAATAGTTCCAAGTTCAATTCCAATATAATAATATAAGTGTTACCAAAGTGTTGGTGCTGGTTAATTTAAATTGGAAGAAAGGAGGGAACTGTGACAAAAAATTGTGCCAACAAAAAAGCAGCGTTTTCGTTTTGGTTTGGTTTTACAGAGAGAAAGGAAAGGATGAAGCGCGATGAGTCAGCAACAGCTTTTTGCGTTATATGGCAATGATGCAAAATATTCTCATAATATATAATAATAAATATAAGATCCTCTGCGCCCGAATCTATTGTAATCCAAAAATCATGCACCAATTCAAATCCTTTAGTTAAATAAATAAAAACACTAATCTATTACTAATATATGATCTTATATATTCTATGCATAGAATCTTAGCATCAATTGCACCTATAGGTAAAAAAATTATCTCCTATAATAATATAATTGATACAACACTAAATCACAACATAAATAAAATAATAATTATTTTTGCGTATAATTTTTTTTAACCACATCATATCGAAATGTTCGTATAGTCTTATCAAATTTACAATTATGTCCTATTACTATTGCTTTTTAAAAAAAAATGATATTCTTATACAATTTTATTTAATTTTTCAAAACAAATTTAATATAATAAATGTAGTTTAAATATATAACTAATTAAGTTTAATGAATAATTAATTAATACTATATTTGGTGGTATATATAAGAAGAAAAAATAAATTATAAAAACCAATGCAACAACTTATTATTAAAAATTTGACGATTTATTCAAAATATGATCGGTAATTAATGCTCTTGTGGAATGTGACAACCACTAAAGTAAGAAAGATGCAATCGAAATGTTCGGATAGTCTTATCAAATTTACAATTTTGTCTCATTACTATTGCTTTTAAAAAAAAATGATATTCTTATATAATTTTATTTAATTTTTCAAAACAAATTTAATATGATAAATGTAGTTTAAATATATAACTAATTAAGTTTAATGAATAATTAATTAATACTATATTTGGTGGTATATATAAGAAGAAAAAATAAATTATAAAAACCAATGCAACAACTTATTATTAAAAATTTGACGATTTATTCTAAATATAATCGATAATTAATGCTCTTGTGGAATGCGTCAACCACTAAAGTAAGAAAGATGCAATTCTATTAAATGTGAAATAAGGGTATAATAGTAAAACAAATCACTAATGCATTTAAAAATGTGTGACTTTTTCTTTTTTTGTATTTAGAACCCAAAAAAGTTTCATACATTTTCTTATATATGAAATTAGAGAGCATAACAAATTTTTAGAATTCATTAATCCTCCACCAAATACAATTATTCATAAATAAAATATAATTAATCATGCATTTAAACATTGTTAACCGGCTAATTCATTGTCAAAATTTGATATAAATTTTGTGTCAAAATTACATTGTCTTTTTTGACAAATGATTAGAAAAATACTTTCAATTGTTTCTTATAAAAAATATCCAACGTAGTATATAGATATTAGGCTAAATACCACTCGTGGTCCTTTAACTTAATTTCGATTAACGATTTGGTCATTTATTTATTTTATTTTTTTCGATTTGGTCCTTTATGTTTTTAAATAATTTCAGCGTTTCCCTTTAAATAGGATTCCGTTAAGAAAAAGTTAAAAAATCTCTCATCTAGATCATTGCACATGTTCATCAAACCTCTAGGAACGATTGCCACTGATCTGAAGTGATTTTTATGAAGTATAAATACCAATAGCTTCAGTTTTAGCGAATTAATCCTACTATCAAATTTAGAACAAACTTTGAATATTTTTCTGAAATATTTCCAAAACATAAAGGATAACCTTTTCTGAACATGGATGAAGAATTTTTTTTAACTTTTTCTTAACGAAACCCCACTTAAAGGGTAACGTTGAAATTATATAAAAACATAAAGGACCAAATCGGGAAAAAAAGAAGATAAAGGACTAAATCGTTAACTGAAATTAAGTTAAGGGACCACGGGTGGTATTTAGCCTAGATATTACATTATATTTTTCACCTTTTAGGATCTTTTATTTTTATGTTTTACCGAATAATTCTTTGTGTTGAGACAAAATCTCAATTTAATATTTTGATGAAAACAAACAAAAAGTTAATTAAGAATGTTAATTATGATTCTAAATGTTATAATTTAACTTGTGCTTTTGAGTGTATTAATTCAAATATAGGAATCAAGCAAAACAAAGAAATCAGATAAAAACTGAACAGAACATTTTTTTACAAAATCAAAAAAACGGATAATGCTCTATAGTTTCAAGAATGATCATCACAGCTCCAAAATCAATCAATCTCCATTAGTTAAAAGAAGTTTTAGCCTCTGGATTTTACATCTATATCATCAGCACCTGACAAGGAACAAACTGAGATGATCAGATTCAAAGAAACTACTCGAATCACAAAGAGAGAAGATCACGAATTAGCAAGACCAAACAAATATGAACCTTCTCTAGCTTGACTGTCAAGAATGAAGAACATTCTTGACAGAATTCTGATT
The DNA here is from genome assembly GCA_037974735.1 of Cicer chorassanicum. Classification (NCBI taxonomy): domain Eukaryota; kingdom Viridiplantae; phylum Streptophyta; class Magnoliopsida; order Fabales; family Fabaceae; genus Cicer; species Cicer chorassanicum. The sequence continues at coordinate 48,219,555 of JBBPBP010000003.1, read as the reverse complement.
ATTCTCCAGCATGTTAACATTAATCTTCAGCATGCTAACATAATTATCCAGCATGCTAACATAATTATCCAGCATGATAACATTAATCTCCAACATGCTAACATCATTCTCTAGCATGTTAACATTAATCTCCATCATGCTAACATCATTCTCCAACTTTGTTACATCATTCTTCAGCCTGTTTTGTGCAAATCAAAACACTGTATTGAACTGATCTCATCAATCATATATCTAAAGATTAAAGGATCATTAAACAAGATCATAGCTGTCCAAGAATGAAGAAATTCAGATCAGTCAGACAGAACTCAAAAGTGTTCAAAGACTTGAACATTTTTTAAGCATAAAATGTGGTCTTTGGTCAAATCTGACACATGACAGCAGAGCACTTCCAACGGCTCTTTTTTATTGTCATTAAACATCCTAAAGCCTATAAAAGGAAGGCCAAACTCAAGGAAAAATTAGAGCTTCAAGTACTAGGCAATTCATTACTCATTTCAATCATACTTGAATTTCTCTCACTCACATACATTGAATCAGTTCTGATTTTTTCCATTCGATTCCTAGAATCATTCTCGTGTATTTCTCTATCAAAGAATCAGATTTCAAACAAGAGTTGAGACATCTCAAATTCTAACAAAACAATCTCATCATTATTGTAAAACTCGAACTATAAGAGTTTAGCATAGTTTGGGTAGATTGTAAGAAATCCTATCAAGGTTGATAGGCGACCTGATTGAACTCCTTTTTGGGTGGAAAAGTTTTAACTTTGTAACAGATCAAGGTTGATCTGAGCTAGGCGCTGTAAAACCAAGAAGGTTCTTTATTTTGAACACTTAGTGGAAAATCTCACAGTTGTGAGGATTGGACATAGCCCGAGTTGGGTGAACTAGGATATATCTTTGTGTGGTATCTCTTCCTTTATCTATTTACTTTCAGTCTGATTGATTATCAAGTTAAATAAATAAACCGAATTACTGATTTTAACTAACCAAGAACGTTCTCCGTTTTTTGTTTTCTTAACCAAGATCAATCTTGAGTTAAATTCTTAAGTTTTTTCATGAATTTTTAAATAGGAACATTTACAATTCAATCCCCCTTCCTTGTAAATCGACATTGCTACTTCACTTTGAACAGATGAGATTGCACTTATACTCTGAACAATATAAATCTTATCGACACTTTAAGCGACTTAAAAGGTACTGATGTTATGAACTACTCATAACACTTTGAACTATCCATATGACACTAGTGTGATGTAATATATGAAAACAAGGAAATGGAAAAATGAATTTTTTGAATTGCATCGACTATAAATGAATTAAATGTTATATGTATCAGGGTGGATACCTTATACTCATTGTGGTCTTGGTGCATTTGACACGTTACCCCAATAAGTGGTATCTGAGCCCTAGTTTGACTTGGTGGGGGAGCGAGAGTGGATCCTAGTTTTTGGTGATTGTATCAAAAGTCTTTATGATGGTGTAGTCAGAAGGCGTTGGAGATCCATATATCCATTGCTTTAAGGTTTTTGGATGAAGATGTGGTGTCAAAATATTTTATATTCTTGAAACATTGGATATGTTGTTTCTCCCGCCCCCAAACCCTAACACAAAGATCCAAGATGTGGAAAAACATCGTAACTAACGAAATTGTAAAATGTTGTAACTAATTAACTAAGGAAAAGAAAAATTAACAACCATAAGAAACAACTCAACTGACTAAAAATAAAATATATAATAAAGAGAAGAAAAAACATAGTTATAACTCTATTACCACCCTCGATATGGTGAGTGGATGTTCATTGTACCCTCAATGGCTTTGTGAGAATATTTGCAAGTTGAAATGAGTTAGGAATAAGTAGCGGATGAAAGAGTTAGTATTGTAATTACTCACAAACAACATGATCATTGATGTCAATATACTTAGTTCTCCAGTGGAAATTTGGACTTAGTGTGATGTGGGATACTGACTAACTATCACAATAGAGAAGAGTTTGAGAAACAAATGCAACATGAAGATCACACACAATAGAGGCAAGGGGCACAACATTTATCAATTTCGGAGGAAGAACGACAAATTGTATTTTGCTTTTTATATTTCCTTGAGATTAAAGAGTATCCTAAATAAATGCATAACATAGTGACAAGCTTACAAGAGGCAAGTGGCCTAGTCCAAATCACTAAAGCTTTTCGGTCAAAGAGGAGAAAAATAGACCTGAACCAAAAGATTTTTAATGTAGCGAAAAACACGATTTCCAAGTTATAAATGACAAGAGGTTTGTGCAACCATAAATTGACTTAATTGTTGAATAACATAACTAAGGTCAAGATGAATCGCCTTTAAATAAAATAGTCTTCCGACGACACGACAAAAAGTAATGCAATCAATATAAGAAAAAGATTCATCATTGTAGGAGCAACTAAAGGTTTTGATCTCAACATGATAATTTCACTTAACAACTCAAAAGCATATTTCCTTGGGGACACAGATTTCACGGTGTGATCTAACAGTATCTTATCTTAATAAATAGCGTAAATTATTGAGGTCTTTAATACGAAAAGTGTTATGTAAGCGAGATTTGACAAAAGCAACTTCATCATTGTTGTTGCCTGTAAGAATTCCATCATCAACATATATGAGGACATTTGTGAAGGAGGTGTCGCGAGTCTTTGTGAACACAAAGTGATCATAGGAACATTTCCTATAACCCAAAGTAATGAGACATTGTGATAACATAACATACAATTGACGACTAACCTATTTGAGGCCATAAAATGACTTCAATAAACGATAAATTTTTTCATATTGAGAATCATTCAAACCATTAAAAATTGTCATTTATACTTCTTCAAACATATCCCGAAAGCATTGTGAATATTATTTGAGAAACCAATATTGTGTAGCATCTAAAACCAACAAGAGATGCACAATTGTCATCTTTACACTAGAGAATAAGTATCCGTGAAATCTATCATTTAGTTTATATGTATTCATTGACAACCAATTTTGTCTTGAAATGTTTAATAAACCTATCTGCATCTGATATCTATATGTTCATACGAGAGTTCAATAATTTTCCGTGTTTTGTTTAATTGTAGAATATATATTAAAAGTATTATATTTAGTGTATAAAAATACTCAATATAATACTTTAGTCATAGTCTCTCATCCAATAGACAAGAAATTTAAATTGAATGCTCCTTGTAAGTTAAGTCCTGCCGCATGTAATTCATGTTGCATTGCTTCCAACCAACGAGAGTATTTAGAGGAATGTATGTAGTAAGTTCACTTTCACCATTTCATTATAACAACATTAGATGATTCCATTAACTTTTTACTCATTTCACAATTCTTTTAAATTCTGAATTTTTAACTCAAATAAATATTGGAAAAAATTAAAATTATTTTTTCTTAATAAAAATTAATTAACTGACAGTTGAGACTTGAGGGACATGTGCGTGACAAAAAATGTCGTTGTTTGCGGCACCACCCATTCTATTTTTTGTTACGATCTAAAATAAAAAAAATATAAAACCATATCCACTTCTATACTAAGAAACAACAATAATTCAATCATAAAATTAATTCTTTTCGAATGAAATATAAATAAAATTAATTATTAATTTTTTTAATGTGTTTGATTAAAAATAATGTTCATTTTGTAATAGTATTTTTAGTTATAATTAAGTTTTCTTCAACGGCAATTATGCTTAGATATTTTTCTACAAATATTATTTTATAAAATAAAATTTGTTTGAATTATATAATCAAATATTCTTTTAAATATGTATTTATTAAAAATGATATATATTTTATTGGTTTAAATATGTTTTTCGTCTCTGTAAATATGACATTTTTTGATTTTGGTCCTCGTAATTTTTTTTTTTTGGTTTACATCCCTGTAATATCAAAATAGATTTATTTTTGGTCCTTACCGTTAAGTGGACGTTACAAAAATGTTAACTCACAAAGGGAAACAGTTTTTGGTCCCTGTAAATATAAAACTTTCCAGTTTTAGTCCCTGAAAAATATTTTTTTGAATTTCATCCCTGCAATATTAAAAAATCTTTTTAAATATAAAATAACATACAAATTGATCTTTATTAATAATAAACTTATGCCAAGTAATGTTTAAAATATTTTCACTTCAATAATTTAAAATTTATTAATCTTCTGTTTTATTTATTTATTATTATTAAATTAATTTTCATTTCTTGTTTCAAAAAAATCACTAAAATCTTCTGTTTTATTTAATTATTAT
>JBBPBP010000003.1:48195307-48213143 GCA_037974735.1 Cicer chorassanicum | reverse complement strand
TAATTAATTTCATTTAATTTTTTTCAAAGTAATAAAAATGTTAATTGTATTTTTAAAATTTTCTTGCATAAAAACTTGTGCCATGAAAATAAAAATGTTATAAAAAAAATAAAATCTGCATCAATGAAAAAGTATTGTGAAAATAATAACATTAAATGTGATAAAGTGAATTAGCTTTTGTTTATTTTGATTTTATTATTTATGTTCTCGACTAAGATATCAGTTTAATAAAACTACAAATCTGGAAGAAGGTTACATAGATAATCATACTGGACTAGTATTGATAAAGAAAAATTAGGAAACTTGTGCACAATGTATTATACCATCAGTAATAATAAATAATGTGTACTATCATCAATCATTTAAGCTATTGATAAAATATACACAGAAAACAACACTTCTAAGTACCAAGCTACCACATTTTTTATTTTGAGTTGGATTTTGACATAAGTGAGAAATCGGTTCTTGAGAGACCGATTTATTATGATATTCTTTTCTTTTTTAAACAAAAGGGTGGGAAATTGGCGGGGGAGGTAACCGATTTCTTACTACCAATTTTATTTTTTCAAAAACAAAAGTTGTTTTATTTTATTTAATTAAATATTTAATATTGGATGTTATTTTACTCCATTGTTTACTTATATTTTATGTTATTTTAATTAATTGTTTACTTAATTAAACTACATTTTAATTAATTCAAACCAAATTAATTAAATAATTAAGCCAAGTTAAATTAATTATCATGTTAATTAAATAATTATTTTTAAATTAAATACAAAGTTAATTAATTTTTTTAATCATTATTTAATTAAATTTTATTTTTATTGAGTAATTGTTAAAAACTTCAAATAAAATGGAGTTTATAAAAATAACTAATGATATAATTAGAGACCATAAAAATAACTAAATTTGATTAAATATTAAAAATAAAAATCTAGACACAAAATGGATGAAAATAAAATAAAAAAGCAAATTTAATAACAATGAATTAATTCTTGTCAGTAACATTAATATGGGCATTTATTCTTGTTAGGTCCCTCGTTCCGACACAAACCACATCTCTTAGGGTGTGTACTAATATTCATTTGATCCATTTCAGCATGAATGTTTAGACAAACTCCAATCTTTACCTATCAGTTTTCCAACTATTGTAGGACACACAATATGGTGTTGTAGAAGATTCAAACGTTGATCTCAGTAAAGATATCTAGTATTTCCGGAGATTAAAGCGTAATAGACCTCATCCACAACTTTCGTTGTTACTATTGAAAATGCGCTACAACTGCACTGCTATTCATTTTCTTTCACTCCAACACAACAACAATTTGAATTGGTAAGACAATCATTTCAACTTATGACAACTTAATAATGATTTTGTGAATAATTTATTTGGTGCAAACCTAGGTACACCTGAGTCAGTTGTTCATTATATTAATAATTTGTATTAATTTGGTGTTTCGTCGTTCCTCAACCAAGCAGGTCCTAGTTTTTCCGATGCATCTCAACTTAAATTAGGAAGAAAACCTAACTTTACATTGCTCACGTCGTATACGCTGAACACTGCGATATGAGACTGGACACCATATAAGAGATTAATACATCGTTAATTAGTAGTTTATATAGCGAAGAGTCAAATTAACGTAATAAAAAACACATATTTAAATGTCCAATTTTATTCTTCATTTCAATATTTAATATCTTTGATTAATTAATTAATTACAATGTAATTATTAAATTAAAACAATAATGAATAAAAAAACTGATTGAATACAAAATATAAAGGTTATAATAAAAAACAAATATACATAAAAGACAAAATGGTTTCATATGTACCGACTTCACTTCTCTTTAAGAAAAATGTTTATGTGTGAATTCAGTGGAAAATGATTTGTTACCTATATACATAAAAAGAGTGGTAGATGGGTCCTTAATTAAAAAAAAAATAGTGATAATTTTTTTATTTAATTTGTTATTTATCTATGTAATTTAATAGATTGGAACTTAATTTGCTGAATTTAAATTTAATTTAGTCTTTAGTTATACATAAATAACTAATAAAAGTTATTTCAATTGATAAAATGTTAATCCACTTTTTATAAAGTTGTAGGTTCAACTCACGCGGTTAATTTTCGTTTCTTTCCCTCCTCCAACATATAATTTAAATAAAAACCAACACTTACATATGCATCCGAACAAAGTAGGAATTTTTGTCAAATGTCGAAAAAAGTTTATACATGTATCTAAAAGTTTGAATTAAGTTGTAAAGTCTACCGTGAATCAACTTTCACCGGTCATAAGAAAATTTATAAGTGTTATTCCACACTTAACAATTATGCATACTCTCACATTTTCATATTTATCCTTAACTAAATATATTATTTATCATACTATTCCTTCATTTCTTTTTTCTAGTGGCTTCTATTTGTTAGAGATACTCTTAATAATTATCACACTCCTACATACTTCTTCCGTAATAGATTTTTCCTCTTCTTCGGTTTGTTATGTCTTTGCTTAGAACATCAAAATATGTCTCTCACTTCTTTAAAAATATCAAAATCGAGAGTTTGAATAAATTTATTTTACCTAATAAGTAAAATCAATATGTAAATTCGTATGAACTTATTTCATATGAATAATGTTATTTCTTATGAAAGATATAAATAAGATATTTAATTAATTTGATTATGACTAACCATATATGAGAGAGTGACTGCAAGAGTAGAGGAAGAAGGGGAACATGCAGGTGTCATAGTCCCCCAAATTCTACTGATTCGTTTGAGTTATACACATTCAACTATTATATGGTCTTATGATTAATCAATTACTAAACAAATTTTACATAAAATATAGTTAAATGTGTATTTTTTTAGTCATTTTTGTCTTTAGATGCGTTTTTCATTAATTAGTTTAGTCTCCAAATATATTTTCTATTAATCAATTTGGTCCATGAAATTACTAACAAAAGAGAAATTTGTGATCTATTTAATTTTGATACATTTAAAAGTTAGAGTGAGTGCACCTCACATATTTAAGAAACCAAAACTACCATTTACTTTTATATAAATATATTGGAATTTTGGTCATGATCCCCTTGGATATTAATTCATGACTCCTTCACTAATTGGACGATTATGATTTATAAGTGTTAATTGTATTTTTTTTTCTTTGTTGTCATACTTTTCTCGTAACAATAAACATTTATTAAAATAATATTAAAAATAACAAATAGATGACAAATATAATAAAATAAACATATTAATATTTCAAAATTTCAACTTAATTATTAAAAAAAAACTTATATATAAAATCAAACTAACAAAAACAAATGTAAAAACTAAGATGAAAAAAATATTAAAAATCTTATAAAAAAATTCACTACAAGTTTACCTTTTATCAAATTAATTGCGAGTACAGATAAGTAAACTATTTTTTATGTGAGTTTATTAAAATTGGATTTTAAAGTCGAGTTAACTCAAAATTGATAATTAGACTTGTGGGACGTATGATTATAGCATTCTTTTTCAATAGTTAGAGAACTCTCATAAAAAGATATAAAGATATTAATGAAATCATTATTGCATCTCAAAGTTCAGAGTCATAAAGTGATTTGAAGGAAGAACATACACATTGAAATGATAAAAAAAGTTATGTATTCTAACTCTTCTCTCTAACAAAAATTAACAATTAATTACTGACATTAAAAATTTAAAATAAAATCTGAAAGTTATGTCTCAGACATCTATTCTTGAAGCTTTATCAAGATAAGATTCAATTCCTCTAATCGGTTTTTCATGGATACTGTCACGACATAAAGAGTTTTGTTCACAACCCAATAGCTATTAATTCTTCGACAACTTCATAGAACACTCCAACAGATAGAGATAGCAAGGTTAACAAATGAGCCTCATACTCGGGTTACTCAAGAACAAATTAAGTCAACTTGGAAGATTGATTGGACAAGGGTACACATATCCCTTGTTCTTGCAGCAGAACCCACATCTTTATGATTCATTAATTTGTAATTAGATTCTGACTAGAGATCTTGTTATATGATAGTTGGTCAACAAAAAGGGACCGCATTCAGATATGTCATACGTAGAACAACTATCAATAACAAGACCATTAAATATTCACTTATGTCTTATCAGGAAATGTATCTATCTCAACAATCTTATCTATATTAGACTATAAGACTATAGATGCCTTAACTAGTACTTAGCATCATAATAAAACTAAACAAACGAGATGGTATGAAGAACAAATCCAAGGTAACTGGAGTGAGAGATAAGACAATGCAAGCATACACACATGAATTAGGCACATATGAGACAAGGAGAGTTCAAGCTAAATTCCAAATTCAACACAGGCTTTATCTATAGACAGCTTAGTTCAACCTACAGTACCATAACACAGCATTACATCAACATCGCAGTAAAATTCAAGCCCTCAATACAGGAACATGAATTAGAAGACAATATAGCAATGCATTATCCTAAATTTTTACATCAATATTGCACAATATCACATCTTTAAATCACGAAGCTAGAAAATGATTAAGAGATACATGCCTAACATTACAAAATGAACGGGCTACCTTTCCTGGCTTTTCCCATACTGCCTTTTGGTTCAGTATAGACCATCCACTCCCCCCTCCAAAAAGAAAATAGAAATGAAAACAGATACAAAGTTAACAGAAATAAAAGGAAAATGCTAAGGGAAGAACTGCAGGCTGGTAGGGTACCACTAACCCATCAAGTTGTCCCAATGGATCCTTGCATCCAACGGTTTATGGATCTCATCATGTCTGAATTGAAGCGAGGCTTTGAAGAAATAGGACTAGTTTCATATAAAACTGCACAGCTCAATAAATGTCTACAGTCTAAAAACAAATTTTCTTTATGAAATGCAACCGTCAAGCAAAGCAAGACCAGTTCTTCATGATAATGTAACAGACAAGCTTCCATAAAATGACCAATGTCATTAGTTATTGCTACCACTCCATCCTTGTAATCATATAATAACCAATAAATCAAAGAAAAACAATAACGGTCTTGTTACAATGGTGGCTGTATCTCAGCCGCCTTGCTTTACATTGTTTTGCATTCCTCCCTCCTTCGCTATCCAAACTGGGGGTTATTGTTGTCCCTGCAATGGAGTTTAATCTATACTTGTGCCTAACTAACAAGGAATGGGACCTTACTTTGTCAAGCTTCTTGCCCTGGACTCCTATCATTGTTAACGCCATCAGAAAGGTTAACCCATAAGTTCTGACCTCTTTCAACTCCGTTTTCCCAGGTTTGCTGTCTTACACTCCTGTCATTATCCTCACCACCATCAGAAAATTGGGCCCACACACTTCGGCATTTTCCTTCTCCACTAAATTCCTCTTCGCATCCTGCAACCGTCTTAAGCAGTTCTGATTGCAGCAACGGACAGTTTTCCTTCAAATACTCAAAGCCATCAGACTGCATCACAGCTGCATCAGGCAGAACAAAGAAAGAAATGATATTAGAATCAACCGTTATACAACTAAGGGACACTACTTGGTCGGCTCCTGATTTTTAGGCTACCACTGAAATGAAATTCAAGATAAACAGATATTATCCAGGATGGGTTGCCACTGAAATATGTTGGGAGTGCAAATTAATGAGCACACTTGAGAAGTCTACAAAGAGAATGATTCAACAGTAAGTTCTATAGTACAAAGATAACATAAACTGGGCAGCTGTGTAAAAGTTCTTTCTTCCGTTTCTAGCACCATTTATATGACTGCTTAGACAAACGGGCCATTTAACACCCTCTTTTGACCAAATATTCATTTTCATATATCAGAAACAAAAAAGAAAAGAGACGAAGATAAATAAATAAAAACACAAAAAGTAAATGTTTTATTAAGGAATTGAATTGAAGAATTAAAGTTTCTTATTCCCTCAAACTTAAGTTCTGAAAACTTCTTTTATACTATATTTTCCTTGGTCATGATATGTAAGACTTTAACACAAAGGGAAGAAAGAAGATAAATGCTGAAGATTATTCTAACTGTATTTTATTATGATCAAATAACAGAATTTGGTGCAATATACAAATCTAGAACAAAAAGTATACAAATCAAAATCCTAATTACAATAATTACAGAGACAATTACGTTAACTATGCTACAGTTAGGTCGGGGGCTCAAAAATGTAGAGTTTTTAGCACAACTTGAGTTATAGATGTGTTGTTAAAGTGATTCTTGTCTTGCTGAAAAGCAGACTAATAGGTCTATGAATGACTGATGTCAAGAGTTTAAGACTTGAATATGGACATCTACAAAATGCTCAACAGCAGTGCACAAATGCCTGATGCTTGAAACATGAACTAGGCACAATAATGAACACATATCTGTAGCTGTAGGGGTATGATATTTAAAAGCTAACATCCATATTACAATAGACAGAGCCCAAGACCTAGATCAAGTTCTTCAGGACTTAAAATTGCCCAAAAGTAGTAGAAAAGTCCTGAAGCTGAAAGCATGAACCATGTCGCCACTATTTGACTCATGTATGGGTTGTAAGGGTCATTTGAGCATGAGACCGGTGCCATTTGAAAGCTAACATAAAGCCCAAAACTCTTACGAAGACCTTGAAGTCAAATATTGTTGTTTTGGATGTCTTATCATCATTGGAAGTGGATGATTCAATTCTGATGAGTATCAAGCCTTTACTCCAGTATTAAAATCTTTCCATTTGGATACCAATCACGCTTGTCAAACTCACAAGATATCTACTCTAGGCTACGATTTTAGAAAAGAAAATCAAGTAAAATCGCATGTAAACTAGTTTTTTAATCAGACTCAGGCGTACTCAGGTGGTCTCATGCAAGCTTGCTAAGAATTGCAAGTTAGATCCCGATTTTGCAAACCTAACGGAATGCCAAATAGCCCTAAAATTTGGACAAAATGATGGCATTTGACAAAAGCAGTGCTGCATCGTCACTTGCATAAGATCCCATCCTTGCATAACTGCACTGTCACATCACACAACCCAAACAGGTCCATCCAACTCTGTTTCTTCAATGCAATTCCTTCTCATTGTGATTAACCATTCTTCACGTGAGTTTAGAACTCCCAAAGGAAAAGTTTGCTTTTGTTCCAATGCCCACTTTGTATCCGTCGGCAGTCCTTTGATTAGAGAAATCTTCTCACACTGTTTCAACCATCCTACAGGGTTGTCACTGCTGTCATAAATAGGGAATTTCATTTAGGAGTACCTTGGTACCATAGATCCCCCGGACTGTGGTTCAGATTTGTTTTCCAAAATTCCTGCACAACTATAGCCACCACTACCTTGCCCTTCAGTATTATCTCCAAGTGGGCCCCTTTGCTGTCCCTCCAACAGCAATGGAGATTTCTGCCACCTGCTCCTCCAGCACACATGGATGTGCAGCCAATTTGCCCCATAAAGGCATCCAGCTTAGCTGCCAAATTTACCGCGTCGCACATGACAACCAGCTCTGGTACCAAGTTGTTATGTGCATTCAAGTAGGACCTAGTCACAGGTCTTGACACACACAAAATCTGATTACGGCCTATAGTGAAATCTAGAAAATGAATGGGAAAACAGAACATTCGTCCTAGACAAAGTCTTTCTTAGAATACTCAAATCAGGGTTATATTTTGATTTCCTTTTCATTGAGAAATGCACACCCTTTTAAAGACTCTCCCTAATAAAGAAATCATTGATTGATAGGACCTTGACTAATCAAGAAAACAGATCCCAAATTTTAGCATCAACTAAGGAATCCCCTTAATAATATAAATCCTAACCTATTAAGGAAACATCATTAAGAAAAATGGAAATCAAATCAAATTGCTGGGCAGCACTTATTGCTGCTTTCATTTTTCCCTCACATTAGATTTATATTATTGGGCCACTCAGCGCAACTGTCCGCACTTAAAATATTCAATCCAGGGTGTGGGGGGTTAAGATCCCACATCAACTAGAAATAGCCAAACTATTCCTTATAAGGCCTTGGAAATCCTTATCACTTGAGCAAGTTTTTGGAGTTGAGTTAGGCCCAAGCCTAGTGGTGGAGGATCTCTATGGCAGGGGGAGAAATGGCTCCCCCAAATATTGTACTATATATTACAGTTGACATACATTTAACAATTATTTAAAGTGGCGCAGTGGTCAAATCATAGTTTTGCAAACGATAGGTCACCAGATCGATTCCTCTATGATGTTTTTATATTGCATTTCAATGATGGGGGGCTCCCCCAAATATTGTATTATATACTATAGTAGACACACATTTGACAATTATTTCAAGTGGCGCAGTGGTCAAATCATAGTTTTGCAAACGATAGGTCACCGGATCGACTCCTCTATGATGTTGTTATTTTGCAATTCTTTGACAGGGGGAGCCATGGCTCCCCCAAATATAGTATTATATATTACGGTTGACATACATTTAACAATTATTTCAAGTGGCGCAGTGGTCAAATCATAGTTTTGCAAACGATAGGTCAGCGAATCGATTCCTCTATGATGTTTTTATTTTGCATTTTCGCACAAATTTTATCAGAATATTACAAAATGACTTTTCCGTGGCTCGCACATGGGCAAGTTCATTTACTACGAATCTTCTTGCCACTGAGCCACATTGTTTATATGATATATAAGGATACATAATTATTAACATAAATATTTAATTGGCTCCCCCAGAAAAACTACCCAAGCTCCACAACTGCGTAAGCCCAAATCTCGATTTAGTTGGTAGGCATTTTGGGCAACCCTTGTGACTTCAATGTATAGAAAAGAAATGAGTTTTAGGTTTGTTTTGCAGATTACTAGGGTAAAGGCATGACTAATGTGTGCCGACCACTTTCCCTCGGATAAATTTTATTGATCATAAGAAGGCTTTTATGGCTACATGTATTTTCTTATATTTTATTTTTATTCATTGCCATACTTCATATAAATTTTCATTTACTATTTGGCTATATGTGACATCCAAATAGTTATTTGGTTTCAAAAATATTGGTTCAAGTCATTTCATTTTTCTGAAATAAAATTTCACTTTGGCTTTTCAGGTTTTCTCAAAATCCTCAAAATTGAATACCTAATTTGTACAATAACTTTTCTCTTGTAATTTATATATGAATTAAAAAAAAATTAAAGGTTTTATATCAAAAGAGGTCAAGTTAATTTTCAACTTATGCAAAATTCACAGTAATCATCTTAAAATAAGGGTGTTGGGTGTTTTATGTGACTCAGGTCTCCACCCTTCCCTGTTAAAAAGCAATTCCCAGCCTTAGTTTTTTTTAACCACTATTTGTATAACTTAGGTTCTCAATTTTTTGATAGTTTTAATAAATTGGTGGCAATTCCATTTTTTGAAAATTTTCCCTGCCTCCTAGTTGTGCCACCCTCAATTAAATACAAAATGAAAGACATGAGTTTAAGTGAAAGAAGAAAGAAACAAATAGTTTTTTCAACAGAAAGGTCCAAAGGTAAAACATTGAAATAAAATAGGGAATGAAATTTGTTGATGATAAAAACTGGATATTGGTACCTCTTCATGAAGTCCAAATACTTCAAAATTGGTAAAGTGTTAGAAACTTAGAATCATACGCATATCCATTTAAGGAATCAAAGGTATTTATTTTAAATGCTTAGATGAGATCTTTTAGACCTTGGAGGCTAAAACTTATTAGTTTGATATTGGGTTTGAATATTGGTAATGATGAAATTTGATTTGAGGTATTAATGTCTTTAATTTTGTGTATTCTTCTATTTTTGAGCTTTTATATGTGTATAATTTCTTGTGTAGTTACCCACTTTCCTAAATTTTGACACAACGGTCATACCGCTGTAGCTTTTGGGGGATCGGTCACTATCCAAGATACATAGATTCAAATTCAATCAAGGAAAATGGTGCTGCTTCACATGTTCATAATATTGAGAATTAAAAGTATATTTCCATACAACCAGGTGTGCCATCGGTGAAAAACGTAATACAGTTACAGAGCATTTTTCAACCGAGTATGAAAACAGACCAATGAGATTGTTTATGTATAGTATGTTAGGTTAGGTACTCTGTTGTCAATAACGGCGGGAAAGCGCGCGATAGCGAAATCGCGGTGTGCCGGACGTCGTTGCCGCGTCGCGTCTGGCCGTGAAACCGCCGTCATCAGTTGCAGCGAACGCAGCCGCGAATAGCGCCCTAAACACACTGATGCTTTGCGCCCGACCCGTAACCATGACCCGCGACTCTGTTTTTAGTTTTTTTGAATTTTTTGAATTTGATTAAGGGTATTTGAGTCTTTTCGCACCCAAATCCCTATTATTTTATTATTTCTTGATCTTTCTTCTTCTTCCTCTGTTTTTGTTCTTCCCGTCGTTTTTGTTCTTCCCGTCGTTTTTCTTCTTCAGTTCTTCTTCCTCTGCTCTTCTTCTTCTTCTACTTCTTTTCTTATTCCTCTGTTTTTCTTCTTCTTCCTCTGTTTTCCTCTGTCTTCCACTGTTTTTTCTTCTTCCTCTGTTTTTCTTCTTCTTCTTCCACTTTTAGAACTTAATTTTGATCACTATTAGATCTTGATTTTGATGTTACATTTTGGTTATGAAATATGAAGTGTGATTACCCCTTTATTTTTGTGTATTTTATTGTTGCTATTTTTTAGTATTTTTGTCTATTGTTTGTATTTTATGTTTAGCTTATATATTGTTTTTTGGTCTTCACAGCTATCCGCGACCCCGCTATCCCATTTTTGGGGTTGGGTGCTCTGTGCTGCTACCCGTGACTGACAACATAGGTATGATCTGTAGTGCATCTTCTCAGTTTCTACACTTGTTCCTGTTTGATATATAAATTTCCTCGTGCAAAAGGGACAACGTAAGGGGTTAAACTGTTTATGCATGCCACCAGCTTAACAGTTATAAGTTAAGTTCTCCTAACTAGTTTATGATTAGAAATAAGTCTGTGGTTATAAAGCAAACGAGAAAGATTATGCATGTACCAATAATCTACTTCTTTGTCAAATAATAGATGAAATATTGCTGAAGAATACTCGTTTCTGCAGAACCAAAGTGGTGCCAATATATATTGTAAGCTTAAAAGTAGCTGACTATACTTGCGTGGGAAATAAGCAAACTCACCAACAAGGTTTTCAGCAGAAAATTGTAGACAGATGGACTTCAACTCCGCAGCATTATAGCGATCAGCAAGAGCCAGAATATAGGCAACAGAATCTATAGATATATCTTTGCAAAGTACAGACTCACACATCAGCTTAAGTCTTGGCAAATCATACTTTTCTGCGGCTGCTAATAATTTTGCTGCAAATGTTTCAGATATTGAAGGCAAGAACGATGAACGTGACATAAAGAGCTCTTCATCTTCTATAAGAGCGTCTCTATAAATAAAATGAAGCAAAGCCTGTTCAACAATATAGGAGTCAAGAAACATTAGATAACCAAGCAAATAATATGCAACACTTGATTAATTAGCAAATGCATGTTCCCATGGAGCATGGAATAAAATATAGCTGCAAAAGGATGGAGAGACAAATGACATTTTAAAGGAAATGAGCTACCTTGAAAACCTTAGGTTCCATGTCGGTAACAACTACATCACAGTCATCTTCCTCCATCCTATTGAAAAACTCATTTTCAAATGCAGTTGACCGAGCAGCCAGAACAAGCTTGTGTGCATGAAATCTTTCTCCACCAACAGAGAAAGTAATATCAGATCCTTCCTCATTCTCTAACAGCGTGCCAAAATGCGATCCAATATCAGATTCAGGAACATGTATGGTGTTCAATTTAGAACAATCTATGGACGACACAACAACACCAACAGTGCAGTTTATCTTCAAGCAGTCGTCCTTAAGGAAGGACGAAGCCTCAAGTTGAGCACGTTTGAAAAACCGCTTATACCCCCTAACACAAAAGCAATGTATCATCAGTTAGTTCGTACAGTATACGACAAATATGGATGGAATAGCTAACTACTTCTAATTATACACAAAGTACAAAACAACATCTAAAGTTTTTCACTGGAGTGTTAGAATAAACGCATCACCAAGTAATAAGATTCAAGTAATCCTCAAATACATCAAGAATAAACACATGTCCAGAAGAAATTATATGAAAGAGTAACATTAAAAATCAAGATAATGAGGTAAAAAAAAAATAAAGAAGAGTCGAGTGTAACCCACATAGCACACTAGTACAGTTTAAATCTCAACATCAGGTTAAAGCCATAGAATACGACTGAGCTTCTGTGGAAAGTGTACAGGCAAGGATATATCATATACACACACACCCTTGATTCAATTCAAAGTACATCGTAATCTTACCAAACTAAAATTCAAGGACACAGTACATCCTAATTGATACAATTTAACAACAAACAGACATCAGAAGAACTTCTCCAAACATGTTAAAATTCATAATGAATCAACCCAAAACCCAAACCCTATCACAACAAACTGCTTAAACCTAGTTTACATAAACTTTCCCATAATCACTTATACAAGAAAGAAAAAGAAAAAAACTTCTTCAATCCTAATTTCTACTCAGTTGAAATCAACCTCTAAATCTCAATTTTCCTAAAACTTCTCCATAAAAACTTAAATACTAACATAAAAACTTTCTTAAAAATGTTACAAATCATAAATTGAGAATTAATCCAAAGTTCAAACTAGGTCTAAGTATAATACAACTAAATTGAAATCTACAATAAGCAAATCAAATAATCAAAGAGAAATGAAAATGATGAAGAAAAGAGAAACTAACCACATGCTGCCTCTATACTTGAGAGTATAAGGACCACTTTCAAGAGATCGATCAAAGTGACTATGAACCTTATGTTTCCCATTAGGACTTTGATCAAGCAAAGTCAGTTCAAAAAGAGCACGAACATCGGTACCTTCAGAAGCAAGAGCAATGAAAACGGAAACATAAGCAGAGTTGTCTTCAGGATTTTTACCGTCGGGGTAAAAGTAAATTGCCCATTGATAACCGCCGACGGTGAAAGTCTCGCTTGCTATGTGTTTTCCAACTCCCATTCCCTTTGCGAGTGAGTATCCCTTTATCACGAACTTGTGTGAACCGTTTACGGTTTCTGTTACGGAACGGGAGCTTGTTCGAGAAGATAGAATGCTCATGGTGGTGGTAGTGGTGTTGTTGTTGTTGTTGTTTCTGCTACCTTCTGAGTTGTTGTTACTGTGCATCTTCTTTCGATTATCGTTTGGTTCAATTTCAATTTCTACGCATCTATGTGTTTTTTTAGGTTTTATTTTTCTCGGGGAAAGTGGATTTTGCCGGAAAGTGATGGAAATTTTATTTTATGAATCAATCTACGTGTAGATCATTCTAATTCGCTTCTCCCTTTGAATTTGCATCTTTCTTTTTAAAAATTATTATTGTTATTATTAAGTTTAAATTAAATTTTTATATATATTTTATTAATTTTTGCCTTTTATTTTTTATAATTTATTTATTTTAGTCATTTTCATGATCACAACAAAAATTATAGTAATTTATAGTTATTGCAATTTTTTCTAACAATTATCAATATATATATCTACTATAATATTCTTTCAAAAAAATATCAATTTAATTGAATGATAGACTTGTATTTGAAATAACTCTCATCAAATTCTTAGAAATAGATATCAACTTTTTAGAATGAAATACATGTATTAAAGTTTTTTATATTTTCATCTCATCCTTGTTATGATTGCACACCTAATTTTATAATTTATTCAAATATTATAGTGCAATAGTTATCATACAATTATTTGAAACAATTATGATGAAAAATGACTAATGTAAATTACGAAAATAAATTATAAATAAAATAAAATATCAAAATAAATATTTAGTAAAAAATAAATGACCAAAAGTATATTTAAATTTTATTATTATTATTATTATTATAACAAAAAATAGTTATTGTTATTATTACCACCTCAAAAAGAAAAAAATCATAATTTGTTAAAATAATGCTGAGATTTATTATTAAATTTTTAACATGTTTGAATTCATTTGTTTTTAATTCAAATGTAGGATACTAACTGTAAATCAATTTTGCATCGTGGGTCCACTGTAACCCTTCAATCTATCATATTATACTATACTATGCAGTTTTTAAATAAAATGATATTTCATTGTACATTTCATTTTTATTTTTTTTACATTAAAAATCATTTATATGAAAGATAAAAGGGATATCCCCGTAGATTTAATCAGTATTTTTTACAAAGCCATCAATTTTGGTACTTGAGATCCGTAAACATTACAAGTGTTTAAGGATGTTGATAAACCTGAGGATTTCATCATTTAAATTAACTCAACCTACATTTTGATTCGACCAATTTAAGTTTGGGTATAATTCGAACCAACTCATTTAAGTCTATTGATGTTCGATTCATGTAACATAATTAACATTTTGAACTCGAAAACATGAATTCAACTCATTGACATGACATATATATATATATATATATATATATATATATATATATATATATATATATATTGAATATTGATGTATAATTAAAATTTAGTTATTAGACTTGAAAGTTTATTACTAATTTAATTGATTTAAGTATTTGATTGTGTTTGTGGATGAATTTTAAGTATCGAATGATACATTGTAATATAGTTTTATAATTTTGAGATGTTCAAATATTTAAAATTTAATTACATTCTTTTAAAATTGAAAAAAAAAATTATTACCCGCATACCCAACTCAACCCACTCATAATCGAATTGATTTTAATTTATATTTGATATACAAATCACATGATAAAAGTTCAACTCAACTTAAATGAATTTAATTGGTTTGGATATCGAATTCAGATAAAAACAACTCAACTCAACGTGTGTACATTCATAATAGACATCTTTTTTAACAATAATATTTGTTGAAATAGAAGAATTAAGTTATTCTAGAAAAACTTGTCAAAAAAAAACTATGAGATGTGTTATTGTGCTTAATAGTTTTTTTTTACTCAAACTTAATAATTAATTATAAAATGCAAATATTGAACTTTCTATTTTTTTTGTTCTTATTGAATTTACTAATCTATCAATTAATTATTGACCATTAGTATTTATTTATTTTAAAAGTTATTATTTATAAAAAAAATTATACGTTATTTAGAGTTATTTAATTATAGTACAGTTTAAAATTTTATAAAAATTTATAAAATTTATCTATCTTAGAACTTTTGATTGATTAAATTTAATGTTTATAATGAAAAATATTAAATAGAATAACTTTAAGTTGAATTACTCCTTGATAATTTGATATCTTGTCTTCCAAAAATTTATATTATGAAAATATAACAATCTGATAATTGAATGTAGAGCTTAATGGTTAGGTAATTATTTTTTACATTAAACAGTACATATTTATGATTTAATAAAAAAACATAATTAGTTTTAACATAATTAAATGTACGGGTCGAACTCGTTTTACCTTTAAAATAATTTTTAATCTAAAAGTTGTGTTTTTAATAGTAAATTATAACATTTTTCATTAAATAAATAAATCATCTCTTGCATAAATTTTATAGACATTTAGTCAACAGAGTAAGGAAAGTAAATTATATGCTTTTAAAAGTGTACAAAGTTTGTGTGAAGTACCCAGTGGTTTAGTGGTACGACTCTTGTATGAAGCGGTCTTCAACCGTGTTCGAATCTTGTTGATGCTGTTCGAGCTATGATGATAATTGTGTCCATTGTGGTGAAGGGTTCATCACTAACGTCTACTTCGGTGGCGAAAACGGGCACACCTGAGCTCAATTCTTTTTTCATTTTCATCAAATTTTTGTTTTGTTCTGTAGTTATCATCATTGCCTCATTACATTATATAAATCGAGAAAAGTGAACCACTTGTCTTAATCAAATAGTTTCTTCAAAAAGTAGTAAATTAAAAAGAAAAAACAATAAATCAAACATGAATTATGTTGACAAAGTAAAGAAGAATATGTACAAATCACAATCATATTTTTGTTTTTATTTTACTATTAATTCAATCAAGTGGTTTTTTAAAACAAAGTAGTAAAATAAATTAGAAAAATAAAGAAAACAAATGTAGATTGGGTTGGGTTGAGAAGATCAAGAAGACAAAACTGTAATTATATATAATTGATAAGTCAACGAATGATCACCACTATAGTGCTCAATTTTGTCTAGTAAAATAAAATTTTCTAAAAATAAGTCATATGTTTAATTTTAATATTTGCCACAAAAAGGTTCTTGATTCCCTCCGGTTTTTGGTTCCCTTTGGTTCTGATTCCTTATGTTTCTGGTTCCTGGTTCTGGTCATGTATCTGGTTTTAGTTTCCTCTGGTTCTAGTTCTTGGTTTTGGTTCTTAATTTCTGGTTCCATCTGGTTTTGGTTCTGGTTATGGGTCCTGGTTCCCTCTAGTTCTTTTAGTTTTGATTCCCTATGGTTCTGATTGTCTTTGGTTTTTGTTACATCTGGTTCTAGTTTTGGTTTTGTATCCCAATTCGCTCTAGCTCTGATTTATGGTTCTCTTTAGTTCTTGTTGTCTCTGGTTGCCTCTATTTTTTTATTTGGCAGCATTAACATTCTCTTTTATATTTTCAGCCTCCTTACTTTTCACTTTTTCTTGTAGCTACAATTTTTTTCCATATATACACGCAATTAAAAGTACATCATCTCTTCAATCATCTTTTCAGCTTATTTTTAGCTTATTATTTTTTTTTTCTAATACGGCAACAATTTTTACCATGTATTCATGCAATTAAAAAGACATCCTCTATTTTCTTGATTTACCTTAGCAAATCAAATTTTTCTGCAAAAAGCAATAAATAATTCACAACTCAATTTTATTTCACGAATACAAATATTCATTATTTGAACCTATAAATTGAGAACAAAAATCAACACAAAGAAGTGGGATAAAAAAAAAAAAAGGAAACTTATAAAAAGGTAGAAGGGAAATTACAAACTTTCTTCCTTTCCACACTCCTCCATACACCATAACAACCATTTCAACCATTTTACCACATTAAATTTATGCAACAAAATACATTTCTTTAAAAGCAATCAACACACAAACATTTTATACCAAGAGCTACTTAGCTTTAATTTTTCCATTGTACTAAGAGATACGTTGAAGTTACACTCTTGTTAAGCCCAATAACAAAAAAATATTTTTTTTTCTCTTTATTTTTAGCCAACTTTTATTTCAAAATTATCTTCATAAAAATACAATTTATATCTGCATTTAATACTAAGGAAAAATCAATATATTTAAAGAAACATAAATTGTACACCATTAATTATAAGTATATGTTTTTAACGCACAGTATAGGGTGTCAATATGATATAAGTTCGATATAAGTTTAAATAATGATTCATTTTGTAGTCTATATATATTTATGGTGTCGTTGCTTTACGTAGGATTTGTAATCTCATTTGACACAAATTTAAAATGAATTAGAGTTTTTTTTTCTCTTGATGAGAATGTTTAGGGGACAAGTCTCGTCTTTGATTATTGGATTAGAGTCTTAAATGATTCTTATCAATGTCATCAATACCATTGTGGCGAATTCTTATCACTTATCAATCATCTTTATCTTTCTTGCGATTTTTTTTGTGCAATCTTGAGTTGTTAGTGGATTATAAGTTTATAATATGTGTGATAATGTTTAATTTGGTGATTATTTGCTACTTTTTTTTTATATAAAATTCAAATTTTGGATTGGTGAAATTCAAAAAAAAAAATGCATAAAAAAATGCATTTCACAATCTTTATTCACTTGCAACTCTTTGATCCAAAGTTTCAATTGAAAATTTGTATTTAATATTATTT
>JBBPBP010000003.1:48180612-48195050 GCA_037974735.1 Cicer chorassanicum | reverse complement strand
AAATCAAATATGTAAAAAAAACTGAAAATACAAGTTTTTAGAAAAAGTGATTATGCACAAAAACACTAATGAAAAAAAACCATTTCGCAAAAAGTAATCAAGAATTTATTTTCAAAATCAATCATTTTTAAATTCTTATTGCCTCTGTTAGTTATTGCAGGTTTGATTTTAATACCTTACCTCCTACGTATTTGTGTCATGTCATACACATATTTGGATCACTTTTAGGTTCAATCTTTTTAAATTATTTCATTGATAATCTATTTAAGTGTCTTCCTTTGCTTAGTTTTATTTGTTTGTCTTTATACTCTCCTTGTTTTGACTTAAAGTATTTCCTCTTCAAGCTCTTGATAGCTTTTGTAGATGATCCATTGTTTTTTTGGATTCATTGATTGTGAATTTTGCTTAGGTTTCTTTATAAGAATTTAAAAGAGGACTTTAAATGGAAAAGGACAATAAAGTAAATCATAAAAAAAAATTAATTTGAGTGAAACACAACTGACAAATTTAAAAATAGAAATAGTAGTTGAAATGTGTTTGTACTAATTCACCCTTAAATTACGATAGGAACACATCCAATTCTCGACCCACTACCAGACGAGACATCCTGGGCCTAAGGTGGTTTCCAATTTATACCTTTCAGTCATGTACCCTATATAGGCTATTTCGAATTTATGTTGTATTAGGACACTTAAGGAAGACAAAGAACAATGGGTGTGACCAAAGCTTGCTCGAATAAAAAATCCTGATCAAATATAAATGTTTGGCTGTGTCTCTTAAGACACATTTGCTTCTGCTCTTTTCTAAGCTATAGTACTGCAAAAAGACATTATCCTGTAAATATACAAGGTTGATAGAGACATTTCATAACATAACTTCTGTAGAGCTGTGTAACTCCGCTGCCAATATAAATTCGCAAAATTTCGGAATATTTATTTGCAAACACGTTTGTAAAACTTGAATGATTGATAATACTGATATTATGGCAAAGTTCAAACACTGACTCAATGTGAGTAAGTTTATAGATTACCTGTCAGAAAGCTTAAATTAAAACTGGAGTCTTGAACAGGAAGCCTAATTTATTAGGGGCGGGAGGGAATTCAGGTGACCCCCTACTTGTAATAACCCAAAACAGAAACATCTATATTGCATGCATGATTTCAACATATCAACTAACTATTCTCACCTGCAATATATTCCTTTATATGCCAAACTGAAAGGTAGTAAGGAACCGTATAGGCAATGAAAAGAAGGCTTACAAAAACCTAACATTGGAATTCTATAACAGCATCCTTCACTGCTTGCCAAGAATCAACTAATAAGATGACTACGAATGTTACATGGTAGCTAAAAAATGCTTCAGTGCAGCAATAGCAACCACCAAAGATACAATAAGTAGTTAGTTACTTGGATTTCTTTGGTTGTTGTTCAGAAACCCTTTGGCCCATAATTTTACAAACAGCTTCATCTTTTGAGTGAAGAAGTTTTAATGCAGGATGAACATTGAGATCACCCATGAGCACCTTCTGGCCCACATCCAACTCACTTAAATCAACGTCAATATATGGAGGAATAATGTCTGCAGGGCATAGGTACTTAACAGTCCTTCTGATGGTATTCAAAGAAGCACCTGCCAAAATTGTAAAGTGATGAATACTACTCAACCATGTAAAGACTATTGTAAACATAAAACAATGAGTAAAACATAATGCTTTATTCATAAAATGATGTAAAGATATTAATATCCATACCCAGGTGTGATACATCTTACATAGGCATATATCTTACAACAGAATAAGTGAATAACTCCATAATGGGATGAAATTTTGAAACTTCATACTACCTCATTACATAAACTCTGATTTTTTAGACTACTAATCTTCTATCCCTTGCGACCTTGCAGTCATGGCTTTTCCGCCACAAAATCAATCTCTCCACTCATGGGAAGATTGTGTAGAGCTAACTCTCACTAAACCCCACAATGGTGGAAGCCTTGTGCACTAGAGCAGTTGAGCTTTTATAGTTGGTCGATAAAACACAAAAGGAGCACTTGGAAGAGTTTATTTTGGTTTACCTTATCACATAAGTACTTGCTTAAATGTTTGGAAAAGCTTATGAAAATAGTTTAATATGCCCATAAAATGTTTATACCTTGGTTTCAAAAACTCTCTAAGCTTATACAAAGATCATGTAGAGGTCTCCCTCAATTCCATCTTCGATTGTAGAAACGACTTTTCTATAACCACTTGTACGATAAATGTATATTGAATAAGAACTTAATTAAGTTGTTTATCCAAACACCTCCAAATTCTGACCTTTTTATCTACCAAATACCAATTATCATCATAAAAATATTGGGCATAGTGCTGTACCACACTTTCCTATGCATAGATATGGAACAGAGAACTTGAAACTTCCACAAAAAAGTTAAAAACCATTGCACATAACCATGCCATCAAGCATGAAATCATGTAAGCATTAAATTGGGAACCTACACGGAAACTGTAGAGTTGGACTGTTAAGTTTTGAGGCAAAGTTAATAGAAGTTACAGATATCTTTTTACACTCTAAGCTCAAGCTTCTTTCTGTATTACCTCCAATAGTGAAATGAGGAAAAGAGCAAAAGTTTGAGTGTTGAATCCTAAAAGAGGTTTCATATTCAATTGACACTGATTGAGAAGATACATGGGGTGTTTATACAAACTGTTGGTAGCAACTAACTAACAAGTAACTTACAAATTGTACCAATAACTAACAGCAAAAAGAATTAACTTACAGAAAGTTAATCTCTTAATCATGTGAATCAAGCAGAATATTAACCAGTACAGTGTTACACCAAAAGCGTCACATTAATGAGGGGAAGGTGGTGTCAAGCAGTAAGTAAGCATATCAAATCTAGGTCCTGCTTGTATAATGAGCTATCACGGAGTGCTTATAGAAATAAGTTGAAAATGGTTAATAGACATGTCATAAAGTGTTTCCATAAGCTCTCCCAATCAGTCTCAAAAGTGCTTATAACCTCAGGAGCACCGACACTTCTAATAAAAGATGTGTCCTGATGTCCAACACCATATTACATTCAATTAATTCATTTTCTCAAATTATTACTGATATGGTGCCGGTGTCAGTGTCCGTGTAAGTATATGTGTTTCATAGCTTGTAATAGTAGATAAGCTTAAATAAACCAATCCAAACAGACCGTTAATCTACTTATGAAAAATGAAAGCATGAGAACATTGGAATTTTTGTCAATGTGTGGTAAGCTAACCTTTCTTGAGTCCAGGGGATATATCATCTCCTCTGAATACAATAGGAACGTCAACTTTCAACCAAGCATCTGACGGAGCCCTAATAAATGTAACATTCAAAGGTGCATCATTGCCAGCTTTCAAATGAATCTGCCAAATTTCCAATACCACAATTGTTTTCAAAGATTAATTAAACTCACTAATCAAAAAGATTAAACTCAAAACTAATAACAATTTAAAAAAAACAAGAGATTCTAATTGAGTAACCTAGCCGCGAAATCAAAACGCAAATAATCAGTAAAACGATAGTGCATACACTGCGGGGCAAAACGCGAACGTTTTCAATGACATCTTCTTCATTGGAAGAATCGGAGTCGAATTGACGAAGAACTTGGAGATGAAATAGGCGGGAGAGAAAGAAAGAGCGACCGAGGTGGTTAACGAGTTTTCTGATCTGATCGGTACGGACGGAAATGAGACGTTTGTTGCCGCCGTGTTGGCCGTCTTCCTGCTCGAACACAATGCTCGGAACACGGCCGACTTTGCGCTCCTTGGCAGATATGTTCTTCCCCGAATCGGCGCGGGGAATCGCGAGGATGGTCTCGTCGTACTTGGGATCAGGTTTAGGAAAGCCTTCGAGGTAGGTGAATGGGTCTAGGTCTGGCTCTGGAGGGTGGAGGATGGCGGCGGCAGAATGGGAGAAGTGACGGCGGTGCAGGAAGGTTCTGACGAGGATGTGGCGGTGGAGAAACATTTTTAAGAAGGAAAGGGTTTTGGTAGTGAAAAGTTAAAAGGGTTTATGTTATGTGCTTTCTTCACTCTTCAGTACCACCACTTTCGAGTCGAGTGAATCATTTTGTTTAGTTTTATGGTGTTTTAACATTTGTTTATTTTTACATTTCAAATTCAAACAATCCTATTTTAATTTTAACTATGGATTATTATTAACTATTGAATTTGAATCACCATTTTAAATCCTAAATTTGTACGAATTTTATAAAAAGATAAACTTATTTTTATATTGAGTATGATTAATTAATTAATTAAGAATAAACAAATATAATTAACTAATTAATTAATTTAGTGTCTTCAATTCTTTCTCTGATAAAAACTAATAATTAACTATTAACATTGATTATTTTAAAAAATTAAATAACACATTCCTACAATTATGCAATAAACATGTAGTAATTTTATTGGAAAAAAAAAAGTAACTTACAATGTTCATATTTTGTAGCTATATTTCTCTTACACAAAATTATCTACAATCTTTAAATATTCATATTATCTTATAAGAGTTTTTATAGGCGACCATCTACCACGTGCATGGCACATATATCTACATTAATTGAGTGAGAAATTAAAATCTAAAGCAGAATCTATAAAGGGTTAATATTAATAAAATATTAATCTTTTAATTTTTTAGTTGTCTTATCATAATGTCTCACTTTTAATATATAATATTAAGTGCAAAACTTAAATAAATATAATTTTTGTTTTAAAAAAATTTAATTTTTTTTAGAAATAATTTTTTTTAACTTTTGTTTATTTATTATCATAAAAAGATAATATTTTAAAATTATTTTCAGCATATTTGTATATAATTATGTAAAATTGTTTTTTTTTAATTACAAAATTACTATAAAAGACATACAAAAAATCAAAAACACATTTGTTTGAAAAAATACTTTTTAAATACATGATTTTTCTAAATACACTTATGTCTTTCTTCCTCTTATCTCTCTATACTCTAACATCTCTCTCCCTGTATATCTTCTCTCTTATCTCTCTACAATCATTATTACTTATAAGTAGTACATATGTTATCAAAAAATTATAATGTTTTATATAATTTAACGAGCGTTAATTTTTTCTCCAAACTCTTCTCTCAAACTTTTAATTTTGAAGAGCAAATTAAAACCATCAATATGATAATATTTGTTAAATCTTTAAAATGTGTAAGAAAATATCTAATATTTAATACCAAAAAAATATTATCTAATTCAATGTATGTTCAAAACGGTTAAGCTTAGAAAACAAATAATGTAATTTAAACTTGCACAATCATCTTAGGTTACTCAATAGCTATATAAATAATTAGTGGTTACTCAATGTTAAGATATTACTTCAAATTTAGAAAAATTTCATCCAGACTTCGTCGTAAGACTAGGTTAGGGTGAGGCCTCGCTATGATATGATAGATGGTTAGGGAAAGATTACATGTTCAATTTAACTTATTTTGTAAACATATTAGATTCTAGCTTACAACTGAAAGATATCTTTGAAGAAGGTCAATGGCACTTTAATCGTTTAACTATTGTTCTTCCTGATAACATTCAACTCTAAATTATGAATCAGTTTTGTTTTATAGATGTTGTTGATATTATTATATGGAAAGTCTCCTACTAGGTAATATTCAGCTAATTCTACTTATAAGTGGTTGATGAAGAGACAACAACACAATATGAGACTCCATGATTGTCGATAGTCCTGGATTTGGAAGCTAAAAAATCCCATAAAATATTCAATTCTTTATTTGATTAATTTTTTACTATAGTTTTCCCAAGTTCCCACCAATCACTTTAGGGCTTGGTGACACGTGACAATTGATCCTTCTTGTCATAGATGTGACCATCACTCAGAAACTATTTTACATTATATTCGTGACTCTCCAACAACGAAAGTTAGTTGGAACTTGTTGGTTTTGGATCAACATTACCAATTCTATATTTTGAAATGTGAGGAATTAATTACTGCCAATCTTCAATCCATCAACAAGATTTTTTTTTTTGCTATTGTGTGTTGGATTATTTGGAAAGATAAGAATCATAGTATTTTTTTCTACTGTAAAAATGGGCACACTAACTTACCATTAATCAAATTAAGACTTTTCATGCTGCATCTACTTAGATTTTTGGAACATCTAGCACTTCTTGTAACAATCGTCATGTCTCATGTCTCTTGGTTGCCTCATCCTAAGAACTACATCAAGCTTAATATTGATTGAATTTCACTTAGAAATCCAAGGCGTTCCAGCTTTGGGGGATCAACATAAACTCTAGTAGTGAATGTATATCAGGTTACTTCATATTTTGTGGCATTGACACTATTATGAATGATGAGTTAATGACTATGCTTTGGGATTAGATTTGGCTTGGAATGCTGGACATAAATTTTTTATTTGTGAATCAAACTCTCTTGTGGCCATTGATATGGTAAAGAATTGGGTTTCTTCATCTCACCCATGTGCTCCCACGATTGGTGTTATAAATAAGTACAAAGACTTCCAATGAAACCTATCTTTTATCCACACCTTGTGATAAAGACCTCAAGAGCATGAAGATGATCCATATTTTAATAAATTAAGATGGATTTTATTTATTTTAATTTGGTTTGTAATAACTCTTAGTTTGCTTTGATTTGGAATTGTAATAGTTTTATTATAGATTAAGTTTATATTATGTGTAAGTGAATATACTTTACTTCCTTACATTTAGTTTATTTTAGAAAAATGTAAGATGTAAACCCAATATGGGCCTAGAGAATGGTGTCACTTATGACCCATTTAGGTTTATAGATAGTATTACTTTAAATATGCATTTGTAACCTCATTGAGAGGAGATTTTAGAACATTATTTTTGTGAGGCTTTTGCTCTCTAGAGTTCTTGAAAGAATTCACTTTGAACTTATCAAGGTTGTTAATCCTTGTGGCGTTCTTTTTTGACTTATTAATCCCTAGATTGTGGCGCCATTCTGTTATTGGTTTTTTTCCTGAATAATAATAATTTTGAGTTTTCTTTACATCAAACTCTAATATACAAATTGTGCCAATTTTCGTGTTCAGTAACTTGTCATCATATCTCGAGTTCTACACACTTATTTTCGGTGATTCAACAGCCTAATATGTGTTTTAGAACGTCATCTTTCACCTCGTTTTGGAATCGTTCGATTCGGAGTTTCGTAGCTCTGTTTATCGCATTCTCCAGCAATACGCGATTTTTGACTCAAATCTGTAAGTTTTCAACCTAGAACGATCGTTAAAGTGAATCATGATAAATAAAATCATATCACCATGCGGGAAGACAATATGTGTATGGATTGACTTACTGAGAATGGAGTTTCCCAGAAATCTTTCTTAGTTACTTTAAATGTGTATCCACCCACACTTAATCATCTTGTTCTCTCGGATGCGATTGGGCATGTACTCCCTAGGAGTTAGTTTGCTTTTATCTTTTTTTTTTCTTACTCATAAAAAAAATGAATGAAATTTTTTTGGACAATACAAATATTGTGTGAAGAGAAGTGTTATGAAGACTTTCTTTTTACCATTCACTCTCTTATTGACTAAAATCATTGTAGGTCTCACACTTTAGAAGTGGGTCCCACATAAAGTGGTGGAACACATATGAATTTCAATCAATAAAAAAGTGAATGTTAAAAAGAGTGTTCTTAGTACTCCTCTTGTCTGATACTATATAACGATACAATTTTGTGTTTTATATTTATTTTTCTCACTCTTGTTAAGCCATATGTATCGTGTCAAATTTGTGGTATTCAAATAACATTTTGTGGGTCTATGTTATGATCCATATTGACTTGAATTGGTTGACGAATTAAATAAATTTAAGGTAAATGCTTATCTAACTTCCCTATTTTTTCAACTTTTTATCGGATTCTATTTTTCGATTATGTAAAACATACTACCGAAACCTATCTTCCAGCAGAAGTCAGATCCATAAACTAATTGTGTTAGCTCATGTGGTAAGATAAAAATTCATAGTTTAAATTGAGGGATAAAATTCAAATGACCTTAACAACAATATTAAAATAGTCACTAGTGTAAGTTGTTAAATAGTCATTAATGCCACTTTAATTAACTAATTTCTATTTTATCAATTTTGAAGACTAATTTCTATTTGATAATTTTGAAAACTAAAGTGTCTGACCTATACAATTTTGAATATCAAAATTATTGTTTACTTGATTATTTATGGTCACTTTTTATTGTAAATTTAAATTTGTTAAAATTAAAATTAAATTGAGAAGGAGCTTTCTTATCCTCATGCCGCTCGAGTAGTACAAGAAAAGTAGCAGAAAGGAACCATCGATGCGATAGGAATAGATGTGATAAGATAGCCAAGATAGAAAAAAGATATCAATAATATAGAATTCTAATATGTAAAGGTCTATGGGTCATTTCATAAAAGGTAATGTAATAAAGCATCAATATTAAAAATTCATCCATATATGGATGAATAGATGTGACAAGATAGCCCGGGCTTGTGCAATTTGGCAAATTCAGGCAAACTAATAAAACTATCTACATGCTGGTTAGAATAAGCCAACTTAAATACCTACCTAAATTACACTCTTGTTACTGTTCCCTAACTCTGAAAAAACAATTTCTGCTGGTTAGTACATTCTTATTTGTTACTCAGCTCACAGCCAACTAAAAAGCCTAAATCCATTTCCACTTCCTGCCTCCGTGGAATCCGATTCACTCCCCATTGTCTCTTCCGAAGTCTCGCTTGGAAGCAGTTTTATCCGGTCTGCGTGCTCAATGATCCAATCAGTGAATTCTGGAGATGCTGCCCATTCAGCTAAAGCTTGCTTGGTGGAGTCTCTAGTGAAGTCGTCCCATTCTTCCTTAGTGAACTTCTTTCTGTTGTTGGTCTTGTGGAAGGTTGAATAATAATTCGTCCCTGATTGAGTCCCAGAAGCTTGTGGTGATGAAAATCCAGAAGATGGTGATACAACACCTAAAACAGACAAAATGAATGAATTAGACAGCATATACAAAAGCATTTTTAATGCAAGTAAAATAATGCTTCAGAAACTTCCACTAGTTTTTAATAATAGTATAAACATAAACCTCTTAATGAAACCAATATTTCAAGTGACAGAAATGAAAACAACAAAAACTGCAAAAAATTCAGCATGACTCGCCACAAGCCAGACCAGAGGTTATTATAAAAAATTCAAAAGCAGCAAAGTCCTAGAAATTTAATCTCGAAAATTGAAAACAAAATCCAGAAGAATCACAAATAATATCATAGCACCATTACAATCGACAAAATTTAAAATATTAAATAAATTTAATTCATGTTGTCTAAATTTCAACATTAACTATAGATACATCCGTCAGAATGGAAGATTTGCAATTATCGATGCTGACTTATGGATATCAAAATGCTTTTTTGTGGGTCAGAATTCAGCGCAAAAAGTACTAATATGGAAAAAACCTCTGATATTTGAAGTAAGTTCATCAGTTCATTTGAAAATATAAAAAACGATTCTGGTTTACATTTAGTAAGCATAATCTTCAGGAAGAAAAAGTCGGAGTGTGCCTAATCTTCAAGTTTAAGCAAAAAAATAGTCCTTTTCCAAAATAATTTAGAAAAGTTCAATATATGAATATAATCCTCTTACCGTGATTTTACAAAACGTGATTTTGCAAAATTTACACCTTGTGCTTTTGCAAAATCACAGTGGCTCACCGTGATTCTAATAAATCCACCGTGATACCAAACATATCTCTAACAAAAAGTTCAATATATTTTATCTATTTATTTGTGCAGATGTTGTTCCATTCACTAAAAAGATGAAAATTTGCTTGGCCAATAACATGTTACTTTATCACGTGTCAAAAAGATTGAAATGACATACCTCTCACAGGAGAGTCAGACCATGATGTCCTTTTAGGGCTGCTCCACAGTTTTCCTTTAGAGCTACCTTTAGGGTTATTCCACATTTTTCCTTTAGGAGTTGACTTGCTAAGAAATTCAGCACGACCACGAGTTCCTCTTACCCATTCTAGTGAATAATTATCATTCCCTGAAGTTTCATACCTGCATAAATTACAATAACATATTTTGAAGCGACCAACTTGATTGCATCATCTTTGATGGATAACGACAAAAGAAAAAATATATAATACAGGTAAAGTTTCAGACACACATGACAAACATCTAAACAGTATAAAACCAGCATATGGGTGAATCACACTCTCTTAGTTCCTATATTATATAAAATGATAACTGTCATTATAATGTTAAATTATATTAACCATTACCGTTTCCTACAATAAAATCCAGTGCTTTAATAAACCAATTCATAAAAACATTTAGTTTTAAGTTGTTAGCACCATGAAAACCATTTATCTACTGCTTCATTGGAAAACCCAAAATAACTATTCAAATGGAGAACAGTTTGTTACTTAAAGTGAAGTATTAAGAAACATTCACGTTAGCTAGCAGAATAAATTGAATAAAACATGTCTCTAGTACAAATGATTTAACATGAACATATAATAAAATAAAGCTAAAAAGATAAGTCATACTAACCATCCATGAAGCAATTTTATTGAAGAAATAAGTTTGCATACAGCTCCACAAGAGACCAAGGCTCCGATTGCCAGAGGAGTATCAAGAGTGCTCTGATAGAGAAACAAAACATCAGAATAAATAAGGAAATAATTCTTAAAATAATAGTATATAATAGATCAAAATGGTCAGGCATCACACGAAGAAGGACTTTCATTAACAAAAGTTAAACTCCCATACAGATAGATGGGCTCATCTCATCACCAACTCAATTATGCCTGGATTCAAACGACAACTTGCAATAAAATCAACTAAATACACCAAAGGATTTGTACCACGTCGTAGTATCATACAACTTCATAAAAAATATTACCAAGCGCTTAGGAAATAGTTCCTAATATAATCCATTTTTAAACTTCCATTAATGCAGACATTTTTCAAAAAGAAAGATAACTATTTTTCCTATTAACATTTTTATTTTATTTGTTGTTCAAAATACTTGTTTCATTACTCTATTATGATCTACAGTCAATTCTATGAAATTTCAAATCAAAGAAACAAACCACTTCACCGTTTTATTTTATTTTATTTCGTTTCATTTCATTATTTGTTAAGCCAAACTATCTTTCAAATTTTATCTGTGGAAGTATAGATAGCAGGAAAAGTGCATAGCATTCCATTTATCGTTATAAATGCAAACCTGCAAAATAAAGGTAGTTCCAATAACGCGCATTGCCCATTTCACAAACTGAGCGACCCCAGCATCCACACTACCATCTTCTTTTGAAATAACAAATTTCCTGACAATCCAGTAGCCTAAAGCGGCTCCAGCCAAGATGATACCCAGTAGTACAAAAAGAGCAACCTGTAAATCATAGGTAAAGTATTTCATGAAAGAGAATTAATGTCTGATTGACAAGCCAACATAGGATGGAAGACAGATGACAATGCATGACAAACAAATATGGCCAGCAATCATCATCGGAGCAAACACTGGGGCAGTAGTACACATGTAGACACAGCATAAAAATAAAAATATGCACAAGTTATCTAAAAGATAAACAAACAGGTATACTTACTGGATTGTGCATCTCTTCACTCATCCCAAAACTCTGAAGAATTGAATTTACGATCATAGAGAATTGGTGCAAAAGGATTGAACCAGCTCCAAGCTGAAACAGAACACAATAGTAATATTAAGAATGTGATAATATGTGCATGAAACATGAAGAGCGCAATTGAACATCAGCCAAAACTGAATCAAACTCACCACTGATCCATATATGGTAAGGTAAAATATATTTTTTCTTCCAGTTGGCAATAATTTCATGCCCTACAAGTCAGAAAAATTGGTTAGAAAACTTGGAGGTAATGAAGAAAAGTTGAAATCCATGTCTAATATGAAAATAATTTATATACCTGAAAAAGAAGGATTATAATAACAAGAAAGACTCCTATAGCCATTGAACTGCTATAATAAAACGGAACCCAGCTGCTAATAATTGGAGCCAACAGCAGCAGTGTCAGTCCAATGGGAAGACAAATGAGGCGCCATTGCTGAAAATCTGCACATGTTTTGTAGAACATATATAAATTAGCACTGAAAGTTAAAAAAAAAATCATAAGAAGAGAGAACAATAGAATAATCTTTCCCCATTTGTGACATGGAAGAAACAAACCTTGTTCAAGTGCAACTGTAACTGAACCCGATATTGCACCATCAATCTTGACATCAACATATCTAGTTTCATAAGGTGACATAACTGCACCCCATATCCCCTTTTGCACACCTCTCCAATCATCCTTTTCACACTGACACCATCCAAGAGTATTATTCCTGCACATACTTTGTAAATAAGAAATGGCAATCTTGACAGAATTCACTAGAATTCAGAAAATACATAAGGAATCTTATGTTGAGTACAATGCGTCCATGTTATGTACTTACCTATGGAAACAAACCTGAATTTTGTTATGTAATCTCTCTGGTATAGCAACGGATGGAGCCAATGTAATATGGAATGAATTAGCATAGCTCCGGAGTTTCAATCTTGAGATACCAGAAACTTGAATACGCTCACATTGCAAAATGTTTTTAGCACCGTGAGTAGTAGAATGCTCCGAAAGCATAGAAGGTGATACATCCAAAACTGGCCTCTCAATATCAATACCTGCAGTTATAATATGCTGAAATCATTTTGAAATGCAACAGGAAAGAACAGAACTTGCAAGAACAAAGTAAATAACAAACTAAGCACATTAGTGACACTAATTATTCACTAGGAAAGAAGAACAGAACCAACAAAGTTTTTGCATCATTAACCATACACCAAACCCAATAGAACCACATTAAATGCACGTTTGGATCCACATTTACATTGCCAGAATCACGGTGAACCACCGCAATTTTGGCCGAAGCTACACTTTGGAGCTTCAATAAAATCAAAGTGGCACCGTGATTTTGCCAAATTCATAGTTCATTCAAACATACACTGTGAAAAAT
The DNA here is from genome assembly GCA_037974735.1 of Cicer chorassanicum. Lineage (NCBI taxonomy): Eukaryota > Viridiplantae > Streptophyta > Magnoliopsida > Fabales > Fabaceae > Cicer > Cicer chorassanicum. The sequence goes on along the minus strand of JBBPBP010000003.1, from coordinate 48,181,977 downwards.
AACCTAAACTCCAAAGGGAAAAATAAATGAAAATAAATTGCAGTGGCAACGGTCGAGAATGTTGGTTGGGAAGCACAGGGTGGGTGCGATGAAGACAATATCAGTGGGTGATGGAGAAATCCAATGTAAGCAGTAGAATTTGAAACCCTAGGAGTAGTTAATAAGCGGTAAGGAGGAAATCCTTCTACAAAGACGATAAGTAACAACTAACTGGATATGCATGGAGAAGATGGAGTGAGAAGGAGAAGAGGAAGAGTGTTGTTCTAACCTTTGAGCGTGGGAGGGGTAGTATGGTCATTGGCGAGTGAAGCAGCGAAGATTACGAAGAAGCAGAAAGGAAAAGTAAGCAGCGTGCGGGAGGAGAAGAAGAAGCAGCCCATGACCAAACGCCGCGCTCCTTTCAATTCCTTGGATTTTGATTTTTTCTTAAATACATTACATTACTGCATTTTCCGCAGCGTCGCGTTTCTTTAAGGCAACTTTTTATTTTAATTTGCCTTTTCTTACGCGGGCTATTCATTTATTTATTAATTAAGAATTAAGGCGATTGCGTGTAGGCAGTCGTGTAGTATAATGTAATAAATCATTAATAATTGGTTTATCACAACAAGGAAGAAGAAAAAAAAGGAGCAGTGTTATTAGCTGATTAAATTCTATTTCATTTTTCAAATATTAATATAGTTGGATTGAATTGTTATGAATTCAAATTTGGTAAAATTTATTATATTTTTTAATGTAAAAAAAGTAGTGTTATTTAGTATAAAAAATATATAAAAATAAAATTTTGATTAATTAGCAATTATGTAATGGAAGATGAGTAGTTATAATTTGTAATAATTGAATATTATCATATATTATTCTTTTATTTTTTACAAGCATCTCTTGTAACAATTGACAGTTGCCAAAACTATTCTTACTAATGATATGATTTTCAATCATAAATTTACATCATATCGTAACATCAAAATAAATGATTAATACAATTTAAATATATAATTAAATAATTTGTGTATATGATTATTATTATTATTAAATACAATAAGGGGTTATAATTCGTTAATCATTGATAGTTTATTAATTACAATTAACGATAATTTTTATTCATATATTTCAACTTGATTTGGATGGTTAATTAATGAATATGCATATGTTTAAACACGTAAAAATTGTGGTTAAAGATGTTCAAAATCACGGTTAATTATGTTTAATAGATGTTTAATTAGTTGTAATATTTTTTTTGTATTCAATAATTATTGAATGTAATATAACCACACATTTAAATCGTGTTAATCATCTTAAATTGAATAAATTTTGATGTTAAATTTGGCTAAATTGTACTTTTTTCCTTAGCATATTAATGAGATA
>JBBPBP010000003.1:48156735-48180544 GCA_037974735.1 Cicer chorassanicum | reverse complement strand
AATTTTTAGTTTTTATTTTGTTAATCTATTTTTTTTTTGTTAATCTAAATGATTCTTTTTTGTCAGTATCTATGTGTTTTTTATCTTATTTACTTGTAATACTTAAGTCTTTTTTTCTTTATTTTTGATTATTTATCTTTTAAAATGTTTGTAAATTTATCTTTTAACATGTTTACAAAGTTAAATTTTATTTTCTAGTTTAGGTTATTTATCTTTTAAAATGTTTACAAAATTAATTTTTAAAAACATTGATGTGTCAATAAAAATGTTGAGTCCAAACATGATTATTATTAACAAATTTTTAATAGAAAAACACATAAACCCAAATTTAATTGATAGGATATGACTCTTCAAAGTTCAAACCTCGAAAAAATATAACATTTTTCACCATCTTCTTCATCTTCATCTCCGCCTTTTGATAAAGAGAAGGAATATATGCAGAAGTTTGCTATTGGTCATATTATTGATTTTTATAAGAACGTGTATACTAGTGGCATCGAGCAACACATAGTTTTTAATACTAAAAGATCATTCCCTCTAATCAAATATTATGATGTGGTTCTTTTGCAGAGGGAAGTCATTTTGGAGAAGACTAAGCAAACTTTATTCAATATGAACAATTACAAATCTAATCTCTGATTCTAGATGACTATCATCCAATGTTTTTCAAAAAGTAGTGACGCATATTAGATCAATCTCTCTTTAATTTGGTCAAGACTTGATTTATTGATCCCTCTATTTGTTGACCGTGTACATCAAATTCTAATAACCTTTATCCCTAAGTCTGATGATCCCTCTTTAGTTACTCAACTTCATCCTATTGTCTTTATAATGTGAGCTATAAAAGTGATTGTACAAATATCGGTTCTATTTTACGGTACGTGGTCTCCAACACTCAATATGGTTTCATCGTGGCATCCTTAAAGGTAAAACATATTATATGACTCTCAAACTAGACTTGAAAAAAGTCTATGACAGACAGACACGACACTTCATAAATGATACACTGCACTAACCTAAAATTCATAATAAGCTCCAATAACTCATTAGGTTGAAGTGTATATCTCCAACCTCTCTTAGTACCAATTAGATTGGCCAGCATATAATATCTTTATAATCTTGTTGAGGGCTTTGACAAGATGACTCGATCTCGTCTTACATGTTTGTGCTTGAGCGTCGTGGTCATAGAACTAATGATCTCATAGAGGAATGCATCTTGCACCCTCTAAATTTTGGTCATGGTGATGGTGCCACAATTTATGATATATGTTTTATTGATGACTTGGTCTTTATTATTGAAGCCAACAGTCCCAAGCTCAGTTCATCTATGAGTTTTTTTGATAAATTTTGTTATCGCTCAAGTTGGGAAATAAATTTCTCTAAATCCAAGGTTTATTTTTCTAATATAAACGATATTATTGATTATTTGTGTAGTAATACTCTTAATATTGGATAAACAAACAACTTTGGTATGTACGCCAGAGTTCCTTTTCTCCATAAAAGATATATGCATGAACAATATACATTTTTTTTATTGTACGAGGAATAAGCGATACTCTTAATATTAAAAAAATAAACAACTTTAGTATGTACTTCCTTTTCTCCATAAAAGATATACACATAGAACAATTTTTATTTATATTTTTTATTGTACGACTCTACTTGGCGGACAAACTATCTTTCTCCTGCACTTAAGATTCCTTTTTGGCTCAACATTCGTTATCCAACATTTTTTTGCTATACGGTAATAGTTCGGTCTATCTGGTCGACATTATTATTCACGATCTTCTCGCCTCTCCTTTCCTCCAATTAGAAATTAGCTAGTTTTTGTCTTATGTGAAAGTCGAACTTGATACATGGAGGATAAGTAACACAATTCATTCATTTCCACCACCAATTGAGCTGCAGCTCAACTCAATTGGTAGTGAGAATGAATGAACGGTGATACTTATCCTCCATGTACCGGGTTCGATTCTCACAAAAGGCAAAAACTCGCTAATTTCTAACTAAGAGAAAGGGGAAGCGAAAAGTCTATTAATAATAGTGTCGGTCACATGGGCGGACTTTTATGTATATCTTCTAAGCGATGACCATCCTTAGCCCTGTCTGTGAAGAAACGGGGATAATTTGCATATATTTTATTTGGGGAAGCACCCAAGAGAATCCTAAATGTCATATTGCCTCTTGGGAGAAGATCTACCGATCAAAAACACGTTGAAATATATCAATAAAAATAAACATCCAAAAGTTGGCTTCACAACTAATATCATGTAGAGATAAACTGTGTGTAATGTCCAATATAAATTCCAATAATTTATCTTTAGGTGTCTGGAAATCTATTAGCAAAGTTCAGCCTAAGGTTGTTCCCAGCATCTCTTGGATAATTCAGGATGACACTGGTGAGACATTTTTGAATTTTAAAGACTTAGTCATTAATCTTATTCCTCATAATCGGTTAGATTTCCTTGAGGTTTTTTATGCTCCTGAAGGTGATTATAATTGGAATGTCATTAAACTACATCTTCTTGGAGATATATGTGGTAAAATTGCCTATGTCCAACCTCTGACCAGTGGCAACTCGTATTTCCCTAACAAAAGCCTAAAAAACAATAGTTAATTTTCCAATCGCAATGCTTATTAGAATGTTAACTCTTCTTCTCCTGAAATGGAAGTTACATATCCTATTTTCTCCAAAGTCTCAAATTGGAAAGATCCTGCAAATTTAAAAATTTGTTCGCGGTACTCTCATAACAAATAATGCGTGACTATTTCAAGGTATGCCACATGATTCTAACTGTCCTCGTTGTCATTTTGCTTCTAAAACTCTTTGAATTATGGAATTCGACTTGCTCGTAATCTCCATCTCATCCATGTTATTTTTTTGGTTGATACTTACGTGGTAATTTTTTTTATTCACTCGAAGATTGTTCCCTCTCCCCCTCTTGAGCTTATTCTTAATAAGACTATGTAGCTTCTCCAACTCTTAAATTGTCAACTTTTTCTGTAACTTGTCAATCACGACACTAATAAAATGTACCAATTTTCATGCTTTGTTTTGCCATAAAAGCTCATTTATTTTAAGCTTTTTTGATAATTATTGTCTAATATTAAACTCTTATCTATTTTGCTAACGGTAGGACATCTTTTGCTCATTCATTTATCCAATCTATTATTTTTTTCTTTTATAGATGAAATAATAAAAAAAATTGCATACAATTATAATATCAACTTCAAACCTAGAAGATAATATTGTTAATATTGTTGATGTTAACATTATCCATAGTTGTCCAAATGGATAAATTACACTAGTTTGACCACCAAATTAATAGTTTATTCTTAAAATATCCGAAATGTGTAAACATAAACGAAAAAAATATTAAAATCCATTCCGTTTGGTGTTGTCGTATTTCGTTCTTAGATATCCCAACCCAACATAGGCTGAGGAGAGTGTGTTGTGGACTCAGTTTTCCCTTTCCATTTCCAAAAGCCAAGCTTCATCATATGCGTGCTGTTATGGTGTCGAACCCATCCCACTGAAACGCAACGTCGTTTAGCTTCTTTTATGTTATCCGCTGATAAATGGGGACTCTAACGAGTTGCAGTTTGGTGCCTCTAAACTCCGAGTTCCGGTTCAACCCAGTTCGCAGCATCTTCACTTTCAGGGACAAAATTCAGTGCCACCGCATCAATTCACACATATCCAAATTAGGGAAGTCGAAGCACGTCGATTTCGATAGGTTTAGGTGTTTTTCAATTAACAACAAGGACGGTGTTGACGGTGAAGGGGAAAGTGGTAACAATGATTCTAAATCCAACGTAACCACCGCGTTACCCGATGAAGATAACAGAGCTTTTAATTCTGCTGATAAATCACCAACACCCTCCACTTCTCAAAGGGTACATTTTTATTTATTCCTTTAATTGATTGAATTACTGTGTTCTTTTGTTGCTAGTAGCATTTTTATGTTTATTACATGGTTTCAATTGTCTTAACTTGTTACAACTTATGGTAACTGAAATTCGGTTGTTTTATATAGTTACAAACTGTTAGAGACTCAATTAGTTATTAGGCCCTGTTTGGAATAACAATTTAATTAAACTCTTACAGCATTCGTGCTTATCATAAAAGTGTTTTACTTATTTATTTATTTATTTATTTATTTATTTATTTATTTATTTATTATTTTATACAACACCATATAAGTGTTTATGTATAAACTGTTTCTATACCAAAAAATAAAATAAAGGTAAATTGTTTTCATGTAACTATAATATGCCATTTTCATAAGCTATTGTGAAAAACACATGGAAATAAGCTGAAATCAGTTTATGGACATGTCATAAGATGTTTGCATAAGTTTTCGTAAACACTCTCACAAGTGCTTATGCAAATAAATTAGCTCAAATAAGTTAATTCGAACTAGTCTACCTATATCATGCACTTATATATAATGCTAATTGCTAAGCTGCTTCACCTTTGATATTGAATAATGAAAATAAGATTTCTTCCTTCCCTCAACATCGGTTTTTAGTCTTTATTCTTGTTCCCGCTGAATTTCGATGAAACTGTAGCTCCCGAGATTTGTTCACAAACTAAATTTGTTGATGCTTTGCCAACTGTCAGCCAAGTATGCATGTTGGTGGGGATTTATCTAGATAGAGGAGGGCTAATAACTAACTCTTTAACACACTCTATTTGATTGGTTTAAATTTACATAGATCCCACCAAAATATGTGGGTCCCATATAAATTTGGTGGGACCCATGTGTATTTTAACTAATCAAAGATAGTGTGTGTTAAATAGTGTGTTGCTAGAATTATTCATCAAGATAATATTAAGTACAATTTATCCATGGTTTCCTTAAATAACCCTCCTCCACGGCTTTTTATGACACTCACAATGAGACACAAAAAGATGCAGATGTTGGGGGTAATGTATAAGACTTGTTGTTAATTTGTTTAGTTCAAAGGAAGGGAGGGGAGAAGAATCCTCCTTGTTTGGTAATGGCGCTGGAAGAATTTAAAAAAAAAAATTATTTTTATACTCTTATAACATCTATGTTATTAGTCATGTTTAAAAGATTTGGATTATAAATCTTAACAACATTCAAGTTTTCAATTCTACGAGGAAGCAGGGTTTTATCGTTAATAAGACCGATCCCTACAAAGGAAAAATCAAGAATAGAATTGTGTATCTCATTAGGTGGGCCTTTCAAAGTTCAAACTTCATCTATTTCCAATATTTCTCTCTGTGATTATTGAGTTTAGATAAATATAAATAAGGATATTTTAGTGAATGTATTCAAAATTTTATACTCATCTTCTCCTCCCTCCAAATTCTGGAATCCAGACCAATATTGGAGAGGAACCAAAATTGAGATAGGAGGGATTTTGTTTCCTCTCCTTTCCCTTCAAGATATTTATCAAACAAGAAATATTTAAAATAACTCCCGTCCCCTCTCCTCATCTCCATTTTCTCACAACCAAACACCAAATGTTTTAATGACTTTAAACTAATATCACCACCCTTCTACCACCAATAAGGTTAGCAAATATTTGTTGTTGTTGTTGTTGTCTATCATTCTCCTTTTGTTTTTATGGTAACTTCTTTTTTGTAAACTAACTTTTAATGTTGCACATGTGCTGAAAACCCACTGATCAACAACTTTTAATGACGCACACGTTAAAAAACCCACTGATCCATGTATTCCATTGCATTTTAAGTGTGAGAATTGTCTGTTGTCATTCATGATGCTCATGTTTTTATCATTTTATGTTTTCAGTCATCACTGTCATCACTTGGATCTGCATACAACAATTTTCAAGTTGATTCTTTCAAACTAATGGAACTCCTTGGACCTGAGAAGGTTGATCCTACTGATGTAAAGCTAATTAAGGATAATCTTTTTGGTTATTCAACCTTTTGGGTGACCAAAGAGGAGCCTTTTGGGGAACTAGGAGAAGGCATTCTTTTCATTGGAAATTTAAGGGGAAAGAGGGAGGATGTTTTTTCCAAACTCCAAAAAAGGCTAGTTGAGGTCACAGGTGATAAGTACAACCTTTTTATGGTGGAGGAACCCAATTCAGACAGTCCTGATCCACGAGGTGGGCCGCGCATTAGCTTTGGTTTACTGCGGAAGGAGGTTTCTGAGCCAGAGCCAACTACACTTTGGCAATATGTCATTGCATCTTTGTTGTTTCTTCTCACTATTGGGACCTCAGTGGAGTTAGGAATTGCATCTCAGGTAGGCTAGTTATCAATACTATTTGAACATCAGGTTGTGATTGGCGAATGTTTGTAAACAACACTCTTTCTATATTCTATCGAAATGTCATTGATTGCATCAATGCCTTACCATCTTCTTCTGTTGTGTCTGTATATTTTATGGATGCCTTGCTTTTGATTAATCAGCTCAACAGACTCCCCCCAGAACTTGTGAAATTCTTGACAGATCCTAACTATACTGAAGCCCCAGATATGGAGATGCTATATCCGTTTGTTGAGTCGGCATTACCTCTAGCATATGGTGTCTTGGGGGTTCTTCTGTTTCATGTAAGCATTCATTTGTACCATTATTTTTTTATGCTTGTTTATATAGTTGCAATACAATTCAAATTTGTTTACTTTTTCAGTATTATGAAAAATTGGAATGAGTTTTTCAGAACATAATCTGTGATTCTGGATTTTAGCTTTTATGTTCACTTGTAGAAATGTGGGATCTGATTGATCTAAACATCCTACTTTTCACTTGGCTTAAACAAGTAAGCTTATATTAGTGCAAATAAGTTGTGTAGTGCTGTGATGAAGATGATGACTGTTATAATAAAATACAAGAAAATTAATCTCCTGTTTCCAGTCTCTATCATCTTTTTCTCCTTTACCTAAATAATAAAATTTCAAAATTACTATTATACAATCTATCATAAGGTTATATTAATCAATCCAATATTCATGTCATTGTGTTGATCGATTCACTATTGGCAATATGTCAGTAGTCAAAACTCAAAATTTCAGTTGGTTTGCGGATTCAAGCGATCCGCTTTTATACATACGACTAATGGCATTAGTTTTTACTCTAAAATGTTGTGCAAGTAGAAGTCCCTGCTATATGTGCTTGGTTGCAGATTCACAATTCAATTAGTTATTTATTTTATGCAAAATGAAAATATCCGAACTTATTTTTGTACTTTTCTCTCTACACATTATTAAAAAATTCCACCAACTTCCCTTTTTGGCTTCTTGAACTTTTGTATACATTATATTTATACCTGATGGATATGGTTATGTGCAGGAGATTGGACACTTTTTGGCTGCATTTCCCAAACAAGTAAAATTAAGCATTCCTTTCTTCATTCCCCACATCACACTTGGCAGCTTTGGTGCTATTACTCAGGTGAGATTATCTAATTTTGCCAGGCATCAAGTTTGCAGCTACTGTTTTTTTTTTAAAAAAAAAAAATTGAGGAAGGGGAAATTTTATTAATCAAAGTGACACTAATGGCCAATTTACAACTATCCTTGAGGGAATTTGAACTCGGTACTTTGAAGTTACAAGGCTAAGCTTTTACCTTGAGGTCGCAACTACTGTTTGAACTATGAAGAAATTACAATCACGTGCTTATATTATTTGTGGTTCTATTTATCCAATCTTCTTACAGAAATCTTCTAGTATTTAATTTATAATGCAACATATAAGTGTAATGTGTTCGTTTACTTTCCTAATTGAGCCCTTAGCAGTATTTTTAATTGTCTATTTATTGCTATTTAATATGACAACTGAGACACACGTCAGTTAGACTGAAGTCTGTTTATGTGTTTTAGTATGCATCTAAATGTTGATCCATGATTGTGTGTTGTAGTTTAAATCCATCCTTCCTGATAGGAGTACACAAGTAGACATATCACTTTCGGGTCCCTTTGCGGGTGCTGTGCTATCATTTTCAATGTTTGCGGTTGGTCTTCTCCTTTCATCAAATCCAGATGCAGCTGGAGATTTGGTGCAAGTTCCTAGCATGTTGTTCCAAGGTTCCTTGCTTCTTGGTTTAATCAGTAGAGCAACTCTTGGTTATGCGTATGTCCCTTCTTTCCATTCTATTTTATTTTACCTAAATATTAATCCAGTGCTTGTGATTTTCTTTCATTTATTTAGTTAACATACACTAGTGGATCATTATGTGTGGGAAAGTTTCTAAACCAAGCTGTTTCCAAGTGGTATGAAATGATTACAGCCCATCTTTTTGGGTGCATAATCTAGAAATAATCAGTGATTCAGTAAGCTTGTTTTATGTTCTAGCCATTATTAACTTTGATACACTGCTGTTGTCGATGTGCAGAGCAATTCATGCTGCAACAGTTCCAATTCACCCTCTTGTGATTGCAGGATGGTATTTAACTTTTCCTTAAACTTAATGCACTTTCATTTATAAATCAAATCAACCCCCAAAATTGTGGTTCTTAACACACTTAATCGTTCATTATTCCATTATATGCACTCAATTTTATTTTTATCGGTTTGCAGGTGTGGCTTAACAATACAAGCTTTTAATATGCTTCCTGTGGGGTGCCTTGATGGTGGCAGGTCAGTGCAGGTAAGCTACATTGCTTTTTGCTTATGAAAGAGTTGATCTGATGTTATCTCAATTGTCATACTTATCAAATTTTCGACAAATTGGTCAGTATGTATGTAATCTTATTTTCAATTTTACTTTATTTTACAAAATATATTATGCATTTAAAATGAAATTGTGTGATCAAGTATCAACTAATTTTTCCTTAAAAAAAGTATCAACTAATTTCGACTCATGCAATTGGCAGATATATAGTTTTTTATTGAAAGATTTGAATCTATTGAATTACTTTCTTAATATATGCAAAGTTCAAAGCATAAAGTAGTTACTGTGGAAAAGAGAGCATTTAGTATTTATCAATATGGAGATGTCCTCTTTGCCTATATGATAGGCAGAAACAGTTAATTGGTAGGTTTTTTTACACATAAATATTCTCATTCACGAGACTTGGTATCTTTTGTGTATTTTTCACAAATGAAAAAATCTACTTTTAATTTTTGTTTCAAATTATCCTAAATGATTGGCTGAGCATTATGATTTAGGTTCTTAGTGATATGAAAATAATTATTGTGTCATTAAATGTTCTTGCAGGGTGCTTTTGGAAAAGGTGCACTAATGGGCTTTGGTTTGACCACCTATACATTGCTAGGGTTGGGAGTGGTAAGTCTAATTTTTGCTTAGGGTAAACACTGATGGATATTTCTTTTCAACTACATTGTTAATATTAAAGTTTAGCCATAGTAACATGATTTGGTTGTCTAGAGTTGTAGTCACAAGTTGTGACTAATGGGGTTTGAGGGGGTTCCTGGAACTAATACAGAAATTTATTACTTGTGTTCTATTTCATTAAAAAGTAAGTTACTTTTTTAACCCTTTTTATCTTTTCAACAGCTTGGTGGACCTCTTTCACTTCCTTGGGGATTTTATGTTATATTATCGCAGGTATGCCAATTCGTGTCTTGAATTTTCACAATAATTGCACAGTTCTTTTTGCAATTATTTATGAGTAATTAATGTTTTGTTAGAGGTCACCGGAGAAACCATGCTTAAATGATGTGACAGAAGTTGGAACATGGAGAAAGACATTTGTAGGAGTTGCTATTTTTCTTGCTGTCTTGACTCTTCTTCCTGTTTGGGATGAGCTTGCTGAGGAACTAGGCATAGGTCTTATAACCACATTTTAATTTTAATGGTTATGTGTAGACTAAAGCCATATTTATAATGAGCAGTGAAATGAAATATATAGGAAAATCATTACCAAAGGAAAGGCTAATTCAATTTTATACGACCCCTAGTGATAAAACTATTGTTACCAACTTTATTGGGTGAGAAATTCCTTAATATATTGTAAAGAAAATGATTATTATGGGCCATTTATTTAGAAAGATTGTAGTTTGTTTAGGGTCATTTTTTTACCTGTGGACTAAACTTGAAATTTCTTTGTAAATACTGATGGAAAATAAACAATTTTTTTTTACAAAAAAGACACATTTGCAATGTTGAAAAGCTTCAACCGCCGAATTACCTGAATATTTGAAAGAGATTGGTTGGTTGCAATAGGAATCTATTGTAATTCTAGGCGAGTATTACTTGAAAGGTTAAAAAGTTGGATTTTAGAGTAGTTACTTTTATTCCATGTACATGACTCACTCCCATTAGTCTCATAATAGTTCAAAAAGTCGAAGTTGTACAGACACTCAAATGTCTACAAGAAAAAAAGAGGTTATTCAAATGATTATCAAGATTTCTTTGGCTAAATTAAACTAATTACTTTCTACTTGGCCTTTCTCAAACTTAGCCAAATATTGATATATATTGTTGATTAATTTTCCTCAGTTTTTTGCCCGTGCTGCTATGACACTTGCATTTTCAACCCAAAGAACTTGAAACGTGTTTAATGAAAAAGAACTTAACATTTGGAACTTCCCATAAGCAAAATTAAACACGGGCATATTTTTCATTATATTGTTATAAGCTCAGCAGTTTTTTTATGCAAAAGTGTTACAACATGAAGAACCTGTACTATTCTAAGGCCATAATAAGTTATAAACCTTAATTCTGCAGCCATTGATCTTTTAAGCTTACAGTGAAATATACAGATTTATAAAAAAAAAAAATGAAAATCTCTAGATTGATACTAATGAAAGGACATTCTTTGAGGGTCTAGAGGAGAGCCTGGTGACCCCTCACTACTTTGAGAATCTCCTCTCCAAGCATCTTGTACTTGAGCAGCAAACTGCAAATTCCACAAAACATCCTCTATGGATGGCCTTTCTGCTGGCTCTTTAATCAGACACCTCACACATATCTCCATCATTGTCTTCAATGATTGATCCAAGCATGCCTTGCGAATTGCTTGATCAACAATGCTCCTCCGAGCGTCCTCATCAGCTCCTAAGCTTGCTTGCAACTGCCCTCATGAATACAATTACACTAGGTCATTGAATTGCAAATGATTTGTACTGAAATGCTAGGGACAATAAAAACCTAGTTTTTAATTGTTGTCATGTCGAGATTCTTGATATGGCAGAGAATTATGGCCAAATGCAGCTGGTACGGTCGCATTCCTTTTTTTCTAATACCCTCATAAAACAACCATTGTCTTGCTATCTTATCGCTTTTACTTTGATACACCAAGAGCAAGTCATCAAGTATTTAAACACTGCTTATTACCAAAGTTTTATAGTTTCATATTCCTGTTTGTTGAGTGCGAAAAAGTTTTGTTTGAAATTTAAGTACTCTTAGGGGAGATAATATGTCCATATATAATAGTTCAAAACAATTGCACCAAAAAAATTTCAAAACAAAGGTTGTGTATGCATATATAGATTTGTTGATTTCATAGATAACAAAATCAATAGAGAGAAAAGCTACTAGTTTCCATAAGAGTTCCTGTTATTACCAGATCCTTAAAAGCTTCTGCATCATTTGTTGTCTTTATTGTCCTTCCTAGAATGAGTTCCAGTAGTATTACTCCAAAATCATATATATCACACTTATCTTCATGCTTCCCACTACAAATTAACATAATCCTTAAAATTTAGAATCAAGCATGCACATATATGATATATCACAAAAGCACACACACATACATAGTAATAATAGAGATCTAAAACATTTTTTTACATGGGATATTTCCATTCATACCATAGGCAAATTTTATGGCGGTCTACTTTGGACCATTACTTAAAAGTCACTAAAAACTCTAACAACAATCGGCGATATTCTTCATAAGTATAAGTTAACAATTCTCCTCGTCTTTATGACCGAGACGATGATCTGGTTGATGTCAGTTCGACATGTTGAATTTTGAGAGACACATTTGGTTTCTCTTATTTTTATCGAACCAACATATATCGAGTCACTGTCTTAGCCATAAAGACCAGGATGACCGTTAACTTATACTTCTGAATAGTGTCATCAATCATCATTAGAGTTTCGGGTGACTTTTAAGCATCAATCTACGGTGGACCACTTATCATACTATTTGCACCTCATATCATATGGTATGTAAAATTACAATAAGATGAGTTCTATTTTTCATGAACAGAAATTGTATTTAAATTTTTAAAATTGCACCTTTTATTGATACCAGAATGTTTGGATGAATTTCCATGCCGAACCTGCAACAATTGACTAACATGAACTAGTACCAACAAAAGCCTTTTTATGAAGGAAAATAAAAGAGAAAAGTTATTCATATTTTTTTTCACCATCAAACAAAAATAGAATAATTCATAATTATTATTATTTTCATACCTTTCCAATGTTAGATAACAAAGGCAGGTTATAACTGGTGATTTTTGCAACAAGACTGTGATCCAATAAAACATCCTCTATTTTGATATTGTTTGAATATACACCAGGAACAATTCCTGTATGCAAAAATTGGATTCCCTTTGCTACACCAATCGAAGCTCCTATGCGTTGGGTCCAATTCAGAGATTTTCCAGTGTGTCCATCTGTCAAAAAATATGTGACACAATAACTGTTAGGACAAAGGATAACACAAATGACATTGTTGTCTTAAATTTCCATTACATGATATTGAAAAGAGTAAAGAATGGTTTAATAGAGAATATTAATGGTATTTGCATCCTCAAAAACAAATTTTAAACTTCATGTAAATCATATATTAGGATCACTAGAGTAGAGGCAGGAGAAAAATAAATTTTCAACTACTACCAATGGAATCCATAGCTTAAAAAGATTTATGTGATATACATAGCTAAATCTAAGCTTTTTTTTTTGTTGGGTATGGATGATGGTTTACTGATAGATGGGCAGGTCGCTCGAGTTGTAGTATTTGTTAGAATATTAGAAAATATCTTTTATATTATATTAGAGTATCTTGAGTTATTTACTAGGATCAATTTATATTTAGGATTAAATCTATGTTTCTCTATAAATAGAGATTAATATTGAGTCTTTTGTAATCAAGTTATCGTAAAGCTATTATCAATAATATTCAAACCCTAATTATTTTCTCTCATCTTTTTCTCTAAAATCCCACAACTTCAACATGGTATCTAGAGCCTATTTCGATCCTCCTTGAACGATCCCGCCTCTATTCCGTTGCCGAGTTCCCAACAGTTTGGGAATATAATCATAGTTTCTCTTTTTTTTCAACGTGAGCATTCAAACCACTATCGTGTTACATTCCAACACCGGTTTCACTCGTCTTTCGTCGAGTTCGCTACTGCCACCGTCACTGTTTCCGGCGATTTTTCCGGCAAACAACCATTTGCCGTGGCAGCTGTTGCAGCCCTTATGAGTGGGCTCTTAGCTCACAGGTTTGGAAGATTTGCAATTCAATTGATGGGATTTTTTTGGTGCATGATTATTCTCTCATCGATGGTTTCAGATCTGCCCTTACTCTCCAATTTTGATCAACGAAAATATGTGTCATTGTTCAAACAGCCGTTATCTCTCCTGTTTTGGACGCATTTTCTTATTCCGTTGATCGATCATGGCTTCGTTTCGTTAGAGTCGCGCTGCTTCTTCTTCGGTGTTTGTCATGCAATTTAGTTCTTACTAATAGATTATAACAGTGGCCTCTATTCCCACCGACGATCATTCTGGTGGTGTCCCTTTTCCCACATATGAATCATATTAGTGATGACTTCTTCTTCCGTTGGTGGTTATTCTAACGGTGTCTTTTATTTTCATGACTCACTTTGTCTTGGCAATTTGTCCCAAATGCACTGGCCCCATCTTTGTCCCAGATGCACTGGCCCCATCTTTGTCCCAGATGTATTGGCCTTGCCTTTCTCTCCCTGAAGCATGCTGCTCTCTCCTTGAAGCATATTCCAGTTTAAATATTTTGAGTCTCTGATATTATTGGTTTGAAGCTTCCAAATGCAGTTTTTTAGAAGGACGGACCTTGCTTTGTTCAACTGCTTGCCATGAATTTCTCTCATGCTGATGATCATTCCGGCTATCTGGCTAAGCTATATCTATAGCAATTCTCTCCGACTTCACCTGCATCCCTGAGTTGTCTTTCCATCCTTTTTATTATTTTGCAGAGCAAAACATTATTTTCTTGTAACAAGCTAAAACTTAGTAAGCTTTAGCTTGAGGGGGAGTGTTAGAATATTAGAAAATATCTTTTATATTATATTAGAGTATCTTGAGTTATTTACTAGGATCAATTTATAATCATAGAGATATCTTAGAATATCTCTCATTATTATTATGATTTGTTCCTGATTTAGGATTAAATCTATGTTTCTCTATAAATAGAGATTAATATTGAGTCTTTTGTAATCAAGTTATCGTAAAGCTATTATCAATAATATTCAAACCCTAATTATTTTCTCTCATCTTTTTCTCTAAAATCCCACAACTTCAACAGTATTTAAACACAAGTTGTACTCTATAAACCCCTAAGCTTGAATAATAGAACGTACTGGAGCCGCTCTGCAGTCGGATTGGTAGGCGTAATGGTTGGATGCATCAAATGTCGCATGTTCTTTATTTGCATTTTGAACCAGGGTTGCTGCTCTAACATTTTTTTATATATAAGCGACCACAATTGAGACCGCATCAGCCTAATTTCATTGTGATTCGATGCATTATCAAGGATTGCACCTGCGGTGTAAAACCTTGATGGAATATCATCTAGTGATCATTTTCTATCCTTTCTTTTTATTTCTTGTTCTAACACCTTATTTACAAACTTCAATCTTAGGTCTATGTAGGTAGTTTAAATGGTGAGCTCAAGGACGTTGAAGGAGTTCTAACTAGAAGATTCAATATTCAAACCTTAGAAACTAACATAACCACTAATTTACTAACAACTAACATTTGCTTATAAAAAAAGAAACTTGAATCTCATAAAGCAGTAGCCTTTTTTCAATGAATTACCAGATGTCCAGCTCCTTAATGTGCCATTTGGTATGTATTCAAATACAAGAAATATTTTGCTGACACTTGAATCTTCTAAAGAACATTCAAAGCAGTGTCCAAGAGCGCTGACTAAATGGCGATGCCTAAGTTTTGATATAAGCTCCATGTGGTGCATGAAGTTTTGAGTGCTGTATCTTTTTTTCATTTTGATACATCTAATAACAACAAAGGATCCATTCTTCAGCTTCCCTTTGTACATCTGAGACATATAAGAACACATTCATCACACAAACGTAACTAAAGAGATAAAAGTTGGAAATTCTAGCAACAGATTCATGCTCAATGGAAAGAAATTGAATCGTGACTGCATGATCAAATTAGTTTTGTGATGCCATGATCTTTTATTTTGTATGAATTTAACGAAGTGTAAATAAGCACGGAAGCAGCAATATTGTATCATATAAGTTCTTATGATTAAGCTATTTTTATAACAAAAAATAAATCGAAGTCAAACTGTTTTCATATAAACTATAAGTTGTTTACATAAGCCCTCTTAAACAGCCTCTCAAGCGCTCGCAACAATAGAGAAACCCAAATAAGTCAATCCAAACGGAACCTTGGTATTGTATATCATAGAATAATCCATTTGATAGCACATTATATTTTCATGTAACAACATTGAAACATCAAAACTAGGAAGCCTGATGAACACATTCACTAATAAAGCACATGATTCAAAGAAATACTATTCCTAATATACAACATAATCTGTGAGAATGAGGAAGTGGCATACCTCTCCGTAAGAATCTTCACCCATTAAAGAAGCTGCGTCAAAGTTGTTTGTAGCTGCCTCAATCTCTTCTAATGATAAACTACGATAGTTTGGCAGCCCAAGTGCTCCAAACTTCTTTGTTTGAGATATATATCCTTTATGTTCACAGAAAAAAACAAGTTTGTCAATCTATATTCAAAAGGTGACAAGAAAATGTATGAATGACACATGATTTATCCATATTTCATCAACTCCATAAAATAACTACCAATGATGAATCCCGGATACTGGTATGATACGACACAGGTACGA
This sequence comes from Cicer chorassanicum, assembly GCA_037974735.1. Taxonomy (NCBI): domain Eukaryota; kingdom Viridiplantae; phylum Streptophyta; class Magnoliopsida; order Fabales; family Fabaceae; genus Cicer; species Cicer chorassanicum. The sequence continues at coordinate 48,164,544 of JBBPBP010000003.1, read as the reverse complement.
GGACATGAGAAATTCTTAAAAACTAAATATATAATAAGACCTAGCACATCTTTTCTTGTTCATGCCAAAATTATTATTTTCCTCAAACATGTAACAAATGTATTTTTCACTAACAATGTCAATGTCACAAAAATTTATAATCATTAATCTTATTTAAAACAAGTATTTTCTCTATGTGAGAGAGAGAGTGAGAGAGTGAGAGAGAGATTACTTGCATCAGAAAGCAACTTAGAGGTGTATCCAGAAGCTGCATTCTCTGATATTAATCTTGTTGGAGGATTCTTCATTTTGCTTCTACCATTTCCTCTTCTAACAATAAACAAAATCAGCAAAACAAGTGCTACTCCTCCAAGAGCACCACCTACAATACCAAGGGTAAGAACTACCTTTGATACTTGTTTCTTGTGCTTCTTTGTATCAGGTAATATTCCAACAGCCAAAGCTTCTGTATGACAAAAAGGTGGCGGCTGCTGATTTTGATTCATCGTCTCAAGACAATTTCTACCATACAAGACAGTCCTAACCCTATCACTCGAATTCGAAACTAAACATTTAGGCAAGCTCCCGGTCAAAAGATTCGACGATAAATCAACAACTTCAAGCTTAGAATTGCAAGACAGATTCTCAAAGAGCATTCCAGTTAATTTGTTCTGAGAAATGTTGAGGTAACCAATAGATGGAAGTGACAACAGTGCAGGCTGGAATGGCCCTACAAATGTATTCGATGATATATCGAATTGCTCGAGCTGATAATATGAGCTCATTTCATCAGGAATACCAGACCTGAACTTATTATCTCTTAGTATTAAAGTAACCAACTTGTTACCAAGCTTAGGAAACAAAGGTCCAAAAGCATTACCATCCAACTCAAGTACTTGAAGATTTCTCAAGTGGCTCAAATCAGGTACTACACCATATAACTTGTTATGAGAAAGTGAAAGAATTCTCAAATTCTCCAAGTTACCGAGCGAGTTTGGCAGCGATCCATTCAACAAATTGTGTTTTAAACTTAAAACAGTCAAGGCTGAAAGCAAATCAATCCAAATAGGAAGCTGGTCAGAAAACATATTTTCATCAAGAATTAGAGTTTGAAGATTTGTAAGCGACGAAAGTTCCATAGGGATCGAACCGTAGAGATGATTCGAACTCATATTAACTATTTCCAACGACGAAAGGCGGGCGATTTTACCCGGTAATGGACCCCATATACCAAGAGAAACAAGTGTTAGAACTTTCAAAGTAGAAAGTTTTGCTAGTGTTGTGACAAATGAATCTATTGAGAAGTTTTTAGGGAGAGGTATTGGATTTTTTCTTTGACCTATTATGTGAAGTTGTGTTATTGTGTCTTCATAGCATACCACAGTGAATGAAGAGTTTGAATCTGTGTTACAAAAGTCAGTGGAGTTATTCCAATTGCTTAAAGAAGAAGGGAAGTTTAATAGTTGTTGAATTCTTAAAAGGGTTTGAGTGTGTGAGGATTGAAGTTGCTCTGAATGATATACACAAAGTGAAAAACTAACCAACAACAGAAACAAACAGTAATGGCCTTTATTTGCCATTGAAAAAAGCATTAAAATTCTCTCAAAATTGAAGCTTGGAAGCACATGCAGAAACCCTGCAATTACAACAAGTTATGTTATGTTACTTTCAATAGACATAAAAAAATTTGCAAGAATCAGCTGAATTAAGAGTTTGGAGTTAATAAAAAAAAAGGTTGATAGTGTCTTAGACAAATTCATTATTTGACAGAAAATCAACAAAAAAATACTAGAAAAGTTCAGCTGTAACACAAAACCATGAAAATTGAAGAGCTTCCTCAAAAGATTGGATGAAAATTAGTGTTTAGATTCTACTTTCTCTCTTTGTGCTTCAACCAAAACCAAGCAAATATGATTTTTTTAAAATTTATTTTGTAGCAGATATTTATTCTTTGCTACCAAGATCACAAAAAAAAAAAAACTCTCAAATGAAAAAAATTATTTTCAACACACTTGTTCCACAAATAAACGAAATTTTTGTTTTTGGAAAAATAAAAGTAAAGAGGGGGAGAGAAAAATACAAAAAAGTAACTAAAAAATAAAGGGAAGAAAACAAAAACTTATATATCATTAAGAACTAACATAGGCCACCATAGTGTAAAAAACAATCTAAAAAATAAAATAAAATTCATCCATACATTGAGAAAGTGGACAAGAACAAGTCTCCAAATAATCCTAGTGAAGCATAGAAACCATTTTTTTTCCAAGGTGTCAGCTTTTGTTAGCTGGTGGTGATAGGGGGTTGAAGCATGAAATCAAGTGAAGAAAATACCAAAATTCATATTGTTTTCTTCTGTAACACAAACTGACATTTCATCATTTTCAGTCATAAATGACTTGTTGCCAACTTTCCTTTCCTCCATTTGTTTTGTTCCTTGGAAAATGTTTTTTCTTCTTCTACCTTTCAAATTCTTTTTTTTTTTTAATTATTTGTCTGGAAGGTCCTTAAAGGGAAGGTGTAGTTTTCTCACAAGGAAAAAAGCAATAGAAAGATTCTTGCAATGAAGGAGACCCTTTATTCTTAACCTTTCAAAATTAACTTCACCATATTAACTTAAGGTTCTTTTTGGATAAAGATATTAATCCATTTAAGAGTCAAAATTAATATTAGAGGTGTAAAATTAATTTAATATCTTTAATTGTTATAGAATTAATTTTGTATTTAGGATTAATTCTAACTTAAAATTAAAATTTGTAATTTTTAAATTCAAATATGAATTTTATAATAAAATTTATTGTTCAATTAAATTTTATGTTAATATATCTAAATATAAATTATTTCACTTTCAACTCATTTATAAATAAAATCAATTTTATAAACTAAATAGTTTATAGATGTATTTTAATAAGCTCTTCCACATGCTTATAAGCTAAAATAACTCCCCAATTTTGCACTTTTGTCATGATTTTGGGATGGAAATTTTGCTAAAGTTAGCTTTGGCTTAGAGTTGAGTAGTAATGTAAGCTTTCACTTTCAAGTACTGGTAAGCCTATGCTTTCTCACACTACCACTTGTTGGTTTGGTCCCTCATTTCATATCTAATTTAATGTTGCTTTTTCTATGTCTCTAACTAGTAACCATATGTAGTTGATGTTTCATTTCTATGTCATGTCAATTTGGTACGGTGAAATCAATCAATGAAATATTGAAAGAATGTGACAATTGTAGAAGTAACGTAACATCATTTTATTCTCTAATTCAATTAAAAATTTAAATTAATTTTCAAATTATAATAATATTATAATAATTACATATTATTTTGACAGAAATAAATTATATTTTTAAAAATTATTTTGATCATTCAATATTCAAATAATAATTTGAAGTTACAGTGGTTTTGGTGAGTTTCATCTAAAAAGTTGAGGAATCCGCGTCAGAAAACAATGTATGCTCTTAAAGGAAAAGTAACCTGACACAAACTTAAAAATAATAGATATTGTAAATTAAATTAGTACTATGCTAGCTAACACCATGTGTGTGAAAGCATGGTATTGTTTTTTTTGTTAATAATAACCTACTTTTTTTATTTTGACAATAATAATAACCAACTTTTAGAGTTAAGAATTTGAATTTATGGCTTTTAGATTCACTGGGTCTCGAATTGATGCAATTAAGATTGCTAATGTTTGATTGAAATTCGACAGTTTAAAATTTTTAAATATTATTTTAAAATTAAAATGAGATTTTAAATTTAAACCATTTGATTTCAATTAAATAAATATTTTTTATTATTCTAAATCTATTTTTATGTGAAATCGTTAAGATAAAATACTTTTAATCTTAAGTGATTTATGTTTCAATAAACGTTTACTTATATTTTTTATTTATGAGGAGGATTCAAATCTAATACTTCAAAATTTATAATATTCATCAATTTAAAATTTTCATTAATAGAATTTGAACTCGATACTTTGATATTATAAGACTAAACTTTCATCACCGAACTAACACCTCAAATATGTTTCTCTTAATTAAGCAATTAGTAAAGTAAAAAATAAAGTCGATATTTCAATCAATCATAATTCGGATTCATATGGTGCCACAAGGGGACATTGGATCTAAAGAAATCTTTATTTAGTCACAACTTCAAGTATAAATTATTTAAACACACACAAAAATATATATAATTTAGTCTAATTTTTTATATTAAACTAAAAGTAGAGTTGAATTTAATTTGTATACACATTTAGTGTAAGTAGTTTTTAAACTGACAATCAATCACAACCATTAGATTATTAATAATATTTGATTTTGATATAACTACTTGTAAAGTCACCTATATGATTGGTCATTATTTGACAACAATGTAAAAATATTTAGGCTTAAATATAATTTTGATCTTTCATCTTTATTTTAATTCATTTTGATCATTTATATTTTATAAGTGGTATATTATAGTCTTTGTCACAATCACGACAAAAGTTATAACATTGTTCGGTTATTAAAATCTCTTCTAACAATTGTCAATATGTATCAAGTATAATATTATTTTTAAAAAAAGACATTCATTTAACTCAATAATATGTTTGTACTTGAAAAAATTATTCTTACATGTTTTGAAACATATATAAACTCTTTTAAACGAATAATATTTATCAGAGTTTACTGTATTTTCATCTCATCCTTATTAAAATTGTTCACTTAACTTTACAACTGATCCAAATTTTGATCTCAATAGTTCATGATAATAACTATACAATTATTTGAAAAGTTATAATAAAAATGACTAAAATACACCACTTATAAAAGATAAATGATCAAAATGAATAAAAAATAAAAAGAACCAAAAAAAATATAAGATAAAAGATAAAAAAAATACCAAAATTATATTTAATTCAAATATATATTATTTAGTCTAAGTTTTTATATTAAACTCAAGTTGAATTTTATATGAAAGATTTAATGACAAGACAACGTCACTCTAAAAAGTTTCATACTAACTGTCAATCCTACAGAGTTGATTAGATAATTCTTTATTGATAATAATCTTAATTTTTTTTAGTAAAATAAAAAAATAAAAAAATTCATATTCACTCAATTTAAAATTTATTTACACTAACAATATACTATTAAACAAGTAGAGTGCTTGAGCCAAACATATTGGAGTTGGCACTTGCAATATACTTGTGGTGTGGTTACAGCCTTATGGTGTTATGCATAAATCTGTTGGGATTATTTATATACATCCTACCAAAAAATGTTTGTCTAACTAGTTTAAACATTAAAAAACGGAAGACGGAAGAATGGTAATAGTGACATATATTATTTACACATGTATAAAACATGATATTATTTTGTTGTAGGAACAAGTTGCAACAACCATGTCCAAATTGCTTATTTTAAATTTAATTAATTGGGGAATTATCCTTAGAAAATATATGTTTCTTAGCATGTTGGAAGTTTGAGTTGGATTTTTGTCCGGAAAGGATGGTCGAATGGAAATACAGCTTGCCCTCAATAGAAATTCCTTCTTCAAATTCTAAAAGATTTTGTTTTTCTTTTAATCTCTATTTTGGAATTTTTTATCAAAAAATGGATTTTTTTTGACAAAAATGAATATTATGAAGTCCCTCAAAACAATTTCTATAAATAGTAAAATTGAAACTTAAAGTGGATAATTTTTTTTAATGACTAAATTTAAATCATCTTATTTTTGCAGAAATTCAAAACATCCTAAACTCTTACATAAATAACAACTCATAAAAAGACAATAACATTAATTTAACCATTACGATATTTTGTTAATTATAATTACATGTACAAATAAGTCATATCAAATTAAGCTTTGCAAAACCTTTAAATTTCGTTTTATGTACAAAAATCAAGACCTAAATTTGATCTTTTATTTATCATAGACATGTTGATCCAACACGTTAGGAGACTTAAAGCAAAATTATCAGATGAGACATTTTCAAAGTTAATAAATAAATTATTAATATTTTATTTAAAATTTATCTTTCGCATTTTTTTCTATGCAAAATCATTTATCAAATTATTGTAATCGATTTCGTTTAACAATTCTTTTTCATTCGATAATAAAGCTAATTCATTTAATCTTTCTTGTGACATCGTTGATCTTATATAAGATTTAATTAATTTGAGTTTCGAAACGCTTCTTTCTGCTGAAGCGACTATTACATAAATTGTTAATATTATTTTATAAACAATATATGCATTTAGAAAAGAATCTAACTTTCTTATATAATTAAATATGTCAATTTGTGTATCATTTTTTACTTGGATTATCTCTCTTAGAATTTTAAGTTCTACAAATAAATTTAATCCATCGATGTCTAAGTTGTCCTTATGTTTTAAAGAACGTTTAAAGTTAATGCAATTTTCTTTTAATTTTTTATTATCCAATTATTTTAATTTTTCAATATTAAATAGAAAACCAAAAATATATGCATACAATTTAAATTGTTCAAATCTACTTTGAAATGAAGTAATTGATCTATCAATTATGTACAAGAAGTAATCAATTTTAATTGACTCTTCAGAAGATTGTACAATGTCATTATCAACATTTTTATCAAATTGTTTCTTTCTACAAATAATACGTTTTTCTCGAAACTTAGGTTCAATGTCTATTTCGATAGAAATTTATTTGGCAGAAATCATGACATTTTCAAATTTATTTTCTCTATATTTTTCAAAAAAAAATGAAATAGGATTTTTCAACTATTCTATAGCAACATCAATACGCATATCTTTTGATTAAAAAATTCTACTAATTGAGTTTACGGCAAATAAAATATCATACCAAATAGTCATGCTTAGCAAAAGTTCTAAAATTTCAAGCTCATAAGTTGCTAAAGAATCGACTTCACTTTTTATTTTAGGATCATCATTAACTTCACCTAATTTTAATAAAGCATCTCTTATCTGAGAAGTTTGAAAACGCAAAGCTTTAACACTTTCAATGCGACTTTCCCAACGTGTTTGTGACAATGACTTTAGAGTTAAACTAGGAATATGTTCTTGCAGAATGTTCCATCTTTTAGTTGAAGAAGAAAATAATGTGTATATACGTTGTACCACTCTAAGAAAAGACGTAACTTTAGAACAACAATTAAGCATATCACAAAGTACCAAATTTAGCCAACGTCAAAAATTGGAAATTAAAATTTTGTTGGAGGCTTTGTTTTTGTTTATAATTGCTGGAGGTTTAAAAGGCTTTTATAATATATTATTGTGCTTTTTATAGTTTCCATTGGTGCAAACCGAATCACCTTAATTTGCAATTTAAGATGAAAAAAAATTTCTCATTAACGACGTATAAAAATTAAAATAAAAAATTATTTTTTGACGAGACCGAAAGCAAGGTTTTACATGCCTATCTCTTGGGTCGGATCTGGTTATGGACTTAATTTTAAATATAAGTATGACATTATAGAAAATTAAGGATGATTTGCTACTTATTAGTCTAGTTAAATGCTTATTTCTTATTAATTTATTTAAAAAAGCTATTTAACTTATATTTAAATAAAATAATGACTTAATATGTCAATAAAATTATGTTTTTATTTTGATATCTAACATGAGATTTTAGAGAATTTATTTAAATATGTCATCTATTTCAATTCTTTTATAATAATATACATTTAAATATGTCAAAAATTGATATAGGCTAGTATAGTTGAATTGTAAAAAATATTGACAAATTTACGATTTTGTACAAAATATGAAATTTAATATAAAAATAGTAGTTTATTTATATTTATTAAAATAAATTGATATGATTGATTAAGAGATTTTTTCGGTGGTTTA
>JBBPBP010000003.1:48143130-48156466 GCA_037974735.1 Cicer chorassanicum | reverse complement strand
ATATATATATATATATATAACCTTCTCTTATGTGTATCATCACACAAAAAATTTGAAATATCTCCTCTCTTTTGCATCATCTTTGTCTCAATCTTAAGAGACAGAAATAGAAAGATGTAGAAGCAAGTTAAAGTCTTAAAAGACATGATTTAAGTTACAAAATATTGGAGATTGATTGTAATTCCATTAAAAGTATTAAAATTTATTATTATTATTATTATTATTATTATTATTATTATTATTATTTATTTTAACTAATATTTTTTAAGGCAATTTTTTAACTAATCTTAGACCAACAAATAAAAAGGAACTATTTATTTTAATCAGATCACATATTTCATTTGATAATACCTTACCCATTATAGATGAACTTTGCGGATATCATATAGTCTATTGCCTAAATATCAATTACAATTTTCGTGAATTATTAACACAATCTTATTAGAAATATAGGTTTATGATAATATGATTATACAATTGATAGATTGTATATAAATTTCGTGATAAATCTTCAATAATATTAGTGACTCTCGTGACTTTTCATGAGTGTAACTCTCTCATAAAAAAACTCATAAAAAAAAGTGTAAAAAAGTTATTGTGGGACTAATACTGCCGAATCGTCCCATTTAGTGTGAGGTACACCAAAAAGAAAATAAACGAAAAAAGAAAAGAAACGAAAATAGATGGACTTTTTCCTTTGTACTATTTGAATTTTTTGTCGGTGTTGGTTGGGGTTGGAACTGTGACAACGCACAAACACATGTTGCCAACAATATAGATTAAAATAGAGTTTCAATTAGAAATTATAATATGTTTTTTAGTTATAATTGAGAAATTTTTTATTTTTTTGTCTCTTTTAGTTTATATATGTTTTTTCTATAATTAATAGGAAAATTGTAATAAAAATATTAATTAATTTTTTATAAATAATAAAATTATAAAAATAATATCAACTGTCAACAAATTTAATACTACTATCATTTTTTTTTAATTTTTATAATTAAATATCTTAAACGGAAATATTAGTATCGTTACAACTTTGAGGGTACACTTCTATTTAATGATGACCAACCACATAAAGCGACAAAGCTACCCACAATGTAATTGATAGCTTAATAATGAAACATACATAAAAGAGCCTAAGAGGGGACGTTATTTAAAAGGTGGGAATATTTGCAAACCCACTTATATTGTATTGTACCCTCCATCCTTTTCCCTTTGTTCACCTTTTGCTTTCAAAAGAGAAGATAATAATTATTTTCCTTGGAATTTTCAGATTTTCAAAGTTAATTTCAGAACTTTAATAATTTGGTAGTCGGTGCTACGTGATTCTGAGTGTAATTAAAGGGTGTTACTTTCCACTATCTTCACTACATCTTTTTTATGTTTTTAAAAAAGTATGCATCCGGGGTCCAACAAAATGTGCATATGAACAACACAAATTTAGTGATTTTTTTATATCATGTTATTATAAACAAAAAAAATATATTTTTACATATATTGAAAAATGTAAATAATATAATTATTTTTTAGATTTTATATAAAATATAAATTAAATTTATTAAACTGTCAATTTTTAATATCAAATATTCAACTATCAATATTAGATATTTTGAAATAACTAAATAATGTATTAATAATAATAATAATAAGATTAAATAATTCAAAAGTAATTATTTTTTGTTTAATGTGACCAAAATTTAAATTATTTTTTTATGATTATGATCAGATGAATTCAGATGAATTTTTAAATTGATGTTTAAATGAGTAAAGTAATATCTAAATTAAAAAGAAAAAAGATCGATAAACACTCTATACATTTAATTAATCATCTGAGATTAGAAAGAAATAAATAAAAAATAACATATGTAATATATTAATAATATAATAAAATGAAAAATATAAAAAAATAATAAAATATTGAATAAATATATAAAATTGTAAATGTACGTATACCATTATTGAATTAAAAACTATACGTCGGTGTTATTTTATGAAACCAAAATGTGGATGGCAAGTACATATCAGATTGCACTTTCCTTTGAGGTATGAGCCTAAAATGTGGAAAAGACAAAAGTATAGTGATAGTATCTTATTTTTTGGACACAATATTTACGTCCTGCATGAAACAATGTATATAATACATCATGAACTAGTATTTTTTCCTCTTCATCATCACTTCAGGAGAGAGAAAATATTAATAAAAAAATATATTTTATACGGTGTTATGTAGGAATTTGGGTATGAAAACCATTTGTTTTTAACTTGATTCACATCAAGAAACATTTTTCTGGTTACATCTTTTTTTTTTTTTGGACGGAATTATATTAGTATATAGTGTTCAAATTTTTATAGTGTCAATGAATTATAATTATTTCATTAAATAGTTTGATTTTTTTTTCTCTCATAGCTATTAAGTTTTCTATGTCATAAGTAATTTTATTCAAAGCGTGTTAGATACTAAATTTGAGTTTTTCTTTAGTGAAAAATTGAATTTGAATTCGAGTTCATCATATTGTGGTAGTGTAGGTGCTTCTGCTAGACTAAATCCTTGTTGATTTTGACTTTAATTATAAACTAGAAAAAAAAAACTTGTGCTTTCACATGAGCGACGTGTCTTTGGTATTCTACAAATATCTCGTATAACTTTTAAACAAAAAAATTCAACGAAAATATTTGTCTCATTACTTTTTAATATTTATCAGTTTCAAATATTTATCCCGTATTTTTTTATGTATCAATAGAAAATATGCCTTGTGATTTTTTATATATACCACTTACAAATATTTGTCTCCTGTTTTTTATATATCATTGATAAATATTTATCTCATATTTTTTTTAATATTTATCAATAAAAAATATTTGTACTGTATTTTTTATGTATCGGTGGTAAATATTTGTCCAATAATTTTTATATTTATCATTAATAAATATTTGTCCTTTATTTTTTTATGCATCAGTTATAAATATTTATCTCATATTATTTTAATATTTGTCCTTTGTTTTTTATGTATCAATGACAAATTTTTGATGGAGCTAAATATCACTAGAAGGGGGGGTTGAATAGGGATTTTGGCTTTTAAAAATTGTTTTAACAAGGTTATGAATTTCTGTCCTCTCTGAAAGGATACGATAGAGGATGGAAATTCAAACGTTTTAATCAAGAACAAATTTAAAGCAGAAATAATAAAATGAAATAGACACACAGATTTTATACTGGTTCACCCAATTATGGCTACGTCCAGTCCTCACACTCTTGTGAGATTTCACTAATAATCAATCTGATCAACCTCAACCTGAGGATGATTACACTTTGTGTATTATCTAGCTTCACCAAGCTTACAATCACGTTTTTGAATGATTTCAAGTAACCTTACTTGAAAACTTACAGAATGATTTGAGTATGATTGCTCTCTCTTCTCTTAAACACTTTCTATAAAGATATTACAAAGATCTATTTTGTGAATGTAGAAAGTTTGAAGAGAGGATGAATATTGCTTTTGATAATCTTAAGATTTTGATTCTTTTCTGCAATATTTGTGTGTGTTTGATTATGGAGAGCTTGCTGGCTTTTATAGAGTTCTTGTACAGCTCTTCCATGTGTTTAAAACACTTCTTGACCGTTGAGGAGGATGCATCAAAGAGTCCAATGGTCTCTGTGCTGAAATTACGAAACTGCCATCCAGCTGTCTTGAACAGTGTTAGTCCATCCTCAACTTTGAGATTCAGACCTTCTAGGTACTTGGTCCAATGTAGCTTTTTTCTTTTTCTTTCTTCAAGACATGAAACGGCTATTTCCTTGACTATGTGTGCTACAGCAGGCTGATTTCGTGGAGTGCAAGGTTTGAATACAACTTTCAAAGAATGATGTGACAAATTGTTCAACCTTGTACCTAGTACTAGCCGTCCTCTACCTAGAACAGCCTATCCTCGTACTAGTCCAAATGTGCTTTCTGACTTCTTTAGAAAATATGCTTTATTGGGTCATTCTTGGTTACAATCTTGTCATTTTAACCTGATTAAGAATCATGGTTACGTTGCTGGATGTATACTATGCTTTTGCGAGGCCATCCTCACGTAGGCTTAACCCATCCTCTTGCTTGCAAATATGATGGTTTTGAGTCATATGTTCATTCTTTCAGCCTTTATGATTAATAACCTGTTTTCTAATATAAATCCACTCAAGAGCACAGATTAGTCCTTAAACTCAATCATAATCTCTTAAGTAATTTTGTTATCATTAAAATCAATTGAGAGAGATTTATTCTCAACAATCTCCCCCTTTTTGATGATGACAAAATTCTTTAGATTATGATTTTTTAAATATGAATGCATGATGAGATTTAATGTTTATGCTCCCCCTGAAATGAGTAATCTTTTTGTTTTAAAAAAAATTTTAAGTTCTAAAAATATTACTCCCCCTGAATGTATGCCAGAAATATGAATCAAACAGAATAAAGATCATAATGATATTTCAAACAATAATGTTGTAATGGCATAGTCATTTCAAATCATTAATCTTCAACCATCAAAATATCAAAGTCATAGCAAAACATTAATCAAAACATCATAGTCAAACAAACATAATAACAATCATAACAAAATATCATAATCTCTCTCCCCCTGAATTTGGCAGCAGCAAAAAATAGGAATGATAAGGCTACTCGGGAGAGGATGGTTCATCAGACGAGGAGGATGGTTCATCAGCAGCTGGGAGCTCAGGAGGATGTTCTCCAGGAGCAATGGTATTGACCAAATTTTTGGTGACCCATTCGAGAATGAGACCAAACTGTGTCATGGTGCGAAGAATTTTCTTTTGGTCCTTCCTTATAGTTTTCAACAGCTTCATTTGCTTGCTGAGATCCGTATCCTTAGGTGGCTTTCCTATGTTGGAGGCTTTGGGTTGGTCATTGACACTTGAACTTTTATTTTGAGAGCTTCCGGCTTTGTCCTTCGAAGTGTTGTCATTTGAGGTACCTAAAAATGAATCTAGAGAACTGAATTGGCCATTAACCTCAGGGAGAGGTTGGGATGGTTCTTCATCAACAACAACAAGAGGTATATGTGAGATAGGGGCAGCGGCAAAATGATCAGATTCGTGCAAATCGGAGGGAAGATCAGGCATTGATTCTGGAGGACTTTGAGGCGAGAAGTGGTGATAAGTCAAATTAAGATCAAAATATAGTTCTTCACCGTCCTCCATAAGGGCAGGAGGAGCCTCTTGAGCAGCATCCTCACGAGGAGGATCTTCAGATGGAACTAAGACAAATGGCAGAATAGGTGACTGTGGAGATGAAGGAATATCAGGAGTATGATGAGGAGATGAGGGATGTGATTCTCCTTCCACAGTGGGCTGTTGAGGAATTTGAGGGAGAGTATCCTCAGACGGAGTTTGAATTGGAGTATCCTCAGATGGAGGTTGAATGGGAATATCCTCAGATGGAGGTTGGCAAGATGATTGTTCTGGAGAGGCAGCAGATGAGGAGCTTCGGGTTTTTCTCTTCTTTAATGAGGGAGCAGTAGGTGGTTCAGACGACTGAAGACGCATTTGCTTGACATTTTTCATCGAAAAAGTAAGATTGAAATGCACAGAAGGTTCATCATCCAATGAAACCTTAAAGAATTTGAAAATCCTAGTCAAGATCATACCGTAAGGTGCTGATCGACTTTGTGCAGCTGCATTGACCATAAAATTGAAAATAATGTTTCCCAGGTGCAGAGATGATCCTGTGATCAAATGATGAATAAGGAGGACGTCCAATTCTGTCACCTTTTCAAAGCTTCCTGCACGAGGTACAATGCAGTGAACGCATATGTTGTGTAGTATACGGCATAACGGAAGTAGATTTGAAGCAACATGTGGCTTAGACGGTGCGATGAAGATGTTTTCCAGAACAGAGGAACGGGTGATTTTGCACTTAGAATACCAAGTTTCTGCAAAGAAATGGGCTCCTTCATTTCGAATATCTAATATATGGCAGAGAGAAGCGGGATTGATTTCGATCAAGACTCCTTTGAGAACAACAGTTAAATCTGAAGATCCCTTGCAGTTGTTAGCAGCAGCATAAAAGGCCCTAACCAATCTTGGATATTGGGGCTCATTTATCTTAATGAAGGACGTCCAACCTAGTTGGTCAAAGATGTCTTCAATGTTGAAGCCACCTTCCTTCAAGTCATCAAGATCGATAATCTTTCCGTTAACCACGGATTTGTTCAGCCATTTTGAAATGTAGATAGATTCTTGTTCAGTAGAAGTAAACAACGAGGTCTTGGCAGATTTTGGAGAGGATAATGATTTTTTGGGATTTTTTGAAGTGGTGGTTTTTGAAGGAGTTTTTGTAGGAGTTTTTTGAGGTGTTGGCATGGTGGATAAGGTTTGTTCGGAATCATCGGATTCAATCATATGAACAGTAGAGTCTTGAGAGATGGGGTTTTTGGATGAAAGAATTCCAGAAAGTATTCTGGAGGATCGTCTGGTGGGGGCCGAGGATGTGGAGGAGGATGGATTTTTAGTGGACTTTGGTGAAATGGAGGGAGTGGACGTTGTTTCAGATGATTCGAATAAACTTGTATCGGATGAAGGCTCTTGATTAATTGTGGTGTTAAGTGAATCTTCCCTATTTTGATCAGATTCCGTACTGGAATAGTGATCTTCAATATTTTCAGGTGCTAGAGGAAAATTTTTGCGTTTTGCAGCAATCTTAGTTCTGGCCATAATTGTTTTTGGTTAATGGAGGAGTAGAGAAGATGATTCTGAGTTGAGAGTTTGATTAAAACAAGTGTAATGGCAGAGTTAAGTAAAGAGGATGGAATATGGAAGGGGATGACTTTGGGAAAGACCCGTTGATTAATTTCTGCCTAGGAGGATGCAAGAAGTCATGATTGATTTGATGGAGGCGTGCAGGCATGCGTGTGCAGCACGTGTGTTGGGAAACGGTGGAATCAGCCGTTGAAGCATTTAATGCTTGCGTGGATTAAGGAGGCGGCGCCACATGGACGGCCCAATGGGAAAAGGGGCGCGTGCACGCAAGGTCTGGGCCTATTAAATGCAGTTACATCAAAGAGGATGCTGTATCCTCTGGTTATTAGCCATCCTCTGAATTTTAACCTTATATACAAAGATCAGATGTGATCTTTCAGGCATTTGATAATTAAAAATTTAAACAAACCAAAATCAGAGACACGCAGCAAAATACAAAGGATAAAACAATTAATCAATTAATATTTGAAAAATTAATGATAGACAATTTTTTCAAAATATCCTTGAACCTATCCTCTTGAAGAGGTTTGATAAAAATATCAGCTAGCTGATTTTCTGTATCAATGAAAATTAATTCAATGTCTCCTTTTTGAACATGATCACGTATGAAATGATGTTTAATTTCTATATGCTTAGATCTAGAATGTTGTATGGGATTTTTGGAAAGATTAATGGCACTAGTATTGTCACAGAGGATAGGAATTTTTGTGTACCTTAGTGAATAATCTTCAAGTTGATTTCTTACCCATAAAATTTGAGAACAGCATTGAGCAGCTGATACATATTCAGCCTCCGTAGTTGAAAGGGCAATGGTGCTTTGCTTCTTGCATGACCAACTGATGAGAGAACTTCCAAGGAACTGACAAGTTCCACTTGTACTCTTTCTTTCTACTTTGTCTCCAGCATAGTCAGCATCGCAGTAAGCTTTGAGGTCAATGTCTTGACACTTTTCATACCATAAACCCAGATCTATTGATCCAACCAGATATCTTAAAATTCTTTTCACAGCTGTGAGGTGTGATTCTTTTGGTGAGGATTGGAATCTAGCACATAGTCCCACGGCAAAGACTATATCAGGTCGACTTGCAGTTAAGTACAACAATGATCCAATCATTCCTCTGTACTCCTTTTCAGATATGAGTGTTCCTTCATCATCTTTGTGTAGCATGGAGGATGGGTGCATAGGAGTTCCCATACTCTTGGCTGAACTCATGTTGTATTTCTTAAGCAAATCTTTGGTGTATTTTTCTTGAGATATGAAGATGCCATTCTTTAATTGCTTGATTTGTAAACCAAGAAAGAATTTTAATTCTCCCATCATACTCATTTCGAATTCATTTTGCATGAGGTTGACAAATTCTTCACACATCTTTTCATTAGTGGACCCAAAGATTATATCATCGACATAAATTTGCACGATTAAAAAATCTTTTTCAATAGTTTTCTTGAAGAGTGTTGTATCTATTTGTCCTCTTAAGAACCCATTGTCTTTTAAAAATGAGCTCAACCTCTCATACCAAGCTCGAGGAGCTTGCTTTAAACCGTAAAGAGCTTTTGAGAGTTTATAAACGTGATTGGGCCTTTTTTCATCAATAAATCCAAGAGGTTGTTTAACATACACCTCCTCATTTAAAAATCCATTTAGAAAGGCACTTTTGACATCCATTTGGTATAGTTTGATACCTTTATGGGTAGCATATGCCAGGAGGATGCGAATAGCTTCAAGTCTTGCAACCGGTGCAAAAGTTTCATCGTAGTCAATTCCCTCTTGTTGATTGTAGCCTTGAGCAACTAGCCTTGCTTTGTTCCTTATTACCTCTCCATCCTCATTCAGTTTGTTTCTGAAAATCCATTTTGTTCCAATGATGGATTTTTCATGTGGAGGAGGTACAAGGTTCCACACCTTGTTTCTTTCAAATTGAGAGAGTTCTTCCATCATGGCTTCAACCCATGATTTTTCACACATAGCTTGATCAATATTTTTTGGTTCAATTTGTGAAATCATGGCCATGGTAGCTTCATTTCCACGAAGAGACTGTCTTGTTCTTACACCATCAACCGTGTCTCCAATAATCAGATCTGGAGGATGATAAGTAACTATTTTCCATCCTCGTGGGGGTTGCTGAGAGGATGGATCAGACTCATCCTCATTGTTTGGACTAGGTGCGTTGGAGGATGAAGGTTCATCTTCCTCAGATTTATCAATTTTTTCTAAGTACAAGTCATCAAACTCATCAAAAATAACATGCATGGATTCCTCCACAGTTTGAGTCCTAAGATTATATATTCTATAACCTTTAGACGAAGTGGAGTATCCTAAAAATAATCCTTTGTCAGATTTTGAATCAAATTTTCCCAAATTTTCTTTATTATTTAGGATGTAACAATAACATCCAAATATATGAAAATATGAGATGTTTGGTTTTCTTCCTTTCCATAGTTCATATGGAGTTTTGTTTAAAATCTTTCTAATGGATACACGGTTTAAAACATAGCATGCCGTATTTATAGCTTCGGCCCAAAAATATTTTTCAATATTAGCTTCATTTAAAATGGTTCTAGCCATTTCTTGCAATGTTCTATTTTTCCTCTCAACAACTCCATTTTGTTGAGGGGTTCTTGGGCAAGAAAAGTTGTGAGAAATACCATTTTCATCAAAAAGATTTTTGAAAGATTCGTTTTCAAATTCACCTCCATGGTAACTTCTTACGGAGATAATTTTTGATCCCTTTTCATTTTGGATCTTCTTACAAAAATAATGAAAAGCCTCAAAGGCATCATTTTTATGTTTTAAAAACAAGACCCAAGTGAAGCGTGAAAAATCATCAACAATTACAAATCCGTATCTTTTACCACTAAGGCTAGGAGTTTTAATTGGACCAAAAAGATCAATATGAAGTAGCTCAAGAGGATGGTTTGTGGAAACAACATTTTTAGAATGAAAACTACTTTTAACTTGTTTTCCTTTGGCACAAGCTTCACAAATTTTGTCTTTTTCAAAATCAATTTTTGGAAGACCTTTAACTAATTCTAATTTAGACAATTTTGAAATAGTGTTTAAACTTGTATGTCCAGCCCGTTTGTGCCATATCCATTTATCCTTTTCAATGGATACAAAACAAGATTCAGTAGGCAAATCATCAAGATATAGTTCATATAAATTCTTTTTTCTAAAACCGGAAAAGAAAACTCTACCCGAGGATGAATGTTTAACCTCACATAGATTGGGTTTAAAAATAACTTCAAAGCCACTATCACAAAGTTGACTAATACTAAGCAAGTTATGTTTTAAACCATCCACATATTGAACATTTTCAATTTTAGCAGAATTTTTATTACCAATAATACCGGTACCTTTTATTTGAGCTTTCTCATTGTTTCCAAATGTAACCGATCCTCCATCCTTTATTTCCAAGGAAATAAAGCAATGCCTATCCCCGGTCATATGCCTTGAGCAGCCACTGTCCAAGAACCATGGCTTTCTTTTGTTGATTAGAGGATGTACCTGAGGATGAGTTTAATAGTGACTTAGGTACCCATATAGAGGTGGGTCCTTGGTGGTTAGTCCGTCCTCTTGTGAGGAATTTTCTTTTATGATAGCAAACAGATTCGTGATGTCCATGTTTACCACAGAATGAACATCCTTTCTTTATGTTTTCTGTCTTTTTCTTGGCATAACATCTTTTGAAAGTATGTCCAAGTTTTTTGCAAAAAGTGCATTTTGGCCTAGCCTCTTGTTTCTTTGGAACGAAAAATTTTTCATAGAGTTTTTGTTTTTGAGAACTTTTAAATCCAACACCAGCTTTGTCAAAGATTCCAGATTGTGATCCCATTATCTTTTGAAAAGTATCAGTAGATTTAACAAAGTTGGTAAGATCATTTTTTAGTTCTTCAACCTCTATTTTTAAAATTTCCTTTTCTGCATCCTCTTCTGGAGGATGGGTTTTGACATTTTTGTTGACACTAGATATTTGTTCAGGCAACTTCTCATGAGATAACTGCAAGTCTAAAATAGTTTGTTCATACTTTTTATTTTTAGCTTGAAGTTCCTCGTTTTGCCTTTTAATTTCATAAAGTTGACTTTTAAGCAAACCACATTTTTGAGATAAAGTGTTTGAATCATTCAAAAGATTGTCAAATTCTATTTCTAATTGTTCACAATTAGGACAAAGTTCAGATACGATTACCTTTTCATTTTCTGAATTTGTCATGAGGCAGAGGTTGGCCTCTTCTTCCTTTTCTTGCTCCGAGGATGAGTCATCACTATCATCCCACGTGATCATAGATTTGTTTTTGTAAGGAAATCTTCTTGAGTTCTTTTTGATCAGAGGACACTCAATTTTGTAGTGGCCCAGCTTGTTGCATCCAAAGCAAGTAATCTGACTTTTGTCAGTTTTTTCTTTTTGAAGGGATCTTTTTTCCTGTCCTCTACGATTTATCATCCTCTGGATTCTTCTGGAAATTAGAGCAAGTTCATCCTCTTCATCAGATAGAGGATAGTCTGCATCTTCTTTCTTTGTGGCTTCTTCAACCTTTTTGGAAGATGAGCTTTCTGTTTGGCTTGATTTTAAAGCTATCATTTTTCCCTTTTTGCTTGGTTTGTCAGCCAACAACAGAGGTTCGTGAGCTCTTAGAGTTCCAACCAGATCCTCTAGTTTCATGTTGGCCAAATCTCTTGCTTCTGTGATGGCAGTCACCATTGGCCTCCATTCTTTTGGTAAACTCCTTAAGATTTTTCTTATCCTCTCTTGAACAGAGTAAACCTTTCCAAGAGATCTCAAGTTGTTAAGTATGATTGTCAACCTTGAGAACATTTCATCAATCGTTTCATCCTCCTTCATTTCAAATAATTCGAACTCTCTTACTCCCATGTCTATCCTCGCTTCCTTTACGTGGCTTGATCCTTCATGATGAATCCTTAGAGTATCCCAAAGTTCTTTGGCGTTTTTGCATTCTTCAACTCTATCATATTCTTCCCTGCTCAAAGCACACGTTAGAAATAAATGAGCTTTAGAGTTTAGGAGTACCTTAGCATTTTCATCAGCCGTCCATTGTGCTTGAGGTTTCTCATTGGAGGTTGTATCTGTGTTGTTGACTCTGATGACATGATCCCCATTTTCAATAACAGACCACATGTTGTTATCTTGAGATATGAGAAATAATCTCATCTTACTTTTCCAGTGGTAGTAATCTGTACCATCAAAGTAAGGAGGTCTAGTGGAGGATCCTCCTTCAGGAACATACTTAGCTTTTGACATTTTTTCTTTGGATCTTTTTCTCTTACACTGTTAAGTGTAATATTTCTAGAGAACCTTGCTCTGATGCCAATTGATGGAGCTAAATATCACTAGAAGGGGGGGTTGAATAGGGATTTTGGCTTTTAAAAATTGTTTTAACAAGGTTATGAATTTCTGTCCTCTCTGAAAGGATACGATAGAGGATGGAAATTCAAACGTTTTAATCAAGAACAAATTTAAAGCAGAAATAATAAAATGAAATAGACACACAGATTTTATACTGGTTCACCCAATTATGGCTACGTCCAGTCCTCACACTCTTGTGAGATTTCACTAATAATCAATCTGATCAACCTCAACCTGAGGATGATTACACTTTGTGTATTATCTAGCTTCACCAAGCTTACAATCACGTTTTTGAATGATTTCAAGTAACCTTACTTGAAAACTTACAGAATGATTTGAGTATGATTGCTCTCTCTTCTCTTAAACACTTTCTATAAAGATATTACAAAGATCTATTTTGTGAATGTAGAAAGTTTGAAGAGAGGATGAATATTGCTTTTGATAATCTTAAGATTTTGATTCTTTTCTGCAATATTTGTGTGTGTTTGATTATGGAGAGCTTGCTGGCTTTTATAGAGTTCTTGTACAGCTCTTCCATGTGTTTAAAACACTTCTTGACCGTTGAGGAGGATGCATCAAAGAGTCCAATGGTCTCTGTGCTGAAATTACGAAACTGCCATCCAGCTGTCTTGAACAGTGTTAGTCCATCCTCAACTTTGAGATTCAGACCTTCTAGGTACTTGGTCCAATGTAGCTTTTTTCTTTTTCTTTCTTCAAGACATGAAACGGCTATTTCCTTGACTATGTGTGCTACAGCAGGCTGATTTCGTGGAGTGCAAGGTTTGAATACAACTTTCAAAGAATGATGTGACAAATTGTTCAACCTTGTACCTAGTACTAGCCGTCCTCTACCTAGAACAGCCTATCCTCGTACTAGTCCAAATGTGCTTTCTGACTTCTTTAGAAAATATGCTTTATTGGGTCATTCTTGGTTACAATCTTGTCATTTTAACCTGATTAAGAATCATGGTTACGTTGCTGGATGTATACTATGCTTTTGCGAGGCCATCCTCACGTAGGCTTAACCCATCCTCTTGCTTGCAAATATGATGGTTTTGAGTCATATGTTCATTCTTTCAGCCTTTATGATTAATAACCTGTTTTCTAATATAAATCCACTCAAGAGCACAGATTAGTCCTTAAACTCAATCATAATCTCTTAAGTAATTTTGTTATCATTAAAATCAATTGAGAGAGATTTATTCTCAACAAT
>JBBPBP010000003.1:48116236-48133061 GCA_037974735.1 Cicer chorassanicum | reverse complement strand
CCTAAAAAACAAAATAACAAAGTTATATCTGCATAAATAATGTCTTTAATTTTCATCACGTGCAAAATAATTTAAACAATCAACTTGTGATATTTCAATTAAATTTTAACATTTTCATGATAATAATTCGAAATATATTTAAACTTAAAAGACTGTATGCATAATTTAATATATCTAAAAGGCTAATGATGCAAACAAATGTAACTTAAATAACCAAATTAAAAATAAATTAAAGAATCTAATCGAAGTTGAATTAATTTAAATAACTAAATGTGTATATTTATTATAATTTTATAAAAATTAGAAATAAAATTTTAAAATTTTATAAAGGTTAACAACTTATCTATAATATTTTTGTATAATATCTAAAAGTACCCACTAAACAAGAAAGTGTTTCTTTGAAACTTATGTATGATTTTTAGAAACCTATAGGGTGGGGCAAGAAGAAGCTCCGTTACCCTTTCCATCTTTACAACTCCACCCAAAATTATTATTTTATAAAATTAAATGAATGACACTTCCTCTAAAATAAAATAAAATAAAAGTAAATTAGTTCAAATTTTTCAGAAAAATTAATCAATTATCTCCCATTTAGTGTAACTTTTATTTTATTTTATTTTTAATAATCCAATTCACTAATAATTAAAGACTATTTACAATAACCTTAACTTTTTATTAGAATTCCATAATTATAATTTAATCTATTTTTGTTTATAGGAGTAAATGATAATGATAGCTTCCCATAAATAACCGGAGAACAGCATAAATTTGACCTTTCTTGTCAACATCAAGAATTTTCCATAACAAGTCAACCAAACATATTCTAAGCCCATGGTTTTTCTTTACTCGACAAAAAATGGGTCGCATAACTAGTAAAAAAAGAACCAATTACAGCTACACTCCTTTTCAATGTAAAGTTTAAGCACTGTTAAGAACAAAACACTAAAGTGAAAAATTGGTGAACCGATCGGATAATATTATAATTATCCATTATTAGTTATGCAATGTATATAAAATAACAACTATGTGATTTATACTAATGCATGTATATAAAATAACAACTATGTGATTTATTCATTTTAAATAAGTCAAATCTCTTGCATTGATTTTTTTGTATATGGACACAAAGGGAATAAAGATTGGAAACACTTTTGTAAAAGATGGTGATGGAATTATAACTAAAAATCTGTGTCATTAATGGGAGGACCCAGATATTCAATTCCATCCATTTGACAATTTTCTGGCATCTCAATTTCTTCTAACAACGCATAACTATCATTTTTGTCGTTCACCTTAGCAATCTCTTCCTCGTCTGCAGGTTAAATAAATCATTGATGGTCAGAAACATAACATTAATAATTAATGCACAATTGTACTATCTGGATTCTGGAATGAAATAGACCAAATCATGTACCTTAAAAAGATTGTACTCTCACATTTATTTTATGTAATTTCAATAAAAAAGTTGAAATGTCTAAATTACTATCTTTTATCTTTTACGACTAAGTAAATAGATTCATTGAAAATACTAAAAAAAAGTTAAATTAAATATGTGATTTATATTAAGCTTATAATTCATTATAAAAAATTGGAATTTATGATGCAAAATTTGCTTATAATTCATTACGGAAGAGTACATTGTAAGGAGTTCAAATTTGAAACATTAAATTTTTAATCAATGATTAAATTTCAAGCTAATATTTTCATTTCATTTCATAATAATGGTTAAATATGCAATGTGCAATGGAAATATATTTGAACCCATGTTTCATTATTTTTAGACAAAGTTTCTTTTTATTATGGAAAACTAAAAAAAACATCAATATAGTTGCAAATACAAACATTCCTCATGGAAGTTGTGTGCAATGAGAAAGTGTGACTCACTTGGAAAAGCATCACAAGGGTGATCTTTGTAATAGGAACAGTCCCTTCCATCTTCTTTGGAATAAGGAGGACCAATGACATCAAGTACAGCACATGGAGTTATGGCTGTGAATTCATGAATGTTGCCTCCTGTTGTTGGATACAACACTGAAGTATCACATGGTGCTGTAAACACATTATTTGCTTTTAACTTTGCCAATCTCACTGCCAACAAAAATTAATTGTGTCAGTCAACTTTAAATAACTAAATATAATAATTAATATAGGACCTGTGTTGCCTCCAGTCGCAATCTTTGTAGTCACATAGTCTATGTGACTGCACATCTTGCGACAGAAAGCAATATAGACCCCATGATCAGTATATGGTCACTAGATTCACTTCAGTTAAGAATTCTTGTTTTTGATATAAATTTTTGGAATAGATCTCCATTGATCAAATTTTAATTTTGAAGTTTATAGTATAAATCTCACATTTTGATGGTTGTTGCAACAAGTTGTGAGTGGCTTCAGAATCAACCCAATCATAAGACTTAATGTGCATTTGTCCTAATAGAAGCTTGCTGAAAACAGTCATGCCTGGGTGGTTATGGAGGGGAATGACTCCTCTTTCAGGCAGGAAAAAAATACATACCTGCACAAAAAATAAAGTGGACACATATTAATTATATATGTAACACTAGGAAATGAGTAATCATAAATTTATAATTGCATTGTGTTTTATTAGGGAGCAACACTTACAGAGAAATTGTCACACTTGTAGACAGTGGTGTATGTGACCCTTTGATTCTCTTTAATAATATTTCCAGGCTTGAAGAATTGCAGATCTCTACTTAGTCCAACATCCTCTGGTTTCATGTTATCTGATTAATTGATAAAGAATCATAACATTACATAAAATTAGACATTTATGAATTAAAAATAAATATCAGAAAAAATAATTTTCAAATCCATATTACATTACATGTGCTATATTACATTACATTTTTTTTTTCTCAAAAAATAAAACAGTGCACTTGTAGAATGAAGGAAACTAGTGACGTTGAGAAATGAACCTCTCAATTCTACAACTTAGGACCACATATTCTAATAGAAGGTCCTAGAATGTAAATTGAAGTTATACTTTAATTATAAAAGGAAACAAAACAAGAAAATTTTAGAATAAATTAATCTATATAAAAATTGAAGTTGATATATTTTGAAGGGCTAATTTGTAGTTTGTAAATTTTTTATGTAATTCAGGCCACAACATTCAACTGAAATCACCTAAAAACACATCAAGCATGTAGAATACACAAGATTTCTCATAATATGTGACAAAGTAAAAAATCAAAAGAAATAATTAATTAATGATATCATACCAAGGATGTGACAAAGTTTGTGAACATCTTGTGGTGAAGGAACGGTATTAATGCCTTTGAATGTTTGCTTGCATGAACCAAAAAACTGTTGAAGTGCCTTTGGAACATTATGCCTCTTAACTACCCTACGGTTATAAGGCTTGTTCCTTTTCTTTGCAATTGCAATTACTCTTTTCACATAATCAACCTTGTTAACATGTCCATCTCTTTCTCTACCTTGCTCAACCAAACCAACCTCCATTTTCACCAACAAACACCACCGACAATTACAATAATACCCTTTAATTGTGCACCAAATTTCCCACTCAATAATTGAATAAGCCTCGACCCTTTTATTTATACTCAAACATAAATCATGAGATTGTGAAATAGCCCACTGGATTACTTGTATTTGATCTTCCAAGTATAGATTTGTTCCACTTTAGGATTGTGAAAAAAAAGAAAAAGAAAAAGAAATCTCTCAAGTACCCAGAATTGAGAAACTTAAAAAAATGAATATTTTGAAAGTAATGAAATAGTTATGTATGACACAAAAGAGGAAGAAGATAAATAAATATACACGATGGTTGTAAAAAGTTGTAACATTTAATAAAGTATGATTTTTAGAAGATAGATAGGATTAAAATTGGAGATGGTGTATAGTTATAAATATGCATGAAGAGATAGAAAGAGAGAAAAAAAGAATTATCTAAGACATGAAAACTATGGGCTATTATAGATGGTATTTTTTGTGCCACTTCATTGCTTGACAACAATAAAGTTAGAGGAAGAAAAAGGAAAAATAAAAAGTAGAATGAAAAAAAAAAAAGATACAAACAAAAGAAAATAAGAGAAAACCAGTGTTTTTGTGAATTCCCGCCCCCATAGATTTTTTGGAAACTAGCGGTTATAGCGACCCCTGTTTTGTGATTTATAGATTGTTAGCTAAATAGGAATTTACCAAATACACCACATTATTGTCACTAGATTAATTAAATTTTTTATTTTATAATTACTATTAAATACTATTTTTCATCCCAACGTATCGTAATTAGGGTAAGAATGTAATGACTCTTAAAATAAGTTTGAAATAAGTTATTTTATTTAATGTTTTAATATAAATGATAAATTTAATTAATTCAACATTTGAATATTGATATAATATTTTAAATCTTCAAACACACAAAACTTTATATAAATTGAAATTTTTAATTATATAATTTAACAATCAATATTTATTTATATTTAAAAAAAATTATGATACGTTGATTTAAAATTATTTAATGAAGTATCAAATAATTTTAAAATTTTAAATTTTTTTTTTTTGACGTTTATCTGTTCAATAAGAACTTTTGATTTGACCGTTTAAATAATAAAATTCATCATTTATTTTAAATTATTAAACAGAATAACTCACCACTGAATTTTATTATTTTAACATACAAAAATATTTTTGACTTGTTTTTTTAATAATAATTTTAAGACCAATGCAAAAGATACATTTATAAATAGTTTTAAAATTTTAATGTATTTAATGATCAAAATATATCACATGCCTTAAAATATACACAAAAATCGGTAAAAAAATAATAATAAATTCAGTCTATAATTTAAATTAAATAGAGGAGTTTTCTATAATAAATATTTATTTTGAAACGGAATACCCGTTAATTTGACTAAAAAACCTGTTTAGTCAATTAACTTTACTTTTGCTTGCTTTCCTTCAACCTAAGCTGCTGGTATCCCAAAATCAAACAGCTACTTACATGTGTTTACATTCCTTATTTCTTATGTGACTTAATCAATTTGATGTGTGAGATATGTACTTGGGACTTGCTTGGCCGCAATCACTTACATTGTGGTCTAGAAAAATTGAAAACCGGATGTATGAACAAAAAAACAAGGGTGATTGGGATTTATAAAATTTGAAAAAAGTTAAAACAAGTCACAAATGTCACATAATTGGTTTTACACTTCAGAGGCTAACCATGTGGCATGTGCTAAGTGGACTTTCTCACCTGTGTGTAGTGAAGTGGGATTTTGTACAATAAAGATTATGTTTGTTTGTTTGTTTGTTTTAATGAAATTATAAAACACTAGTACGGTTAGGACAGCTTGATATTTCAACTAAGTATAACACTGAACATTTATTTTAAGTGACCGGTTTTTCTTCCCAAAGGTTGTTTGTTGAGTGAAATGGTAATGCATATATTATTCCTTCGCATTATAATGGTTGGTCAAATTAATTTTTTGTAATTTGATAAATATATTTTTGAAATAGTAAAATATTAATTCAAACAGTTTATATTTAAATTTTTATCGTTAGTGACTATGACGCGACATGTTAATTGAATATGTGATCTCTCTACGTTGATTTCATATCAATGTCACTACAATATAAATTAATTTTTTTTTATGAAATTTAAATCTTTTGTGAACTAATTTTTCTATAATGAATCCATGTACAATTACAATAACTCATAAATTTATCTTTGAGATAACAAAATTTCATTGACAAATTTGTTTTCGAGAAGATGATATTAATGGAAGATAAACGTTGATAAATTAATTACATTGTCACATCAAAATATCTAACGTTAAAAATTTATTGATAAATTATTTTGATTAATATTTTACAATTTGAATGATATATTTGCTAATTTGCAAAATTCAAGAATTAATTTGACTGACGATTATAATTTCAATGACCATTTTGTCTATTTATCTGTTGTCGTCTGTATGTTTGGTTTCACATTTGGTAAAGTTAAAATTAATTTTGCTATGTTTAGTTGTTCTACAAAAGAATTTTATAACAAATTGATTTTGTCTTTAGAATTAATTCTAATTTGAAGCTATAATGTAGAATTGATTAATCTATAATTATCATTCAACTCAATTTTATATATATGTATTCAAATAAATTAAATATTTTACATTCAACTTACTTTTAAGCAAAATCAATTTTACATAATTTTTTTTTAAGATCACACACTTAGTAATTATATTAAATTATATAGATCAAATTATCGATCTCCTATTTTAACACTTATTAGATATTTCTTTAACTTGCCAATTGAACTGAAACAAATATTTTTTAGTACATTTTTTTGTAATACTTTAAGCTTAAGTACTGTAATTGTAAATTGTAAATGATTCAATAGACATAGCGATAAAAGTTTTACTTATATGAGGAGTAAGATCATTTCTCGGACAGCATTTTATAAAATACACATTTTTTGTTACAATTCAAATGCACACTCTCTCATTTGTTAAAACACTCGCAAATATTTGGGACCAAGGAGACCATGTCATTTGATTTGTTGCACTATTTGGGATAAATAGTACACTAGTACTAGTAAGCTCTTATTTTCTTTCACTTGTTTTTTTGTAATTGTAAATTCGTAAAATAGAGAAGCTTGAAGAGACAAAAAGAACATGGAGTCAAAATCATAGAAAATACTGACAAAAATATTATCTCAAAATCGCTTTCATGTGAATGGAGAACTTTGCAAGTAAGTTTCATGTAATTGTCAAACTTGGATGCTCTTAGCTAACGTTACCTTTAGTCATTTCCAACCTGTTTTGAGATTTTATTTTTATAAAAAATAACTTTCATTTAAATGTTAACACGAGAATATTACATTAAATTGATCATGAATGGAGATATTCTCCATCCATATATTGGAATTGACAAGAAAGTAAAAAATATTAACGATATATATAAATATTTTAGAAGTCAACAAAAAATTATCTAATCAAAAACTTAATTATATCAACCAAACTAATTTGTTACGCATATAGTCAATGATCAAGAATAATGTAAAATTCCCGATCTTTAATCTCATACATCTTCGAAATAAAATAAAGAAAGAAACAAGACATATATAAAAACCATTTATTTTAATCAAGCGAGAAGAAAACAAACAGATTGGATTAGATAGATGATCTTAGGCCAAAAAATGAACTCAAACTATCTCTCTCCAATGGACAAAAAAGAAAGGAGGGTTAAGGAAAAAAAAAAGAGAAAAACATAGATTCTATCAAATTTTTCTTTGTTTTGAAAAATCTCTTTTGTGTAATAGATATGGAAAATTATTTGAGTTTTTTTTTATCTTAGAAAAAATGGTAAATATCACCATAATTAACTTATATAACTAGAAGATCTAGACATCAAACCTAACAATAGTCAATTGAGTTAGAATTTAAAGACATTATTTGAGATTTTTTATCATATATAAAATGTGAAGTTAGTTCATTCGTATTGGTATTAGGCTTAATTGCACTTTGAATCCTATTATTTTTACCAATTTGCATATCGTCATATTTTAAAAAATAGTAATTTAACATATTTTAAATGATGTAACATACGATTATATTTTAAATAATGTAACATACGATCTTGATGTAAAACCATTTAAATACAATAATTATTAGTATATTATTACTTCTAAGGATTAAAATGGTAGTTTACTTTTGATTTATTTATTTATAGGTTGCTTTTATAGTATTATCCCAACCATAAGTTGGATCAAGCAAAACATAATGTCACTGCTGGAAGAAAAAAAATTAACAAAAGTTTTGAAGAGCGAAAAGTAATAAAGACAACATCTAGTTTTCTTATACATTTGTACACTACATCGCATATAATATATAACTATATTTTCATTTTACTATTAAAAAGTTCCACTTCGTTATACAAAAGTTGCAAATGCCTGCAATCATCTAGCTTGCTTGTTGTGAACTTCTCTTCTAACTACTGAGTCATGTAGCTGCAGAAGACCACCCCGGGAAGAACCATTTTCTTTATCTTCTCCAAAGCTAACTTGTTTGACTGAAAGCATTTTTGAACTCTCTATGACAATTCTAACAGGCATCTGCTCAACTTCACTTCCCTTTTACTGAAGTGGCCAAAAAATAAATTTCCCTAAGGAGATTGCTGCAGATTTATAGGTTAGTCTGCATCATATTATCTGAGTTTGAATCTATGTCTGCCGTATCCATGTTAGGCGTGGAAACTGAACCTGAAAGAGGTTTCTGTGGGTTTGATGTTTCCGATGCTACACTTACAGATAATTTTGACTTCTCGTTGTTGGCTAAAAATGAATGATATGGAAGATTGATTGATGATCCAATCTGTTCTACCTTTATCTTTTTCTTGACCTAAGAACCAACCCCGCAAAGCAATTTTAAAATAAGGAGACAAATTGAGTAATAAAGCATTTCTGATCAGATACTTCAGATTACAGAACCACCAAACTTATATGTGCTATGTCTCACCCAAAGGCAGTGTAATTTTAAATTATTTTTATTAGCTTTGTGAGAGAGGTTTTGAAGTAAAAATAATCATTTCTCAAAAATATTACCATACTATCCATACATGCTAAAATAAAAATGCCAACGAAAAAAGAAAACCAATCAATTAACATCCCAAACTGAATAGGCATCATTAAAAATATTTGATATAAGCTCACCTTTTTGTCAGGATAACATTTCCCTTGTGAAGCTGAATTGCCCAGTAGTGTTGCATCACAAGCACCAGTGGACATTCCATTTTCCTATAAACCAACTAGCAATAATTAGATTGATGCTCCTCATCACAATGCCAAAACTTGAAAAAGCTTCTTTTTTTATTTTGTTGAGGCCATGTTGGAATAGAATTGAAACAAATGGAAGTTTTAATTATACAACCTTCACTGTAGAGTCCACGCTATTATTTGCATCCTCCCTATTCTTCTCAAAAAAAGTATGGTTGACACTTGGGAGCTCTGAAGTGAGACATTCAGTTTTAACTTTTACTCGTCTGTTTTCATCTTCATGTGTAAAATGTTCCTCCTCAGGGTCAGAAGAAAACAAGGACTCCTCGGAGATATTAACACAGGTGGCATTTTCAATTTCAATGCTTCCATTTGCTTCGCACTCGTCCTTTAAGTTCGAGGTATGAGATTGGGGAGCCTCAGTTCCATCCTGTACAGCTGCTACGTTTGCCATCTATATCATGATTATATACCATTTATCAGCAAACAAACAAGAAATTAAAACCAAATAAGCATCATAACAATCTACCTATAAAGCAGGTTGGGCAAATAACAGTTAGTGAAGAATTAATTGTGTTAAATTGGATGCAACTATGTGTTAGGATAGAGAAAAAGCACCCAGGATATAATAAGATAGAACACTTAACAGTGACTCAAAACAATGGAAATCCCTGTAAAGTACCAAGCAGACATGTCACCACAATCTTCTGCCCAGTAATAATACTAGAAACTTACAACTGATAAATATATTTCTTACAATTGCTTCATGTTCTTCTTTCAAACGAAGTGCAGCTTCTTCAAAGGCAGCAGCATTTTGCATAGAATGTCTGACAATGTTAACAATGATGTCATGATTGCGCTCAACATATGGGAGCCTTGACCTCTCCGCCACCAATCGCCGTAGATTGCTTGCGGTGACAGGCATCTGCTTAGCTATACAAATAGACAAAACATAAATTAAGTTGTTGCCATACAAATGGGCTACTTTCTAAATAAAATATGGTACATTACAGAAGTCCACATTTCATTTACCAATTTCAAGAATAACTTTATTTGGCAATATAAACCCAGTACTTTCATCCTCTGCCCGAGCAAGAATATCACGCCATTCACAAAGCCCCTGCCAGCCACATACATAGAGTAAATGAAATAACATAGGTGTGGACCATACAGAAACCCAAAGTAAAAACGATGTATACAATTTATTTTAGGAAACCACCATAACTAGGATCGACACTCCAATAGCTCCATGGAGTATCCCCCCAGATGTAGGTCCTTTGGACCAGCTATGAAACTAATCTTCGCTGAAGTGTTTAGGTTCAGCTTGAGTGAGTCTCTTCGATCCTCCCTTAAGAGTGTGTTTTTCAGGGATCAAACCACGGTCCTCCTCCACAAGAACTGCTAAACCAACTACACCACACCTATCGGGTAATGCATGTGATAATCTTATCTTATCAGTTTACAAGTTGGACAATTTTTATCAATAAATTCCTGACACTATAACTGGTTCATGCCGTGTTGAATGCTACACTCGATTCTGTTTCTGAGATAACTTGTATTATGCAGTGTGCTTGGAATGCCAATAGTTTCTGGATGTCCATCCAAAACAACTTATCATGATAAAAACCGACAGATAGAAAGATAATATACTAAATCTAGTAATATAAGTCAGTGAAAAAATGGTGCAGTATAGAAGATACTACTGAAAGGGTAAAAAAGACTGTAACAACATGGTGAGCATTGACAAATTTGTAGCCAGATGTAGATTTTGGCAGGGGAATAGTAGGTGGTTGAAGAAAAATTCAGATGAGCCAGCATAACTCAAAATGTTGGACGTACCGGTATCGTACCAATACCAATACCTGTACACCAAAATGCAGGAAATAGTTATATATTATTCTGTATCTCCATATCAGTATGGTATGGTATGGTATTCTATATATAATGATGTCAGGATTACCAAAATTCAAAATCTTGTAGAAAACTATGTATCTGAGGGATACCCATATGCACAGCATAAACGGTGTTCAACAAAAAAAAAAACACAGAAATACTTCTACTCCTTGTGTAAGTAATAAAAAATAGGTGATACAAATAAAATATGAATTAACAACTTACTGAAACAACGGCAAGCTGCTGACCATTAAAACCTGCCCCTCTTAACCTGTATATAAGTGGTAATTGGTTTTATGTTTACATCTCTTGGCAGGTATTAAAAGTAAAGCAAAAACTTTGAAAATCAAAACAAACACAAACAAACTCTACATAAAAAATTTATAAAATGATACATGCAGTTTGAAAAGCTTGCTACTTAAATAGAAGAGAAGTGCTAGCAACACTCACTCTAACACCCCTTTTTCAACACTCACTCTCTTATTGGGTGAAAATCATGTCCGACAATACTTCGCTCATAAATTATGTGGAACCCACATGAATTTCACCCAATAAGAGAGTGTTGTTGGCACTACTCTAAATAGAATGTTCATGTAATGAAAGTTTGACAATTGAAAAAAAGCAACCAACCCCTTTATATGAAGGTAGGAGTCTTCTGTCAAAAGTTCTTTCTCGTACAGCTTCATGCAGACATTATAACTCCGCTGGTAAACCTGTCAGTGACAAGAAATTCAAATAAAAAGGTGTAAACAAAAGATGCGCCAAGCCAACCATTAAGTTATGTCGTGCAATTTGATTCAATATAATTGAAAAATTGATCAGCAACGAAATGTTAAACGAACTTTGATCAACCATGGCATGTTTGCAGAATGCTTAATCATTAAAACAGTTGTAGAGTCCAAGGGAACAAAGGAGGATCCAATGGCCTGAGGAAATGAATGATACATTACTTGTTCATTTAGCTAGTTTGATCTCAACTTACTTCCAACAGAGGATCATCAGAATTTTCAGACTCCTTGGACAGTGCAAATAGCTTGATCCTCAATAAATCATAAATATAAAGCAGATAGTGTGTATCTTCTCTTCCATATCTATCATCAGCACAACAGTTTTTAGATTGTAGTAATTAAAATCACTGGGACCGTATACAAGTCAATATCTTTTAAGACCTTAAGACTTATAATAGAAAGTAAATAATAAACCAAAACCATGTTCAGCTGCAGTTTATATATTATATTGTCTGTGGTTTTCTGGGAAAGAGGAGGTATTATATGCAATTAGGTTTATCATAACACTAGAATGAGGACAGCAGTTCTATTAGCTAGTCCACTAGTAGATTAGTTAGTTAGAAGGGATTGGGAGGGGATTGATAATGGAAATCAGATTAGGGAGACCTATTCAGTAAATTTCATCATCTGTAAAGTGAAAAGAGAGATTGTTTGTGAAGGACCTATAGGGGAAATTTATCCCCATTTTTTTGTTCCGATTTCAATGACACAACTCTAAACGCGTGTTCTTTCTATCTGGTTTTCCATCTCTTTTCTGATTCGTAACATGAATCAAGCAATATGGAAAGAATAGAAGACGGGCAGAAAATTAAACAGTCACAGGATGAGTCAAGAACAGATTAATTGTGGCAAGCTCAAAATGCAGATTCACCTTATCATCACATCAGGAAGAGGGCGTACTCTCCAGTCTGCATTCTGGTACCTGCAAGGAAATGAATTGTCAACCTTCCAGAATGTAGGTAAGAATAGAAGCAATAGTCATGCCATAGAAATGACAAATCTTTTATTTTAATACAGTGGAAAGAAAAAAGGGAGATAAATACAAAAATTAAACAAAAACTGCATACTCTTTGTTTGCTGTAACCCCACAAAATTGTTGCAAAAGATATTGCAAGCTGTATCTCTCCAATTTTAACACTCTAGAAGCCTGAGCAATGCAATCAAAATATGTATTACACTTGTGTGATAAAAAGAGAAGATTATAACACAAATTCCGAACGTACAATCAAGGACCATGAATTATGACAAAGATAATCAAAAGCAACATAACTTTAGAGCTTGTTTCACCATTTATTTACTTTAGAGCTTGTTGAACACATTATGAATGCATGAAAACTGAAATCTTTTCCAGGTTATGCAAAAATGAAAAATAAATTATTATTAAATCTTGTAAAAATAAGAGGGTTACACAGGGACAAAAACATGTTTCAAACCATTACACAAATAAAATGGTCATTACAAAATAATGTGTATAATTCACATACAGAAACTCATACAGGAGTTAGATTGGATAAGCAAGCAAGTTGACATAAATCTCGTGTTGGAGCTAGTTTTTAGCATTTCCATCAAGTTGCGGCAAAACAATCATATCATATATCTAATTACTCTAAGGAAGTCAAAATCATCCAAGTGATCCAACATTAGAGTACAATGCTCAAGAACTATTTTCTGAAACCTGTTTTTCTAGGAAAACTTGTTTAAAAAATAAATTGCAACAACCATTGATATCTGTTCGATAGAATACCAATATATGCTTTCAAAGAATTGATTGATTTGTGGGATAGTTCTTTCAAGAAGGACAATTTACAGGGCCAATTTACCAGGTAATACAGAAATCAGTTCTGATAAAAAAAAATAATTGCAAACCCTTTGCATTCAGAGCCATAGAAACTGATCAAAGGAACTATTTTAAGTAGGACACAACATAATAACAACTATGTAAATCATTATTCAGCTTTTTCCCTTTGATGATTAATAAGGGAAATAATTTCAATATTGACATCCTGAATTTTCAAAACAAACCTGGCCAGTGTCAAACATATTACAGACGTAAATGCCAAAATCTCGTTGTAGCCACACAATGTCTCGATCTGCTCCATGCAAGACCTAATTAACCATGAATACAGTCAATGGAAAGAAGCAACTAGCAAGTCTATTGAATTAAAGAAATGTCAATAGTGTGAATCTTACCTTTTTCTTGGTAGGGTCCTTGAAGACTTCCCTCAGGTATGTCCCAACATGATCACGGAGCTTCAGAGTATCGACAATAAAATCCTCAGTCCGGGTTGAGATTTGCATCAAGCATGTCAGACCTTGAAAAGACCGATATTGATTATGTTCCAAATCCACCTAAATATTCAAAGTCAGGATAAAAATGTCAAAAAGATACAGCCAAAGAAAGGGACACGAGAAGTAGCAACATGAAATGTAGACTATAAGTCCAATAGTGATTAAACGGTAATGCCAGTAACGCCTGTAACTGTGAACAATAATAGGATATCAAACATTTATGAAGAATACAATTATTTTGAAAATTATCGTTACTCGGCTTAATATCCAATTTCATTAGATATCCAAAACATGAAGTTTCTAGTAAATATTGAGTTTTTTGTGACCTGTCAAGAACTGTTGAATAGGCAACAGAATTGAAATTCCATTTATTGAATTTATTTTCTTCACAATGAACAGAAACAAAAACCAGATGTCTGAATGCCATAAAATGTACAAGGATATGCACTGCTTAAGATTAATATGTTAAGTAGATGTGGGAAATTTGATTTCTTGCTATCCATTGCAGTCGCATGAATTAGAGACAAAGCTATAATGTTATAAAATGTTCCAGCTTATGACTAAAGGGATAAAAAGCTCTAAATGAAAAGTACAGCCAAGTCACAGAAATAAACCCAGAGGTATAACAAGTAATGAAGGATAGCAAGAAGAAGTCGTGAAGGAAACTTTTTAGTAAAACCTAATGAATAGCATTCATGGTATACCGCAAATTCATTAACGGAACTCAGCTTAACAGCCAACCCCTTCAACCCTTTGACTTCCTCCACAAGCTTGAAAGGTGTGCATTCCATTGGGGGAGGCTTTACTGGTACAAGATTCTCAATATTATCTTTATCAACAAAATCTAAAACAGATAATTTCTCCTGAAATATAAATCAATTATTGCACAATAAAATAAGAGGCGATAAAATTAAAAATTAATAAAATAATATCATGTTATACAGTCCAATAAAAGTAGAAAAGTAGAAAACAGTCCAATAAAAACCCTTCACGAATTGGTTTTCATGCAAGAGTGTTAATCTGGAATGAAAAGTTGAAAACAACCCAAATAAATACTAACAAAACAACCACAACAGTAACTAAGTTATGAAAGATTTTTTTTACCACGCATATCAGAGGTGTAGAGTTGCATATTGCTAATGCAAAACAAATTCCAGACACAAATAAAAAGAAAAAACTTCTGGGTACACCAAGATTTAATGCCCCACCCCACCAAACAAAAAGAAACCTTTTGAAATAAAGACAATTTAATTAAGGCTTATCAAGTCCATAAGGACAACACTAGACATATTCAATATCACACTTAACAAGGATGAAGGTGTGCCAAAGGAAAATATCACTCCACCTAAGATACGAGATGTCCGGTCAACATATAAAAAAGTGCTGTCAAAATGCGGTCATAGCCGAATGGCCCGGCTAACAATATGCCATTTGAAGAGAAACAATTCGAATATCATTCCATAAAAAGAAAAATAATATTTAGCGATACCAATAAGAAAATAGCAAAACTGTGAGTATTTATTTGCAAGAACAGAGAAATAGCTTTGTAGTATTAGATAAATAATTAAATATAACAAAATACCCATCTCTAAAATTTCATTCTTTTTAACTTAACCAAACATTTGAGAAAATATTTTTATTTTGATAATAAGGACATGTTTGGATTGGCATATTTGAGTTTATCCACTTGCATATACACTTATGAGTCTATTTGGGAGAGTTTATGGAAACAACTTATTACATGTTCATGAGTTTATGACATGTCCACAAGCTCTTTTCAGCAAATTTTTACAAGCTATTCAAGATAACTTTTGAAACAACTTATAGCTTATATAAAACAGTTTGACAAACTTTATTTATGCGCTTATGTTATAAGTGGTTAAATAAGTTGTTTATCCAAACAGAACCTAAATAAGCACCTCATAGTTTATTTTAATCAGGCCCATGCAAAGCATACAAAAATGTTACGAAGAAATTGAATAGAATGAACCAACCAGTGGATGTATAAACCTCTGGCCATCTTCACTCTTCTCCAACCAAACATGTTCAAAAGGTATATTTGAATTATCAACCACAAGGTTATAATGATACTGAGGCTTCCTAAGAGTGTGTACATGAAACGACACGTTCGGCTTCGTTTCATCACCTTTTTTCTTCTCCTTCATAATCTTTAGAAACCCGTCTTCACCTTCCTCCATATCTTGCTCCTTCAGAACCCTATGAAACTCATCCACCAACTCGTCAACAAGTTCCAAAACGTCTTCGTTTGCGTTAACAATCCATTCATAAGCATCGTCGATGTCGGAGGGGAAAGAGGAACCTGTGCCCCAAATGTGGTCGGAGGAGCCGATTTTGTTCAACATGGATTGTGATTTTCTGGTGAGTTCTTCGATGAGGTGTCTGAATTCGGGGAAGTTGTAGTGGAAACGGAAGTTGTCGTCGGAGGGAATGGATTGTAGGGAAGTGGAAAGGTCTGATAGGTGGTGATTGATGTCCATTGGAATTGGAAGTGTTTTGGGATTGAATTGAAAGGGTTTTTAGGGTTAGGGTTTTTAGGAATTTGGTGAAATGGTGAATGAATGAATTGAGAAGTTGGGAACTCTTTGCGAGTGACGATGCTACTCTTGTGCGAGCATTTTGAGGAAAGGGTCTACACGACAACAGATATCTACTTTTACCAATGTGACGTGGCGGCAAAACTCTTTTCAGATTTGACCGTGAAGTTGAAGTTTTCTTTTTTAAGTGAGTCAAGTTGAAGTTATTCAAAGAAATTTTTTATAAAAATTAATTAATTAAATGAACAAATTAATTTTCGTAGTCTTTGAGTTTTGTTTGTTAAAATTTGTGTTTTGTAGTATGTGTATATTGTTTAAATTTAATGTTTGATAAATCAGTGAAAAATTAATTTAAAACTCTATTATATTTTGTGTTGAAATTTTTATTGTGAATATAAGTTGAGTTAGAATCAACATAATAGATAAGAACAATAATTTAATTAATTACTCTAATAAAATATAATTTAAAATATAAATATAAAATAATTTATATAATATAATCTAAAATATAAAAATAAAATCTAATCAAATATACAAATAATGAA
>JBBPBP010000003.1:48086657-48115711 GCA_037974735.1 Cicer chorassanicum | reverse complement strand
AGAGATGCACCACTAATTAAATATATATATTCTAATCAATTGATATGTGAAATACTATATTTTAAATGATTGATCAATGAAAAGTATTTGTCATGTCTATGTTTATATACTGTGAATTATAATTAGTATATTATAATTTTCTTCTAAATTTTGTCTAAAAGATAATCAAGAGACACATTACTACTAAAATATCTATTTATATTTTAACTACTTGATAAAATACCTTTTTGAAGAGAATTGGTTCTTCAATACACATAATATAAATAAAAGATTTTTATTTTTTTATGAAAAGGGAAAATATATATTAATAATTCAAATTCAGGGAACTGATTTTCTCAATATCCATACAAATAATACCACCTTAAAGAGGAAATGACAAGTTCGATATAACTATATCAAAATCTGTATAGTGAGTTCTATGTGTAAGGAGGTCCGCATATTTATTTGTTTCACGATCAATAAACACCACTTCAACTTGTCAATGACGAAAATGAATAAGAGCATTAATTTATGCTAGCATCAGTTATAGATGATGTATGGACGATGAACTATGTCAACAACCACTTTTGAGTCAGATTCAATAATAATCTGGTGGAAGTTCAATTGCATAGACCAAAATTTAGTCAATTAAAAGTGTTTGAAGATGTGATATTTCTTAATAACACATGAAGAAATATTATTATATGATCACGTAAAATACATCTGGAGGTTGAGCTACCATTACTAAGGTAATGAGATCCATCAATGTTCACTTTGATAAACCCATGAGGAGGCTTAGACCAATCTTGATATTGCCTTAAGTTGTTTACTCCTCTATTTGGTTGAGTTCTGAAAACTATATTGTGGACATAGTGGTGTATAGAGTTTCACAATTTATTCATCATCTCAAAAGTTTGAGAGAATAAGACTTTTTTACAATTTTTCCACAATGCAACATCAGCTACACCAAAAAAATTCCGAAGAGCATTACCCACATCATAATTGGATAAGTTCCACTCTAATCAAATAAAGAGACTAAAACTAAAACCATTTTCCAAAAATCAATTTGACCACATTTTCTTCGGACTCACCCTTCCAACAAATAGAAAAATTGATAATAAAATATCACTCCCATAAAAATGACTCGCGTAAAACGAGTGATATACTTTTGAGTAACATGCAAAATAGAAGATCGTAGAAAAAAACATACAAATAAAGTAACTTTTTGTTGTAGGTTATGGTACCATGCAATGACGCAAGCGTGTTGGCGATGTAACATGCATTAAACCTTCATATCAAACTCTTTTATCATATATCATCAATCGTATCCTAGTTATCAAAGATCACTAAAAACGTTAAATTCCAAAATATGCATAAAGAACTACTCTTAAGCTGGCGATGACGAATATGTCACTTCTATACTTGGTACTGATAAGTAATTTCAACCAAAGAGGAGTATTTATCAACTACAGTTACAAGATCAAACCAAAAGGCCCCGCAGTTCAATATGAAACAGTGAACAATGTAAATTCCAAAACACATTAATTAGCAACAAAAGCAGGAGACAGCGTTTACGCCAGAATATTACACAGCATAAGAATTCAGCACTTCTAAAGTCTACACTTCCTAATGATTGTGAAAAGCACCAACATGCTCATTTCATTTTGCTAGGTTCTAAACGCCATGCTTCATATCTCCCCAAGATAAATTTGCTTGTCACTACTACAAGATCCAACAATAGGTTCACTGGGATGAAAAACACACTCATTAACAGACCCATTGTGCCCAGGAAGCTTATACAATATTCTTCGAGAAGTGGTATCCCAAATGTAAACCATTCGATCAGAACTCCCAGCTGTGACCTTGCTTCCATCAGGTGACCAGCCACATTTCAACAAGTTCTTTTCAAAGTTGTGTTGATGCCCTTCAAAAATCTTCACACATCGATTTTGTGGAGCATATGGACGCATATCCCAAATGCAAAGCTTGCAATCCATGCCGTTTGTAAGAAGGTAGGAACCATCAGGACTCAATTGCATACAAGTAATCATATCCTGATGACCTTGAAGTGTCATAGTAACCTCGCCTTTACGCAAATCCCATACCTTGACATCATTATCAATACCACCAGTGTAGATCTTATCTGAGGCATCAGAGAAGCTGACAGCCGTAATCTGGTATTTGTCAGGGAATGTTTGGATGGAACCCCTTTGACGCATATCCCATAATCTCGCCGTTCCATCATCGGAGCCACTGACAACAAGAGGTGGCCCCCTCCGGGAAGGACAACAACTGTTGACATATGAGAGATGCTCTACCATCTTTTTGATTTGTTTTCCTGTTTCTGTATCCCATAACCTCAGTGTTTTAT
Organism: Cicer chorassanicum; assembly: GCA_037974735.1. Classification (NCBI taxonomy): domain Eukaryota; kingdom Viridiplantae; phylum Streptophyta; class Magnoliopsida; order Fabales; family Fabaceae; genus Cicer; species Cicer chorassanicum. Next base: position 48,113,361 of record JBBPBP010000003.1, on the reverse strand, counting down.
CAGGACTGGCAGAGACTATCTGTGTCCCATCTGATGTCCAGTGAAGATCTAAAACCGCATTCTTGTGACCTTTTAGAACCATAAAGTTCTTACAATCTCCATGCACATTCCAAAGGAAAATTTCTTTGTCATGCGATCCAGATGCAACAACTGACCCCGTTGGATTGAACTTCATGGTATATACTGCGCTCTGATGACCAGTCAGCAACATGATTGGAGATTCCAAACTTGAGGTCCGCTGCTTTCCATTTGGCCCAGGAACACGGGGAGCATTGTATGGAACAGTAGACCATTCCATTGGCCTTGGACCAACAACTGACAGAGCATGTTCACTTTCACCAGGAAAACCTTGCATGCTGACCTTTGCTTAAAATTTAATTAAACAAACTTCAATTGGTACAGGCTTGAGTGTCCAATACTGAAATAGAATCAAAAGAGTTAGCAACATTAAGATCTCAAAAAGACTACAGACACTAAATAACGTTTGTAGTTACACATACAGTCTAAAACATTTAACATAATTCTGCAAGTCCTCATCTACCATTGTCATCAATAATGGGAATAGAAAATGAAACAGAAACAAATGAGAAGGACAAATTATGAATTTAGAGACTGATAAAGCACCCGACCCTGCAAACAATCCTCCAAAACAGAAACAAATTAAAAACATGAAATTATAGATCAAAATCTAATAAAGCAAGAAAGATAAAACATCTTAAAAGTGAAGGAACTAACTGCTAATTTTAGCACGAACATTCAACACAAAACAGAAACAAATGAAAAAGATGAAATTATAGATCAAAATCTAATAAAGCAAGAAAGATAAAGTATCTTAAAAGTGAAGGAACTATCTGCTAATTTTAGCATGAACATTCAACCCAAAACCATTGTGGGACATTCTCCAACTTATATAACGTACACTGACTTAATTAACGCAGAAAGGAAGCAGCAAATATAAAGGGCTAGTTCTGAATCACTCTTCAGTTTTACATTTCACAAGCACACAAGTCACGCAAATTAATCTACAAAAAGAGAAACTGTTTGTACAGTTTACTATTAAAACGTAAGATTCTGATAATCGGATATCAATTTACCCAAACCATGGGCGATCCAACCTTCCATTTCACCAGAACTAGAATGTCCCCTGCTTAAAATGTGTGTGCATCTCTAGTTAAGATCAGTTGACACCACCAGATGTCAAAGATAGCATAGTTACACCTTCAATTTTTTATGCAATGCAAATGTAACAAATCCAAGATCAACAGCTCAAACTATTTGCTACTTCATCATATTACTTCACTTTGATGTATAATATGTTATTCAAAATATATGTAAATATACGATATTAAATTACATATGTTTATATGAAATTATGTATACATCAAGATAATATAACATGATTCAGTGGTAAGATTTATTAAATTCACATTCTACTAAAAAAATATGGAAGAGGTAATGTAAGTATACCAATTTTAACACTTAACTAACTGTCAACAGATCCTAACTCTCTCTCCCTTTCTCCCTCTTCACATACATAAGCATAAAGCTCAAGTAAAAAAGTTTTCAAATTAGAAGAGCAGGTACTTTTGTCTGTCTCAATAATGCAACAATAAATGACTGCTCGTTAACAGAAATTATGTATCAAATAGTAGCAGCAGGTGTGGCTGAGTTCCAGCTCAAATAGTTACCAATGACATTGAAAATTGTTAAGAGGGAAAAAAATTATTGCAGCTATCATTCAAAAGCATTTACCACTATTAAAAAGTTTGTTTAGTTAAAATATACTACATGTAGTATATGTTTACATCTCAAGAGAGAGAAGAGAGTGTATATTTTAAAATAAGAAGGGCAGAGAGCGTACTTCATGTTTCTCTCAAGGGTGAGAAGTATAAGTTATCCTAATAATATTAAAATAATGTTAATAGGAAACTTTAAAGCACAAAAATATGACACAGCTTGACTGAAAAACCTATCAATGAATTTCAATGCTATGATCCAATTCCGATTGAGCAACCAATTAATGCAAGGGAAAATGCAATGTTTTTGGTTAACAAGTAATTAGGGTTCACTTGGTTGAGTATATCAGCAAAAAAATAAAATGATATTGCAAGCAAAAAAGAAAAGGGATTTCAATGAAGAAGAACCTTGTATGCTAATTACAAAAGATGTGAAAAAATGGAGTTGAGAAGTTGTAGAGAAAAAAGCTACTAATTTATTAAAAAGTGAAAATCGACGCTTTAGCTTAAATTGAATCTGAGGTTGCACTGGTGTGGTCCACTGAGAATAGAAACGGCACAAACACTACTGCAGGAGACACTATTTTACCTGTAAACCATAGGGGTGGCAATCTGATTCGACCTGCCTGACTTGACCATTTAAAAAGTTGCATGGCTTTTTATGTTTTGATCTTGACCGTTTGTGCATAAAGATCTAATGGTCAAGTTTTGCTAGTTTCTCTCGCTCACAAATAAGGTCCTCTCACTTGATACCTTTCCTATTCTGGGGAGGAGATATTTTTAAGTTCTGGGATAATATACAAGGTAGGTTAACCATGTGCTTTCTATGTGAATATAAAACACTTCTTATAACGTAAGAATATTTTGGAACAATGAGGAAAAAATAAGATTGGAACGAAGAGAATATTTTGGAATAAAACACATCAAGTATATGGTTCAAAATTCAAACATATTAAAATATAATAATATCACAAGACAAGAACAAATCGTCAAGAATCTGCCTGGCATGGCAAACATTGATACTTCAATTAACAAAAGAGTTACATACAGAACAAACCACCTTCTACATAGTGTTAGTATCTTCTGTTGTCAGTTACAAAACTTTGCCTACCACAAGAATCACTCAACATATAAACAGTGTTGGCTTACAAGGACCCAAGGGCAGAGGCATGTGTTGGCTTACAAGGACACGAACCCCTGCTAGTTTATTTGAAAACTTTTGTCGCCTTAAGTATGTCCGCATGTTGTTGGGGTTAGGAGGGCTGGGCATTTGACTGCCCTTATATGCAAGCACAGGTAGGCATGGTTGTCATTACTCATTACAACAGCATTGACAGCCCATTCTATGCACACACAGTCGCTTTTATGTTGTAGTGTATATGTAGGGTGCCCTTTCTAAACGTCCCTATTAAGTCCTTTCTCTAAGCCTTATTTTTGGGAAGAAATTCGCCCCAAACACATGATGAAACCACACATTATCTTCACACAGTCCATTTTCCTCCCATTTTCTAAAGACTATTTTCACCTAACAAGTATATATTACCATATAACTGTTAATATATACATATGTATATATAATAAAAAGACATGTAAATTTGAGATTACTACTCAATCCTATCTCCGCTAGACTAATACTATATTACTTCAAGAGCATGTAATCAATTAAGCATGCCACTGAATTGAAATACAATTAGTAAAAGATCCATTTAGCTCAGGCTGAATCAAGAGAACAAATGCAATATACCTATATATTCCATACGAACTAATAAATTCAAAAGGTGAGATTGATCGAGGATGACTCACGGTGCTGCGGCAGCGTGCTACTCTGCAGCTGGACTATGACGTTGGGCAGAGGAGTGCGGGTTGGCCTTCGTCAGAAGTTGCTGCGTAGATGAAGATCGAGCAGAAATGGGAGAGTCCAGAAACCCTAACTCTCTTACTCTCCAGTGGTATTCATAAGATATGCTACAATTTTTGGTGAAAAACCCGACCCGCTTTATAACGGGTATATGTACTGTCAAATGGGTTATTGCACAATTGAATTACACCATTTTTTTAAGTCTCCCTTTCTTTTTTGTTCCTATAAATATGTAACTTTTACTTTTTTATCTTTATTTTTCTTTACAAAGTTTGTTAACATTATAATTGATATATGTTATATGGAGAAGATAAAAATACAATTTTCATCATTTATTTTATTTGATTATAGCACTTTGATCTTTCATATTTTTCTTTCTAAATCAGCCGTTTATCTTTTACATAAATTATTTATAAAAAAAAATATATCCAAATTAATAATATTTTTGAATTTTTAATAAAATATTTTGAGATGGCAAGTGACGCCAACATTTTTTAAACTTTTTATTAAGTTTATTTATTAAAAGTTAAAATTAAAATATCCATAACAATATTTATCATAATCATTAAAAACTCAAAAATAAAAAATTCTCAATTCAAAAATAAATTCTAAATTTACAAAAAAAATCAAAACTCAAAATTAATGCCTCAATTCTCAACACAAACTTCTTATATTTGAACCTGGAAAAAATCACTTTTGGACCTTGAAAAAAAAATCAATATTGGAGAATCAAAATAACCCTATAACATAAAATAAAATAAAAAAATCTGGTAAATATATCTAAATAAGTGAAGCTACACTCTCTTAAACACACTCAAATAAGTGTAGGCCTGACATCGTGTTTTTACCTAGTAACCGGTTGAACAAGTTGAGAGCCAACAATTACCATTTTTTTAACAATATAACTCCAACATAATCTCTTTCACAAAAAAAAAAAACATTTGTGATTTGTCTTTCCCTCCTCTGTGACTCACTTATATATGTGTAGCGATCCGTTAACTTCATATATGTGTAGCGATCTGTTAACTTCATGACTTGTGACAAATTTGTCTCTTGCGCTTTGTTAGCCCTATGGCCCGTGTTGATTTGTCCCACACATAGTCGCCACTATTTTGTCGAGAGATTCAATTGTGTTTTTTGTCTTGCAAGCCCTAATGGTAATTGATATCTTGATGTTGGGAAGCTAAATCGATCAAACTTTTGCCATGGAGGTTTGTTGAATTCTATGCCGGTATGAACCATGTTCTGGTTCTTATTGGATATCAATCATATTATTTAACAAATGTATGTTTATAAATAGATATTAATATATTGCGTCTGTTTTTTCAATGACAATATATTAATTAAAGCTCTTTAAAATTTATTGGTTATAGAAACTTATTGCTATGGTGATGATGTTGTGTTTGTGGCAAGTAGCATTTCTATCGATAAAAAATTTAAGTTGAGAGTATTGAGAAAGTGGTGTTGAGGAGTTGTTCTGTTTCAATTACTCTTGAGAACTAAATGCACTATAATATAATTATCTTTGAGACATACAATTGAAGGTAGGTAAGAACAAGAACTAAATGCATTTTAATTCGATTCTCATTAGTTTAAGGACCTCTTGTTTCTTAGACTTATCTCAAATGCTTTTTTATGCAATGCTAATAAGAGCATCATGAGTGTAATCATTAAAAAGATAACATAAAGAGTGAAATTATACACCAAAGCAACAAGAATTTTTTTAGGAATAAGTATGTAAAGTAGATAAGTATGTAAAATAGGCATTTTATTTCAACATTGTAACTTTTGGACAAACACTGGTTGAATTATAACTCATATTATATCGGTTCATTTAACCTCAACATTGTAACTTTGGGACACACATTGTAACTTTTCCATTTGCAATACAAATTGATACAACTTTGGGGCAGTTCATCTCCCGATTCTAAAGTCAAACAACGACTTTTATATAGATGATATCTGATGTATTTCTCTAAACAACCAATGCTTTCATATCCTCCATGTTGTTTGGTTATCGTGGCGTAAATTTTGGTTGTTTCTCACTCCAACATGTTGCAAAGTTTCAATACATTGTTTTTGAGCTTTATTGATGCTTCTATGACAAGAAAAATAATACGCATATGCTGAAAAATGCTCATGATTGTGATCTTTAATGATTGTGAACAATCCATTTCCCATCACAACTTCTTTTAATACGTAAAATAGCTTTACAAACCACCTTTAAACAAGGACGTGGATTATGTGCGAAGACGTTATCTTTTTTCCATATCTTGCACAAGCATATTTAACATCAATAAATTGGCCATAATTTTTTGAACGAGGACTAGTTTTAATGAAAATTCCAAACCCATTAATTTAGCATGATGAGAGTAGAATTAACAAGCATTTTCATGTGACTCAAATTCCATTCAAATGGAAGGTTATTGACTATCATTATCTCCTTAACCACCAACAGACGAATCATTATTGGTAGTTTCATTAACAACATATTCTTCATTCTTATCAGCAACATGATATCCATTACCTTCAATAGTTTCCATCAATGCCTAATATTTCAAAAAGAATAAGGTAATGACAATAGAAACTACAAAATATATGGAGCCTAGTTTTAAGCATGCATGATTTTCACGTGTCTAAATCAAAGCCAAAGGTGAAAGTATAACTTACGATAAAATCAAACGTAACTCATATACGTACATGACTAGGCAGAGGCAACACAAGCATGATAGAACTGAGAATTGACTAATATTAACAAAATAAAAAAGTAAGAGAGTAAGAATAAAAATGTTATGGTACAATTAAGAATAAAAAATTTGACCTTTCCAATTAGTGGGCTTGTGAATTGTTGAACCTACAATTAAGAATTGGAATCCTCGCTCCAAATAAAAAGCTTTAAAAAAGTTGACTAAAACCTTCGCTCCAAAAGCTTAAAAAAAAAAAAAACTCAAAAAATCCTCCTCCGAAGCAGACAGGGTTTTTGGACTCTCCCATTTATGCTAGATCTTCACGCGGCGGCTCCGGCAACTGACGACGGCCAATCCTCAGTTCTCCGTCCAACGTCAAAGTCCAGCTGCAGAGTAGCACGCCGCCGCAGCACCGTAAGCCTCTCTCTCTCTCTCTCTCTCGCTTCAACTTCTTCATTAATGCATGCATTATTATAAATTAGTTTCGTCCTAGTAGCTGCTACCACAGTATTCAGAGTACTTTTATTATGATATAAGTTATATATAGGTTGGGGTATGTCCCACAATGGTTTTAGGTTGAATGTTCATGCAACATTCCTTCACCTTTATCATATTTTATCTTTTTTGATTTATTAGCTCTTGATCCATAATTTCATTTTTTTTTTCATTTTTTTCTGTTTTGGAGGATCTTTTTGCCGGGTCGGGTCCTTTATCAGACTCTAAATTCACAATTTGTCTTTCTCATTTATTTCTATTTCATTTTCTATTCCCATTATTGACGACAATGGTAGATGAAGACTTGCGAAGTTATGTTAAATGTTTGAGACAGGATACAGACACTAAATTACATTGGTAGTTATTCTTTTTCAGTATTGGACACTCGACCCTGTACCAATTGAAGTTTGTTTAATTCAATTTTAAGCAAAGGTCAGCATGCAAGGTTTTCCTGGTGAAAGTGAACGTGCTGTGTCAGTTGTTGGTCCAAGGCATGCATCTACTTAGTATCTATGATGCAAAGTCAACATCATCGTTTACTATTAGTATCCAAATTAAACTTCCGTAACAAGACCAATGTGACCCAAATTTTGCACTCCTCCACTCCATTATATCAATTTCTTCAACCACGTGAGCCATACATTCCTCAAATCATCGAACAACGGAAAATTGGTCGTGAATTGGCCAATTTATTACAATTATCATGTTCAAACATTCCCGTTCCTTGTTGTAAGAAAATCCATGCCAAAATTGTGGTATTGGGTTTTCATCAACACGATATTTTCCTTATTAACACCCTATTGCATGCTTACTCAAAACTGAACCTGGTAAGTGATGCACAGAAACTGTTTGATACAATGCCTCATAGAAACCTTGTTACTTGGTCTTCAATGATTTCTATGTACACTCAACATAATTACAATGTAGAAGCATTGGTGTTGTTTTGCCAGTTCATGAGAAGTTGCAATGAGAAACCAAATGAATACATTTTAGCTAGTGTTGTAAGAGCTTGCACGCATTTGGGTTGTCTCAACCAAGCTCTCCAGGTGCATGGTTTGGTTGTTAAGGGTGGATATGTTCAAGATGTTTATGTGGGTACGTCGTTGATTGATTTTTATGCTAAGCATGGTTGTATTAATGAAGCAAGGTTGCTTTTTGATGGCCTAGCAGTTAAAACTACTGTCACGTGGACTACAATCATTGTAGGGTATTCGAAACAGGGAAAAAGTGAAGTGTCTTTAAAGTTGTTCAAGCAAATGAGAGAGGGTGATGTCTGTCCAGACAGATATGTACTTTCGAGTGTTTTGAGTGCTTGTTTGATGCTTATGTTTCTTGAAGGGGGGAAGCAAATTCATTGTTATGTATTAAGGAAAGGAATTGACATGGATGTCTCAATGGTCAATGGATTTATAGATTTTTACTTTAAGTGTCACCAAGTGGAGGCGGGTCGGAAGTTATTTGATCGGATGGTAGATAAAAATGTGGTTTCATGGACCACAATGATTGCTGGTTGCATGCAAAATTCATTCCATTGGGATGCCATGAAACTTTTTGTTGAAATGGCTAGAATGGGTTGGAAGCCTGATGCATTTGGTTGCACTAGCGTTCTCAATTCATGCGGTTCGCTCCTGGCTTTGGAAAAGGGAAGACAAGTGCATGCTTATGCCATCAAGGTCAATATTGATAATGATGATTTTGTGAAAAACGGTTTGATTGACATGTATGCCAAATGTGGTTCCTTGACGGATGCAAGAAAAGTTTTTGACCTTATGGCTGATATTAATTTAGTATCTTACAATGCAATGATAGAAGGATACGCAAGACAAGACAAGTTGTGTGAAACATTGGGTCTTTTCCAAGAAATGAGGCTAAGTTTATTTCCACCAACTCTATTAACGTTTGTAAGCCTTCTTGGTGTATCTGCATCATTATATCACCTGGAGTTAAGCAACCAAATCCATGGCCTGATGCTTAAGTATGGGGTTTCTATAGATGAATTTGCTGGAAGTGCTCTAATAGATGTTTATTCAAAGTGTTCGCGTGTCGGGGATGCAAGACTAGTTTTTGAAGAGATACGGGACAAAGACATTGTAGTATGGAATGCAATGTTTTCTGGGTACACCCAACAATTGGAAAATGAGGAGTCTCTCAAACTTTACAAAGATTTACTTATGTCAAGACTAAAACCGAACGAGTTCACTTTTGCTGCGGTAATCACCGCAGCAAGTAATATAGCAAGTCTGCGACACGGTCAGCAGTTCCACAACCAGGTCATAAAGATGGGTTTCAATGATGACCCCTTTGTCGCAAATGCTCTAGTTGATATGTTTGCCAAAAGTGGAAGCATCGAAGAGGCTCACAAAGCATTTAGCTCCACAAATTGGAAAGACGTTGCCTGCTGGAATTCGATGATAGCAACTTATGCTCAACATGGAGAAGCAGCAAAAGCTCTTCAAGTGTTTGAACACATGATTATGGAGGGAGTGCAGCCAAATTATATCACCTTTGTAGGTGTGCTATCAGCATGTAGCCATGCTGGACTTCTTGACCTTGGATTTTATCATTTTGACTCAATGTCTCGATTTGAAATTGAATCAGGAATCGATCATTATGCATGCATGGTTTCTCTCTTGGGCCGGGCTGGTAGAGTATATGAAGCTAAGGAGTTTATTGACAAGATGCCGATAAAACCAGCGGCTGTAGTATGGAGGAGCCTGCTTAGTGCATGCAGAGTTTCAGGTCATGTTGAACTAGGAACATATGCAGCTGAGATGGCAATTTCATGTAACCCAGCAGATAGTGGATCATATGTATTGCTTTCGAATTTATTTGCATCGAAAGGTATGTGGGCAAATGTCAGAAAGTTGAGGGAAAAAATGGACGTCAGCGGGGTTGTAAAAGAACCAGGCTGTAGTTGGATTGAAGTGAATAATGAAATCCACAAGTTTCTTGCCAGAGACACAACCCACGGTGACTCCACTCTTATATCTTTAGTTTTAGACAATTTGCTTCTACAGATCAAAGGGTTTGGTTATGTGGCAAACACTGACGCACTTTTGCTTGATGATTGAGATGAATCATCCCGAGGTAATATCACAATTAACCAAGCTTTTGTCTTCTAAACATTTTATTTGTTGCTTGTTGTTACTGCAAACACTCCAAGCATATGAAAGTCAGGATGATTTGCTTTCTGTTTTGATTATGCATAACTTATAGACCATGTTATCACTTGATTGATAATTATTATCATGTGATTTGAACTAGTTAAACATGATATTTTCTTGGTGCAATTTCATTCATTTTTTTTTCCACCTGGGAAAAGTGACAGTAGCACTGAAGGAGCGATGTCTTGCATGACATCTCAACAGAGGCAATAGTTGATTGGTTGGCTGAAGATCTTACAGTTCCCAGAATTGACAGTAGCACCGAAGGAGTGATGTCTTGCAATGAGGGCAAGAGGGTTTAAACAATGTGGAGTTGGCTCGATTATAATGCTCTATGCACAGAAATCTCCCTTTGCCAAAAGAGAGAGCTTCCACATGAATTTGGAATTATATATTGACTCTTGAACATTCTTTTTGTGGAACAAGAAATATTTGGAAAGGGAAGTAATGGGATTGAACTACCAGAAGAGCACGAGAAGAGGATTGTCTTGGTAATGGAAACACTAGCGAGCCTTCTGCCAATGGAGAATAATGCAATGCCAAAAGGGGAGGAGGATGGCAATACTTATAAAGATACAAGTATTTGTTCCGTAAAAATGTAATACGAGCATTCGTTCCACTCTGCACCGCGATTCTGTGATTGTAGATATAGATTAGTGTGCATGTTTGCCTTGTAAATTATAGAGACTTCTTCTACAAATTATAGAGCAAGTGAAAAAATAATTTCTAATGTTTTTGTTTGGATTTGTAAGACCAAATGTACTAATTTTAGCTTCTAAATTGAAGTATTAAAGTATTTTGATTAATTTGTTGATTGTGTCATTAAATTTCAAGTCGGGTCTGTCTGGTAAGTTGGGGCAATATTATTCCTCTTATGCAGTGGTTAGTTTAAATATATAAACAAATAACTCCAAGTTCAATTTGTTTGGAAGCAAGCATCACGGTGATTGTCATGTAACTAACTAAGCATTTTTTTATTGTGAGACTATGTTAGTAAAATTAATAAGACGAGGGAGGAGGGCCAAAATTACTTGTTTATGTCTTGTTCCTCCAGTTTATCGTCCTTCAAAACCTTTACTCCTTGAAATTATAGGCTTTTTCACTTTTTATTTTATGTTTTTGTGCTTTGTAGTCTACAGTCTTGGAATTTTGTGTTCATTTTTTTGTTCTTTGTTTTGTTTTAGATCATAGTTCTGCCGTTGAATTAAAATTGCAAGGATTCAATGGGTCCTGAATTTGAAACAATTGAGAGAAGAATAACATCTCTGCTTTCACATCTCCAATCTGAGTGTGGCATCCTTGAAAGATTGGCATACAAGAATAAGAACCAGCACCGTCGCTGTTCCTATTTCCAGCATCTTTTGAAGGTATGCACCTGTAGTCCAGTTTCTCTGAAGTCAGCATTCAATGATGTGAAATTGCTTAGTGTTGGAAATTTGTTTGAAAGCTTTTTTCCTCTGTTTTTTTTACTCCCTTAGTTTTTTTAAGAGTAATTGGGTCTTTGTGGAAATTTGATTGGGAAATGTGTATTACAGTTGCGTTTTTACGTGTATGTAATGTGTTTCATAACTCATAAGTCATTCTGGGTTTTGTTGTGTGGTTTGGTAATTATTAGGTGAAGAGGGATTTAAAGCTTCTGCAATCGGCAAACTTGGAGGAGCTTGTAACATCATGTTTATTTGTTATAAAAGGAGATAGACCAAAACAGAAGATTCGTCTTTTAGAGAGGTAGGTTTATATTATTATTTCTTTCAGGTAGGTTTGATGTCATTAAACAGGATAAGTTGTGTCTTTAGCAGATGACCAACTTCCCAGAGAGAGGTGAAGCAGATCCTGCTGCTAAAGAGGCTCCCCCTCATGTCAAGGATACAAATACTGATTTGTTGTCAGGCTCGCAAATTGATGATGTTAAGGAGAATGTGTTTAGTTGTGAGGAAGGAGGAGAAAATCATTCTACCACGAAAGCCTCTTTTTGCGAATCTTCACCAAAGGGTGGCTTGCATGCATAATCACAGTCTTCAACCAGTGGCAAACTTTATTCAGGTTCAAAGAAGGTGGCATTTGTGTCAATACAGAATCCTACATTAGTGCCACAAAGTGTACAAAGTAGTAATTCTGTGTTAACTAGCAATGCCAAGGCTAAGACATTCAATTTCATGGGAAATGAAAGTGATCAAACAAAAGATGACAAAGGGGATTCACTTGTTAGTATACTTACTGATGTAAATGCAAAGGATAGTCTTTTTTAAGCACTGATGTTTTCAAATGCAAGAACATTGAAAATGTCTTGATTTTTCACAATGAATCTTTAAGTAGTAATACTACAGTAGGAAAACTTGATTTAATATGAAAGGCATTATAGTCGACCATGTAGAATGTACTGACTTTTGATGACCCAAGGAAACCTGATCCTGGTCTCAATCTCCATTCAATTACTCGAATTTTTTAAGGAAATTTTTTTACACATTATTTCCAAATCTATATGATCTTCAAATGATATTTACTGTACTCTGAATACAAGTTTACCAAAGCTTTTGTAAATCTTGATCAGGAACAAAATCCCAAAGGACTATAAAATTACATTTACAAAGCAGTAATATACTGTGGAAAATGGATTCTCTAACTTTCATAGTTGGTGAATTGATGATTCCCTCACCATCTTTTTTGCAGGAAGTTCTTTATGAATTTACCTGTTCTTAATTAGTATGTATATGTTTATGTTAGTCATGACAGTATAGACTGATTAGTGACATAAAGTTCATGCTAATGATCAATCCAAAGGCCAAAGCACATAAAATAACATTGTTCAAAAATTATCATAATGTAAACAACTATGTAGCTGAGCTGACATACAATGGGAACAGACTAATCATGCTCTCTGCACTGAAAAATTAAGAATGAAATCTTTAATTTCATCATTAGCCCTATCCAAGGCTGTCCTTCCATCAGCATCTTTTACATCATATTTTGCTCCCGCTCTCAAGAGTTCCTCGATTTTTGGCTTGTCACTTTCTGATGCAGCTAATAAAAGTAGGATGTCGACGGGGTGGATGTTTTGGCCTAGAAGAGCCTCCATTTTATCATATGTTCCCTCAACAGCAAGCATTCCCATATAGTTGAAGTACTACAAAAGATTACGATGTAAATATGAAGTATTTTACTACACTTATAAGAACATTTTCCATCACATGCATATGTAGTCCTAGGATCTAACCTTACCACACTATAGTCTATACTTATAGAGAATTTCTTTTTCAATGGCACAACATGCAGATGAACTAATCCTCTCATGGTTTCATTCACAATGAAAAGTTTTGATTTTGAGAAGAAAACTAAATCATTTTGATAGTGTTGAAGACTTCTTATGATCTTTCTAGATGTGCTTTATATGGTATTTTCTGTTTACAAAATGAAGGAAGTCTCAGTGGTAATTTTGAGTTGGGAGCAGACAGATTTAAGCACATATCACTCAGAGCAATACTAATCTATCTTCACCACTCGCACTTTCCTTCTTCAATTATATTTGCACTACCTTTTTCACTTTCCCAATTTCTTTTAATCTCAAACATTGTGCAGTTATAAAATTTTAATACTAGCATACTATTGAATCACAAATAAGTATCTACTCAAGTTTCTACTCAACATGTTTCATGAAATTGAAAATCATGATGAAAGTTGTTTTGTTCTCACATATTTTCAGAGTCACTCCAATAACATATATCACTAATGCATAATCACAATACTCCAGATTTACTCAAGTTACTTTTTTTTTCCAAACAACTAACACCATTATTACTGGTTATTATAAACTCCCAATTAAAGAACAAAACAATTAACAATAACTATCTATGCAAGAACCCCAGGCAAAACTATGACAAAATTCCAGGCCCAAATTAAATAACATAAATGGGAATAACTAAAATACAAGAAAATAGGATATGCATTGTCAAAGTAAATAAATTTTATTTATTAAATATACACTTTTGTTGATCCAAATATCTCTTATAAAAGAAACACATATTATTTTGTAGTTGTTTTTAAAGTGGTTACAAAGTAAACTTATGACAATAAGATGAATTTTCTTCACGTGTTGGTATAAAACCAATTTGCAATAAATAACTAAGTTAAAAGGAACAGAGGAATAACTAAAGCAATAAAGTTTACCAACCTGTTCAACATCATCTCTATCAAAATCATTACGAGTCTGGCTACCATAAATGCCAGCACCTTCCGCATCAACACCATTCTTACCAAATTTGAACCAGCATGTGAATCTTGAGCCATTGGAAGGTCCATTAATTCTAGAGGTGAGGCTTGACCATCCAACTGATCTTTTCCTGATACCAAGAAACCGTGAAGAACCCAAGTTTGAGGAAGAAGAAATTTGTGACTTGGAAGAATTCGAAATGATGGGTTGGTGAGTAGTTGTGCATGTGATTGAAGCCATTGTTGAGTGACTTCAACAACAAAACTTAGCTTTGTTATGTTATGTTCTATTTTCTATCCATCCACATGTCTGTTTCTGAAAGATGTATAAGGGAATCATTCACTGCTTCTCATCCACACCGTGTATCTGCGCATGCAAATTTTTCCACATTTTATCATATATATAGATAATAAATTGATGAACAAACCAAATGTTCATTTTTAACGCGACCCGACCCGCATCCCAATGTACTGCTCAAATGGGTTATTGCCCTACCTATTATATATATTTAAAATGTACTCCATTGCCACTTTATACAATTTCCTCCAGTATGCTAACATTTCCCACGTCAGCTGAAAATTCTACGTCGTTATAGAGACTTTCTCATCCACTATCTTATATTATATCTCTTATTTAAATATTATTTCTTATCGTCTACTCAAAATTTTCTAAATTAATTCCACATTATTATTTCATAACGTTTGTCCAACATCTTTCACATTAATTCCACATTGTCTGCATTAATCAACTTCACATTTTTGTCTCTACCTACCATCTACTTATGCATATATTTAAAATAGACTCTGCTGTCACCTCATACAATTTCCTCCACGTATGCAAACATTTTCCATGTCACCTAAAAAACTGACGTGTACGTCTTCACAGAGAGTTTTCCATCCACTATCTTATACTATATCTCCTATTTAATCCCACATTATTATTTCATAACGTCACATTGTTATTTCACAACGTTTGTCCTACATCTTTCACATTAATTCCACATTGTCTGCATTAATCAACTTCACAATTTTGTCTCTATCTGCCATCTACCTGTACATATTTTTTGTCTGGATCTATCAACTTCACATTTTCGCCTCTACCTACCATCTACTTATTTGCTAGCAATTATATACATCTTTTCATAATATATAATATTGAACTTAATAAGATGAGAAGTTTCTTCAACTTCTTCTGAATTGAGAGTACATATTCTTTCTTGCTTACCTCTAAAATATATTTTGACTATTTATATGTGCCTTTTATTGTTGAGTACTTGTCTTCTATAAATTACATTGATAAAATTGAATATATATTATTGATATAACTATTATATCAATAATCATTTAACAATTGGAACATAAAACTTCATATTGATTGTTTTAAAAATCTACTTAAATTAAATAAATTAAAATATATCCGCCTTTTATTGTTGGGTACTTCTCTTCTATAAATTACATTGATAAAAATGAATATATAGTATTGATATAACTACTATATCAATAATCATTTGACAATTGGAACATAAAACTTCATATTGATTTTTTTTTAAATCCACTTAAATTAAATAAATTAAAATATACCCTCGCAACGCGCGGGTTAGCGTCTAGTGAGTATAATTATATATTCCAATCCAAATCTATTAATAAAAATAGTAAAGCAATATTTTGGAACTTGACGAGCAATATGCATATGGTTGATGCTGCAGCAGCTGTAAGTATAACAAAAGTGGAATTAATTTAATAAGAATATAACCTAATGATAAAATAAAGTAGAATACATCAACATAAATATATAAAGGTTAAATTATAACCTTGAAATTCGACTCCCCAAATGTGAGATAACCAATTCAAGGTTGAAAACGAACTACCGCCAAATCTCTTGCCATTAATTTAATAAAAAAATAAAACATAATCAATTTATAACCAATTAAGTTCTCCTTATATCAGTTTAAATACAACCTAACGATTTCATAACCAATTAATTTTTCATTCTATCAGTTTAAATATAACATAACCAGTTCATAACTAATTAAGTTCTCATTCTATCAGTTTAAATACAACATAACCAATTCATATTATAATCTAAACTACTAAGTAGGGTTGGACAATAATACTAATTACTAAGTTAACAATAATACAAGTTTCAATAAGTTAAAAATAATATCAAGTTCAAGTTTAGTATTAAGTTAATAATAAAAGTTTCAATTATAAACTTAACTAAAATTTAATGATACAAATATATATATATATATATATATATATATATATATCAAAGTGGTAATTTACCCATTCGCATGTGGATACTTGAGTAAATTTTTGGGGTTCTCAATAGTGATGTTCATTTAAAAGCCGGTGACAATCAAACACAAAATTGGTATCCAATAACTCAGAAATTTCAGTAAATATAACTCAAATAAGTCCAACATACAAAAACCTACGAATGATCAAGCATGAACCCCAAGTACAGAAATTGCTGGCAGCAACCAGTCCAAGAAACATCAACAAATCATGTTCAAAATGATGCCAAGCAAGCACAATTTTCAGCCAAAACATCATCCTCAAAATACAGGCATGTGTTGTGCAAGTATAAGTCATATATGACTCCAAAAAACTCAAAAAGTATGAAATTAAATAAAACTGAATTAACATAATTATTAAGTTTATTATTAAAGCTCACTTAAATACTATATAAATAAAACATAAGTATAATTTTTCTTACTTAAACAAGTCCAAGAGCAACTGCTCCGCCAATAACAGACTCTTGTCTTCCACTGCTAGTTTTTAATTATTTGTTTTATGAAATTAAAATTATATTCAACAACGAAATGTCTCTCACATCTCTAAAGAAAGTAAAATTAAGAGAAGGATGGGGAAAATTTAAAGAGACACCCTCGGAATAACGAAAACATCCTTATTATTTAGGAATTTTGCACAATGGTTTAGTTCACAAAAAGTATGATTAAGTGAGGTTCTTTGGTTTTGCGGTTCGAAAATAAAACAACTTCTTTTTTACAACAAACAGAAACAACTTCTTCCATGAGAGGTCTAAGGAAATCATTCTTTTTCAGAGTATTGACAAATGATATTTTGATACAAAATAAATATAAAAAAATAGAACAAAAAGTTAGTTATTGCAATTTAAATATATAGTCAATTACATTTAACAAGTTATAGATATAACATGTGTCTAAATTCATTAATCATCTAATTAATCATGAATATTAATATGATTAATTGTATTTTCTATGTGCTTAAATCTATATGCAATTGAACACAAGAAGACCCTACTTAATTATACTCAATCCATCATTAGAGTTATATTTAGTAAAAATTCTAAAAAATAAACAATAAAATGTTAGTGTGAATCAGTTTTACGTTAACAATTAATATGAATAATTAATTTTATCATTTTATCTTATAATTATAATTTTTTATCGATCAATAATTATATAATTAATATCTGATATTACCTATTAATATAAAATTATTTAAGTGCATGGTCATTAAATTCTAAACTCTATTATTCAACTATATATTTTATCGTAATTAACTTTTGGTATCGATTTTTGAATCAACATAACACAACTCATTATATATTCAATACATAAATTATGTACAACGCATTATAGATTCAATACATGGATATGTACGTACTTTTTTTTCAAGAATTATTTGTTGAAAATATATTTGAGAATTCGAATTTGATGTTTAATTTTTTCTACTTTATAGATAGGTATAAAAGTAGTGTACTGAAATATAAAATAATTTTATATTAATTGTTGTTCTATCTTAACCATTCATCACATCACATTATATAACTTTTAAATTTAACAAATATTAAATCATGATATAAAATTATATAAGTGCATTAGTTTTATTTTTTTATAAAATAAATATAAATATAATATTTTATTTATAAAAGAATTTATGATAAAAAGATTTTGTTTGGTGGAAATTAAAATTTTGGGTGTTTGGTTGCAGTTGCACTGCACCGCTATGTGTTGCATGGTTGCGTTGCATGACTAATAACACGTGGCGACTAATGATCGTTCCCACGTATCACCCATTCGGCGTTTCTTATATATATAGCGCAGTGTGAGAGAGAAAGATGAAGAAACCGCAATCGTGTCTATTCGTACGGTTATCATGGCGATGAAGCTCAAGTATCTATCTTCCATTGCTGAGGATGTCGTAGCCAAATGTGCACAGTACGTACTACTATATCTTCATTAATTAATCTTCTACATTCTGTATTATTTTTCTTGTTTTTATGTAGATGTTACTTAATTAATCATAATCATTGTTGAAATTAATTGTTATTAATTACTTTAATTAGGAAATTGGAGATCTCGGTTGAGAATTTGGTGCAAGATTTCGAACAAGGATGGAACCCTGATGTAGGAAATTACTGCAAAAATTTAGTTGAATTTGTCAGTGTGAAGGCTCTAACTAAATTGTGCCGCAACAACATACAAGAAGAAATCAATAATGCTTCATTTAGCAGATTATCCTATGATATTATGCTTGCTTGGGAGAGACCTACTTACTATGATGATGACCCCTGCCTGCAGGTGTATAATTCAAATTTAATTAATTGTTTCTCCAAATATATACATTGAGATTTATGAGCAATGAACCACGGACACAGATAATAATTGGAACAAAATATCACTTTAATCAATGTGTGGAAATTTATCAGAATTTAAGTAATCATGTATCTGTTGCTACTTATCAAACACATCGAGTCATTGGACACTAGCAAAGAAGGAACTGCTCTTGCTTGATATCAACTTCAGCAATTAACACTGACTTTTCATATCTAAAAATAAGATGTTGCACTACAATGTTTGTTTTGTTTCTTCTCCTGATATTAATCAAACTATATATGGTATTATATCATGATGAAGTATATGAGGTTTGCAGGAAGCTGAAGCAAAGGAGACAGAAGAAAAGAAGTTAAATGTGAAAACAACACAAGAACAGGATGATATCCCTCTTTTTTATTCAGACATCATGCCTCTCCTCGTAAGAATATTTTTCCCCCTCTTGGTGAAGACAATGTGATTTTTTATGTTATTACAGAATACAATGGATGAATTATAAGCTCTACCCGTTTACTACCTTTTTCCGTTGTTTCAAACGTATGATTGAATTCCAGCCTTCTCTAGCTTGTTTCCTTAGGACTTGTTTGGATAAACAAACGCTTTATAGCATAAGCTTATCATAAAAATACCTATGTATATGCTATTTCATTAACAAAAAAATCAAATCAAATCAAATTGTTCATATAAACTATTTTCTTAACTTGTCTTGGAAAACAAATGAAAATATGTTGAAAACAACTTATGGGCATGTCATACGCTGTTTTCATAAGCTCTCACCCCAAACAGTCTCACAAATGCTTAATTGTTTAGGCAAGTACATAACTTAAAATAAGCCAATCCAAATAGTCTCTTAATATGAGAGATTAAATTAGTCTTTTCCATGGCATTGGAACCAAGCCAGATTGATATAAGTATATTGAATATTTATGACTTTAGGTTTAGATTGTAAGTGATTACTCTTACTTTGTACAATTTGTTTTCTAATCATATTTAAATACACTATCTCACCAGGTTACTAATGAGCCAAGTGTTGGAGAGGATGCATTTGTATGGTTGGGGTCGTTAGTCCCATTAGTTGCAGATGTAGCAAATGGAAGGTTTACTTTTGAATCTTTAACAGCATCGACAGGCCTCCGACTACACTTTCCGGCATACGACATGTTCTTGAAAGAAATGGACAAGTAATGATTTGATATGATCTTGCATGTATCTGACCATATTTCTGATTTATTAGATGGCACCTATCTTGGTTTATTTACGAGATACGCAGGACATGAATTATCCAAAATCTGCAAATCTAGAATGCTGAAATAGCCTACACTAGTTGGTAAAAGAAACGTTACTGAAATAATACATCATATAAAAAATTTAATAACATCAGTATATAACTCAGGGTTGAGGTCAATTTTAATGCAGAGAATTCAGTCTGGCTTTATTCCCTTCCCTAGGTAGGCTAACTACATGATACATGCCACTATAATGGTTGTGTAATTTTGAATTGTTGATGATAAGCTTTTATATTTATTCAACTCTGAATTGATATAGTACTTCTTGATGATTATATGGTGGAAAATCATTTGAAGTTTGTAGTCTATTAAAGGATAGTTATTTTCTTAAGAAATTTGGCATTTAGAGTAAAGTTGGAACTCCTTTAATCTCTTGCCTCTTGAAATAAACCAAAACTCATATGCAGCAGAAGAATTCCACATTCTTATTATCCTTTATTTTTAAATTCATGATTCTTTAGGTGCATAAGACATTTGCAGAAACAGGCAACACCAACTGGTGTGGAACTGGCTGATGATGAATATATATTACATGTAGAAGGAACAGCCAGCTCTCAGAGAGTAGTTCGCCACATCGGATCAACAAGTTGGCCTGGTCCGCATTTTGGTCTATCTGATCATTTATTTTTATAGTGCATCAGAATCTGCTATTAAGTTAATTTATTCACAATAGAAATGTGAATGTTGCCTTTTTAATTGTCAGGTAGGCTTACGCTGACCAATTATTCTCTTTACTTCGAGGCTTCGGGAGTAATAAAGTATGATGATGCTCTCAAAATAGACCTATCTAAGGATGTTGAGCAGAGTGTTAAACCAGGTGCCACAGGTCCATGGGGAGCCCAACTTTTTGACAAGGCCATAGTCATTGACTCAACTGATTTGTAAGAACACTGCACTATAGCATAGCATAGCATTACGGTTTTTATCACATCCGTATCTTTTTTAAAGTTATGTATGTTAAATAGGCACACTGAATTATCAGCTAAGGATAAAATATACACAAAATGCGTTCCATATTGTTGTTTGACTTCTAGGAACTCAGGAAGTTGACCAAAGCTTAAATTCAAACTGAAAACTTGTACAACATTAATTCAGATGAACTAAATTCCTGAATGATTATAGAATATGCGGAATTCTATATCTGAAGTGTATCAAACTGATTTCAAAATTGATTAAATTTTTGGCTTTCCAATTTCTTAATGTGTTATTTGTTATAACTTTTGATATCTGATGTCTTACATGTCATTTGCACCTTAATGCAATATTACAAATATATCTAATCTTCAATTATGTCAGTAGAATGAATAAATTTTTCTTCTGAATTTTTCAGATCAGAGGGAGTTGTGCTGGAGTTTCCAGAGCTAACAAGTTGTACAAGACGTGACCATTGGCTTGCATTGATAAAGGAAATACTGTTTCTCCATCAGTTTTTATCAAAGTACAATGTAAAATGCCCAATACAAACATGGGAGATGCATGCAAGGACAATATTGGGAATCATAAGACTGCATGCAGCTAGAGAAATGCTAAGGATATCACCTCCTGTCCCAACAAAGTTCTTAATATTTTCGTTATACAGCGAAATACCAAAAGGTGATTATGTGCTAGAAGAGCTTCCTGATAGCCTCAGAAAGGTCAATAGTGGACAGGCATGTAGTGCAAGTTCTATACTTAGGAGTATGAACATTGCCGGGCCAGTAGTTTCCGATTCAATAGTAGAAGAGACAAGTCAAACAAACAAAAGTGTTGATGCTTTAGATGATAGTCCCTCGTTGGATTCGGCTATTAAACAATCTAGGGAGGAAGAAAAGAAAGTTCTTGTTGCTAAAGCTACCACTGAAGAATTAAAGGAGGAAGGAGTCACCGACAGTGTTCTGGTTTTGACGGTAAGGATTTAATTTAGAAAAAGCTCATATACGTCCTCATTTTGATTATCTCTAGAAGGCAGGGATGCATAAATTGTTTCCTCATTTTGATTTCTACCCATTTATTTTTTACTTTGGGCAATCTGAAGTTCATATTCACCATTAGTTTATAAAAAGTGTCTCCATTAGGATGTTTCACAATTCATTGTTCTTTTGAGAATCAAATACAGGATTGCCGTATCATAGAAAGAAACCATGTCATGTTTGGAATTGAGACTTAACCGTTGTTTGCTGATTTTATTGTATAGGAACTACTAAAGCCACTTAAAAGTGTGGTCCCTTGGTTACAAGAAATCTTCACATGGGAAAGACCACCAGTTACTCTTGCTGTTCTTGCTGCATCCCTGATAATCACCTACATGTAAGTTTTTATCTCTTTAACTGTTTATTTTCCTTATAAGTATCTATCAAATTGTGTTATATGTCACTTGAGTGAGTTTTGCTATACATTCAAGGTACATAATTAACATCAGGTATACAATGCAGGGAATGGGTTGGAAAGACAGGTGCAGCTTTCTTGGTTTGGGTGATAATAAAGATGCTTGAGGCAAGAGAGAAAAAGATTAATGAGAAATGCAATGAGATAGTGATCAGTAGATCCAATATGGCTTCTGATAAATCTACGATTGATAGCATTGTCTCAGCCCAACATGGATTGTACACTGTTCATGAGATGATGCAGATAACAAACATAGCAATGTTAAAGATATGGTCTATACTTATTTCCAAGGCTGACAAGGTAATTTCTTGTAAGATTTTCTTTTCCTTTTAGTAATCAAGATCTTGGCAAGGATTGAAACATCTTCATAGAATGATTACAAAACTATTCTTTTAGGAGAGGATTATTAGTAACATGTTGTTGAGTAAATTTTGTGTGGATAACATTTATTATAATAACATGAATTTGTGAGTGAAAGGACCAATGTTCGATTTCACAAAACACACCTTTGGGGAGGGGCTAGGAGCTTTAAGAGTGACTAAGTTCTAAATTGAGTGCTAGTTCCATAGCAAACTCAAAGGGTCGAACGTGTAGGTATTCTCGAGGCCTTATTAGAGTCAAAGTATCTGATTACATGATTATGTTGGATCATAAAAAATAAAAAAAATAAAAAACAAGTGTATTGTTAGTGTTGGGTATAGCTCATACTTGCTGATAATTGAAGCTCCCTGCAGTATAGTTCAAGTCTTCATGTAAACTAAACCATATTATTTAAGCACAAGTTGTATGCTATAAAATTTAAGCTTGAAGTTAATAGAAACTGCTCTACATTCAAATGTAGGCACAAATGGCCGAACTATGATCAACTCGTGGGTTTTTCGTATCTATTTTCTTTTGAAATGGGTTACTCTTTTAACATTTAGCATGCTTCTTCTTTAAATGAATAGAATTAACGACCTTTGTGGCTAGTAATAAATAAGGATTGAGACTTGGATACACATTCAAATGAAAACAAATAATTCACAAGTTGTTTGTTGTTTGTATGGCAGCATGCAAATGCAGTGATGGTGGCAATGGGTGGATTGGCATTCTTATTGGCAGTAATTCCGTTCAAATTCTTCCTAATGGGTCTCATTGTGCAAAGCTTCACCATGACATTGAAGACAAGCAGCAAGTCTTCTGGAACTGGGAATAGAAGATTGAAGGAATGGTGGGACTCAATACCAATAGTCCCTATCCGTGTAGTAGACGAAGTTCCTCCTAACACTAAAGATGCTAAATAGTTCTTTTTCCATTATATTGTCTAGAATCAGTTAATCTGTGTAGCCCCCAAAAAAAGAACCTTTGCTTTTCTTTGCTTGTGTATAAAGGGAAGTGATACTGTATATGACAACATAAAGACTTAGTTTAAAGATGCATGTATAAAAGTTATCTGAATAGTATACAACTTGTCAGCTGTTTCATTGCATTTTTTGCTTCAACTGTTTATAGTATATGAGAAAATAAATTTACAAGTGTTATTTATAGAGCTAGTTACTATTGGAATTTTATGGAAAGGCTAGTGGTTTTGAATTAATTTTACTGAGTCAACGAAGAAGAAGAAGTTTGTTCAGTATTTGATTAAAAATTAGAGTGCATAAGTTAGATATGTACATGTTTGTGTTTTGATATTTGATTCAGTTTATTTTTAATTTTGTGACATTTAATTTACATTTGAATTTCCAATGTTTAGCTTAGTTTCTCTGACTGGAACAGCATATTAGCCGCATATTCACTATTGACTTCTCAATTTTTTTTTTGTCTATATCTTTTATTTTGCAATTAGGATGTGTTGGTTGGGCTGAATTCAGACTGCATTTTCTGAGGACTATTATTGTCGTTGTTCTGAACTATCTAATGAGTGGCTGTTAGAGTCCATTTGGTTTGATTGTTATTGGTGTAGGGAATTCTAGAGGCTAATGTGATTTTATCTATATTTGCATATGTATTTTTGTTTTTGTGGATAGTATGAGAAATTTTATTTATTATATTACCATATTTGAACATTATAAACTCTTTAAAAGAGTACTAGTAAGTTTAAAAGACATTAAGTATATGTGTATGAGATGGTTGTGAGCTTCTAGTCAACGGTGGAACATAATTCTTCAATATTTTTAGTAAAACAGTATTATCGTTAATGAGGGTGATAACATATTAACAGTTTCACGGATAAGAGAGATGAAATGAGTTTTTACATAGCTAGACACATAAATTAAAGTGATAATATATTGGATTGGTTCAAAATGAGAACGATATCAAAAGTGATAATATATGGTTAGACATATAAATTAAAGTGCTGATGAATTGACTGAAACAGGTCATGAGTTCAATTATCTCAAATATTCAATAAGCGTTTCCCTAATCAACATTATGACAAAAATGGTTTTTCATGTCAAATGGTGCTCTTGGATAAGAAAATTCCTGCATCAATATTTATCTTGGTGAATGGTAGTCCATCTAAAGAGTTTAAGATGAGTAGGAGTTTACGACAGAGTGACCCTATATCCCTTTTCTTATTTTTAATTGTAGCATAGAGGCTTAATATCTTGATGAGAAGAGCTATAGAGTTGGGAAGATTTAAGGGGTTTACTTTTGAAGGACATGACGATCAAATATCTCATTTATAATATGCAGATAATACTCTTATAATAGGGGGAAAGTTGGGACAGTGTAAGAACTATACAAATACTTTTGAAGTTATTTTTAACTTAAAGGTGAATTTCTACAAACGTCGTTGGTGGGAATAAAGACATGGGTTGTGGTACAAGACTCTGAAAATGCAACACGGGGATCGAAAGTGATTGCTTGAGAAGTGTGGGGTTTGGTTTAATATGGGGGAGATATGTGAATGAGTTAGACAATGGAGTTTAGGGGTGAGTCCAAAATGGTTTTCGTAGAGGCTAGTGGAATTAGAGGGGGGGTTCTTGGAAGTTGTTGGATGGGGAATCAAACAATTATGTTGTGATGAGAACTTATAAATTAATTTTGATGAGTTTCATGGAGAGGTTTTTTCTTTCGCGAATAGAATTTGGAACAAAACAATTCATTCAAAATGAAGATAGTGGTGTTCGGGTTGATAGAAATTTGTGTCCTCTTAATTATGATAAACATAAGTCTATTATTCATCTTTTTTCTCTCAATGTCCTCTATTATCTCAAGTTTAGTATGTTCTTTTCAATTGGTTTGGTATTAGCTCGGTGTTACATTGCAAATTGTTTCAAACATGGAGGATTTTGTTGGTATATTGGGAAGTGGAAAGTCGATCTCAAATCAAATGTTCTTTTGTTTGCATTTAATCTCGATGGAAAACAAAGAATGCAAAGATTTTTCAAAAAAAAAAAAAAGTAGAGATTTCTAAATTAATAGATGAAGTTAAAATTTTGTCTTATAGGTGAATTAGAAACAAATCAAAGGGATTCACGAACTCACTAACATATTAGTTAAATCAACCTAGATTTTGTGTAACCGGAGATGTTTAATTGTTATATCCACAATTGTTGTTCTACTAGCTAGATTAAAGACTTTTTCAGACTATTTTAGGCATGGAGTAGTTTGCATTGACAATTTGGTGCGCAAAACTAAATCAAGTGATTGTGTCAAAATTTGTAAAATATTCCCGTTTCATCTTATTATTAAGATAGTTTCTTTTTTCATCCTAATATTCTTCGAATTGGTTAATCTTAAAATATTTTTTGATCAAAATATATCACTGAATTGACCAATCAAATATGTTTTTTGATCAAAATATATCTCTAAAGTAATCAATCCTAATATGTATTTTAGAGACTTTTAATAATATAGAAAAGTGAGAAAAAAAAAACTACCTATTATTATTGAATGCATGAGTTGTGCTTTGGGCTTGAATTCATTTTGTAGGACTATAATTGGCCCTCTGATGACTTGGATGTATTGTTTGCCTAACTCTCGTACATCTTGTGCCTGAGTTAGTTTTTAATGTTATTATTTTGCATCATTAAAAAAGAACTATACATGTGAAAGGTCTAGAAGAAATTCATCCTTTTTTTTTCTTCTTCTTCTTTTTCTTCTATAACACAAGTATTAAAAATTTAAATATACTTTTGGTTCATTTAGTTTATCTAATATAAATTTGTTAGTCTTCTCACTTTTAAAATTCATTTTTTATTAATTAATTTTTGAAACTTATTTGGTTCTTTATCATTTTAGATGATGTGACATTCTCATTAATAACATAATATTTTGATTTAATATTTTGATTCAATTTGTAAGTTGAATAAATAACTTTT
>JBBPBP010000003.1:48066667-48078468 GCA_037974735.1 Cicer chorassanicum | reverse complement strand
GACAAAAAGAAAATAACAAACTATATACGTTAATAAATAAATTGAATGCATTTCTCTAAATATTTTCCATGTTGTTTTTTAACGAATAATGAAAAGTATGGACTTGAGAAACTATGAGCGCATAATTTTAAATTAAGAACAATATGAAAAGTGGAAACCATTCAAATCATTAAGAGTAATGTTAAATGATATGAATGTTTTTTTAAAAGAAATGAAATAATAATAATTTATCTTAGAAAAAAAATTCAATTCTAAATTTTAAGAAAATAATGAGTAGATAGATATTAAAGGGATTTATTCTATAACTGGTCCTTGAAAACCAGTACTTTCCGATAATTAAATGCAGTAAATTTTTTCTGAATAAAATATTACTACTATATTCTTACAGAAATACATAGAATACAGGTTGCAAGAAACAGACATAGAGAAAATCAGCGGCGAAAGAAACAAACAAAATAGATACCACCGTTTCTATTATACCACTTTTATGCAAATTAATGAAACAACAGTCACAGCTAACAGAAAACTCAAAATCTGTCACCTCTTTAACTCATATTCTTTCATTCACTTTCTCTATATATAACATTTGTCAATTTTTCTTCTCAATCATCAACTTCTTTCATCATACAATTACAAAGGCTGAATTAATATACAATGGCTTCGCTGATACTTCTGTTTTCAGAACTTGTTTGGAACCAAGAGTGGGATTCTACAGCTCTATTAGCCGCTAACATTAATGCGACTGCTACATTGAAAGATCGTGTGCGTGACAATCAAAAGCAGAACACCCTGCACCAAAGTTATCTAGAAGCTGATAATCCATTGGAATCGAGGGTGTGTGTCGATTTTGTTTGGCCTTGATGATTAATTCAACTTCTTTATACTATTAGTTTTTACTTCATTTTCTTGAGACCTCTTTTTCGTTAATTATCATCTTTCGATTGTATTATAGCTCAGATCTTAGAGTATCTTATTCGCTCTGATTATAAACAGGGCAGAGTATTAATATTAACTAATTTTTTGAGAAGATGTGTAATTACTTAGGATTGATGTAGAAATGTTCATTATTTTTGGTGAAGTTTTCAAATACTGGTTCCAACATGCCAAAGATGATGAGTTTCTTACATAGAAAAAACCCTAAATGAAAAAGAGAATAAAAGTGATTCTAAGTTGTTGTTGAAATTTTAATCGTGATTTAGATAACAGTATTTAATTTAAAAATAATATAATATGATGTAAAAGATTGAATGATTATAATTAAATGATATTATGAAGTTTTTTATATTGTTAATATTTTTACATTTAATGAAAAATGTTTGAGCACACAAAATAAAATAGATATTGTGATTTTCTCAATTTTTTTATAAATTAAAATGACATTGTGATTTTCTTTTTTAATTCTTTTATTTGTGTGTGCAGCTAAATGTTTTTCATTTGGGATTTTTGCTAAATAAGTATTCCTAGTTTCACAGAATTAGAGTGACATAGTGATTTTGTTGTGATTCTATTGAAGCTACAAAATGTAATTTTTGCCCAAATTATAAAGTTTTAATGTGATTCAATCTAAAATAATTCAAATATGCATTTTCATTATGGGCCAAGCGATGACTTTTTATGATTTGATCGTGAATGCTCATTCAATTCCGTATTTTTTCAGCTTTTTAACGGTGGCTTTGGGTAATAGAAAATACACTAAGATATCTTAATTTTTGATAGTATATTTAGAGGTGGAAAAAAGAAAACTAAACGGATAAGGATTGATGGGCTGCCAAATGACGACAGCCACATGAACTATGGGCTTATTGACTTTTTCGAAAATTCAAGGACAGTAGCTATCTACTTTTAAATTTCAAAGTATATTATATATATATATATATATATATATATATATATATATATATATATATTAATTTTTGTTTGGCAAAAATAGTTTTATCATTAAAAAATGTGAGCTCTTCGGATCAAATAAACATGTTAGTATTTTGTTTAATTATATTTCTGGTCTATAAAATTTTAAATAATTATTTTCAGTCTTTAATTTTTTTTTTACTATTAGTTTCTACAATACTTTTAGTTAATAGTTTTTTTTTTTAAGTCAGTTTATGTATATTTTTAAATGATTTTTTAGAAGACATATTTAAGACATTATCAACATCTCCCACAAAAATTTAAGAAATTTTAATAAAATAAAAATTTGTAAGCATAAAAATCCTCAAAATATCAAAATTCTAGATATAAAAATTAAATTTTCAACTAAGAGACGCCTATCATAACAGTTCTTTTTTCAATTAAATAGGAACTAAAACTAATGATGGATAATTTTTGTGCAAACTAAAAGTTAAATTTTATTTTGTAAAAATAAAAATTTAAAATTTATAAAAACTAAAAATATATTTAACCTCGTGTTTTCAAACATGATTCCATTCTACTTCTTGATTAAAATAATATCCAAATGTAAAACACATTTGCGTGTTTAATTATTCTATTCTACTACTTGTAGTCTAGTCAAATTTAATTTAGACCAAGAGAGTTATTTAATGCAATAATTTGTTGTCTAATGTTTTTCTCCCTTCTTTCTCTTTTGTTCTCCCGGTGGCATGATATACCTATCGTCACATCCCTAGCTATATCAATTTTAAAATAAAGCACGGTCAAATGTTCAAATATATCAACTTGTAATGTTTTGGAAAGAGGTGTAACATGAAGAGGACTTTTTGCGTTTGGTTTGTAGTAGTAAAACGTAACAATCAATGGTTGGTGAAAAACATTGGGTTGGTGGCTTTAGCTACTACTAAAAGTAATCTATATGGCATGCAATATCTAAACCAACACTTCGAAATTATCATTGCCTCGTGAGCTCGTTCACCTACTACCGGTCACCAATTTGAACTCGATTTCCATATAATCCCAACAACAACACTCAATGGCTTACTCAATGTGTGTGTGTGTGTTTTTTTGTTGTTTTTTTTAGGAAACTCAATGTGTGCTAATGGTTGGTTAAGTGTGACATTTGCCCTCGGCCTATTATAGTATTAATATTTGGTTTCTTGCCTACTTTACTTTTGACTCGATGATGTTTGTCAAAACGCACTATACATTTGATAAGTGTCGTTTAGACCAAGTTTGTTTGATTTCCACTCAAGTATTTTTTTTTTTCTATTAAGAAAATTTTAGACGAGTTGGATTATATGGAATTGTTTATGATATGCTTTTAGGTTCAAAGAGTGTTATGAGAAATATTTATAGTCATTACATTAATAATAAAAATTGAATTCACAACTTTGTAGATTTAAGTGAACTTTACTCAAGTACTTTTAAATAAATAAAAAATGATTATGAGCATCGAAAAATTAATGTGAAGGTACAATATGAAAAATTAGATTTCTTTTTAACAAAAAAAAAACTTTTGCATATAAAGTTGAAAAGTAGTAGTGTTTATTATAATAATAAAAACAATGATCGTAAAACATTGCATATACTTTTCTTTCTTCAAATTAAACTTACGTCAGTGTTGGAGTTCCATCAAGTATCCCACTCAACCTTCAAAACAAGGAAACACATTTCACCATAACTTTGTTCCAATATATTATTGCTTCAAGTAAATGCATGGATATTTAATTTCTCCTCCACAAACAAGTAAGTTGCAGATAATTTTCCATATTTAAACCTATTTTCCTCATCCAAGCTTGGTTAAAAAATGCATACTTTCCATATAAAAATATTATTTAAGAGTTTGTTGAACATTCATTTTCTAGGTTTGGCTCTCAGTTTCCATAAGAAATTAAAATGATTTGAGGATATTTGCTGCCTAAATAATATTGCTTTATATTAATTAATTATTGTTTAAGAAATTCTTAAACGATAGGAGTAAAAGAATTTCTAGCTTCAATACTATGATTGTTAACGTAACTGATTATAAAGTACTTGACAAAGTAAAACAAATTACATACATATACACTTCATATAAATAATATTGCTATGATGTATGAATTTATCTTTATGTTAAAAATGTGCTCTTGAGTAGAAATATGGTTATAACTTAAGGAAACTAATCGGAGATGGAATCCCTGTCTTAATTCTCAGTCAAATATATATACATTAAAGTTGTGAGTTATTTTCTAAAATAATAAATTAAAATCACGCTAATTACAATCAATTTGTAATATATACAATTGATCGAATATACTAAATTGGAGTGAGATCAAAGAATGATTACTCTGGAGATGCAACACTCAATACTCTGTCTTCTCAAGTTGGAGCATGCAGGTAGTGGATCTTTAACTTACGAAGAAAATAATCAAATTGTTTCCTTCTTAAAATTGCCATGTAAAAATGCATTATGACCAGGCTAAGATTACTTGAACAATTACCATATTTGCGAATGTTTCATTGTAGTCAAAGCCTTCTATTTGGTTATTACCCAAAATAATTCTCAACTAATTATGACTTACTTTGACTTCAAACTATGAAACCAAGGTAACAAAGTGATTATTTATGGTGATTTGATTGGATAAATATATAAGAAAAGTTTGACACTGTTACAACGTACTAATTAATTTATTTACACAATTTTTTAATTTTTCTGTCGTATCAACTTAAAATTTTATTTTTAGAAGAAATCGTTTTATAAATTTTTAATTATTATTTTTAAATTAATTTAAATAAATATTTTGCATAAAAAAATCATAATTTTATCTGATATTAGAATTATAAAGGTAAAAAATACATGATGTAGTCCTTTAAATTACATAAAAATATCAAATTATATATTTAATTTTGTTTTTTTTATCAAATTAGTCTTTTATGTTTTTAAAAAATTACTGAATTATTTTTAATGTTAATCTCATTTCACTACTATGACTTTTATTATTAATCATATAAAGAACACTACAATCAATTTCTACGTGATCTCGCAACAGAGACTAAGAGAATTTTGTGTTTAATTTTAAGAATTATAAAATTTATCTTGTTCAAAATTTCTTTTGTTTAATTATTTTTCTTATGATTATTGCCATCAAAATTTTTTAAAAATTAAATGAAGTTATATATTGGAAGAATTTTAGATTTTAATTTTGTTAGTTTGAAATTAAGATTATTGTTGTAAACATTTACAAACATAAAAAAAAAACTTTGTATTAAAAATGAGATAAAGGACTAATTTATTAAAAAAAATTATATATATATATATATATATATATATATATATATTATTTTAGAGTATTTTAAAGGGAATGTATTTTATCTATTATAAACTATTTAATACTATCACCATCGATAGTTGGGACAACATCACGTGCGTTGATCACCTCAAAACACCGTGATACCACCGACAGTTATCGCGGTGCCGACACTACATGAATACTAAAACCCAACTGAATCTAGTCACTTATGCAGCCCTTGTTCAACTCATTTCTAATCAATGTAATTAAGTAAGTATCTCGACACAATGGCACTTTTGTCCCTGTCACAAATACTATAAGTGACAGGTTTTTTTACCGGTATGAATCATAGATAAAATTTAGGATATGGTTCCCTTTGTTAAAATTAAATTATAAACTTTTGTTAAAATTAAATTATAAATTAGTTAATAGTTAAAAAGTTGATTGATAGTTAAAATATTATTTGATAGTTGATAATTAATGATAATTAATTAATTGAAATTAAAGTATTTAATAAATTTAGTTTTTAATAATATAAAAAGATATATTTTTTTAATTTAAAATATAAAAAAATACAACAAATTTTTTTATCCAATTTTTCTATTTTACTTTACTTTTGTGGTAGAAACAAAAAAAAGTACAACAAAACTTTGAAATAAAAACCACAACCATACAATTCATTTAGTTTTTTTATTACAACACATAAATTTGAAGAGTTCTCTAAAAATTTAATAAACTCCATAAGTATAAATAGTAATCATAAAAAACAATGCAATTCATTTACTGTTTATAATTTGACATATAAAATGAATTTAACTTTATCACAATAATAAATTAAAAGATGAAAAAGTAATAATAAATATGACAGTACATACTTTAATCACTTTTTTGTAAATGAAAATTTATTATTTTAGTTATGTTGATAAGGAATTACCAAACTATAAAAGCTCAAATACTATTTGAAATAACGTTTCAAAATAAATTATAAATTTATAAAAAAAAAAATTATTTATCAAATACATCTCTTGTAATCCAATAAATTCACAAACTAGATTATTATGTATTAGGTTTTTAAACCTTTAAAAATTGAAATAGCACTAGAAGAAAAAAATAATCTCTAATGCATATAATTATGTAAATGGATCACTAGTCCTTCGCTGCGTTCTGATCCGAACTCAAAGATTTCACATCTATGGTGAATCGAAAGGAAAAAGTTCCGCGAATACACATTATTTGTAAATGCATCCATTCATTGAATCAGTAATACACACTATGAGGCGAATTACAATGAGTGTTCACACAAATTCATATAAAAAAACTCACATGAATTTATTCAATAAAATAGGTGCTTGTTTGAATTAGTTTTACTTGTTGGTTTTCAAAATCTATTTTATAAATCAATTTCAGAAAAATAGATTTTAAGAAGAAAAAGAGAATATGTTTGATAATCTATATTTTGAAAATTAAAATACAAAAAATTTGTTTGATACATATTTCATTTTTTATATTCATTCTCTTTTAATATCTTTATCTTTATCTTAATCTAAATATATTCAATATATTTTCAGATATTTTTGTATCAATTATATATATTTATTATAATTGTAAAAAAAATGAAGAAATATGTCACTAGTATACCCTTTGCCTGTTTAAAGGTGTGAGATCAAAACATGTTAGTAATCATATACATTTTATTTGATACCCATTTTAAACCCTTAGCGCCAAGATAGGGATTTATTAAAGGTGCATAGTAATTGATAATTGTTGGGTCATAGGATACTAGAATTATCATATCAAGAGGTTAAGAACAATCACATAAATAGATTTTACACTATATCTTAATTCAAAATCTTACAGCAATAAATTTATGACTTCAATATTCCTATCAAGTGTGAGTCATTTCATTTATCTGAACATATTCCTCTTCAAATGAAATTTCACCCACTAGTATTGTTGTCGGAAACACAACAATAGGACATGTTGTCTGAACAACCTTGGTCAGGAATACATACCAACGTTGGGTCATGAAGGGGTCTGACGGATCATCATATTAGATCAAGAACAAACACACAAGTGAGTTGAAGACCATAATCTAACCAAAAACCTTTAGGTAATGGGTTTATGAATCATCTCACTTCTATAGTGTTCAATATCTATTTTTTCATCCGATGCTAAACTTCTTTACCCACACTTGACATACAAACAACAATTAATTTTAGATATAGTAAATCACCATTTTGTTTTCAAAATTATAAAAATTAGACAATTTAGTTCTTTATATTAAAGAACATCAATCAATTTAATCATTTATTTAAATATCTCTTTAAAAAATATTTATTAAAATAAATGAAAATTGTATATTGCAATAAGACAAACTTTAAGCATCCAAAGTTGTGATGCTTATTTGTGAAAAAAATATTTGAATGACATTCTTTAAGAAAAAGAGATTCAATTCTCATTATGCAAATTTAAGAGATTCAATTATTCGATCTGTAAAATTTACAATACCAAAATGACAATTTATTCAACTTTATTGTGATTATCCTTGTTTGCAATTGTATCTATAGTCAATTTTTATTCTTATAATTTTTGCGAGTATCAAATAAGTATAAATCCAATGGTCATTTTTATGTATTTATTTTTAACTCTCTAATGTTCAAAAATAAAAAAGTTGGAAATCAACTTACTCTAAGATAATTTTTTTTCAGAG
The DNA here is from genome assembly GCA_037974735.1 of Cicer chorassanicum. Classification (NCBI taxonomy): domain Eukaryota; kingdom Viridiplantae; phylum Streptophyta; class Magnoliopsida; order Fabales; family Fabaceae; genus Cicer; species Cicer chorassanicum. Next base: position 48,070,599 of record JBBPBP010000003.1, on the reverse strand, counting down.
TTACTTCACTTAATAGTTTTTTTCAGATATTAAATTTAATCGATTCAATCGTTATATTAATAATTTTTATTGAATAAATCAAATAGATAAACTTTCCTAATATTTTAAAATATTAATATTTGATTAAATAAATTCAATTTCACGTGTAATAAAATTTTTAAATAGAAATAAAATATGAATTTGTTTGGGATGAAATTTTTAAAAGAAAGAAGAAGACTTATTTTTTTTTTCTAAAATTAAGTAAATTATAAAATATTTATTAAAATGATTCAGTTATAATTGTAATATATATCATTATAAATTATATAATTTTTCAAATTTCTTAAAATATTAAATATAATATATATATATATATATATATATAAATTAAAATATAGAGTTAATCTACTAAAACTCGTCTCCAAAATCCTCCTACCCCACTAGAAAAATGTGAATTAGTGGATAGCAACGTATAAACCCTTTTCATTGATGACCTCACATGGAGACGGGAAATAACTGTTTTTCCACTCATTTACTGCACACTTCAGCGATTAAAGATTAAATAAAGCACCTTTTTTTGGGGGAAATTTAATATAACTCACCTAGTTTTAGTTCTCTTTAATATTTTGCGCATAACAAAACTTTTGTAAAAAAAAACATGTTTTCATTAATTACCTCTATTTTTTTACTCTGTTTCTATTAAATCAAACGAAAAAATAAAACTTAGTATTTGTAAAAAAATACGAATAATGAAGCTTTGAATGAATGAGAATGAGAATGAGAATGATAAGGGATATGATAGCAAGTTAATTTTGTATTCCTGGCACAACAACTTTTTGCGACATTTTAGACAACGCTTACCAACGTATTTATTCTTGGGAAAGGGTAGCTAGGATCCCTTTATCTCAACATCTGCTTGGTGCTCTTCTAAGTTACTAACTATCCGAGTCTTTTTTCCACCTATGATTAGTTGGAAAGCGGCTATTAAATTAAAATATAGTAAACATATATTAGGAAAAAAATGGCCACAAATATACATGTGAAATTTTGTATAAGTTGAAGATCCTATATATGCAACTGCAAGGTGAGCAAAAAGTGACATAAAATAAAGCTGTAAAAATTGATCATGATCATGTAAAAAATCAGGATAGGTTGCGATGTATGCAATCACTTTCCTGTTAAGGATTTAATTATTTGAAACCAAGATCTCCAAAAATTAAACAAGTTAAATCTGTTTTAACTGTTAATGCAGTTCATCACGGATAAAATAGAAAAGACAAAAATAGAGAAAAAAAAAACAAGAGTTTTTGTACAAACAAAAATTATAGAGCTAGAAAAGTGATTAAATGGTAGGATATATATATTTGCTCTAACTAAATGTAGTCAAAATTCAATTAATAACTTTTTATTCCACTAGTTCTTTAGAGCTAATAATGTTTAAGGCAATGTCTGTCATATATTGAATGTAGCATCTCATTAAATTACGATTCAAATTCTGTTTTACCGTGTTATAGGAGATTATAATCTTCTACAAGAGATCCAACTCCGGTTGATGATGAGGATCAATAACTTAATGAAGTTAATCTAAATTAAGAAAATATAAATTAAGATAATATAATGTTGAAGGAAGTTAGCCATCAAGAAAGTTGAAGTAAAATAGGCATCAAGAATTTGTTGATCGTATCTTTTTTATTTATCTTTACTTGTATAAAATATATGTATGCTTCTTGTAAAATTTGTTGGACTTGATTAATCGTAACATCTTAAAGCAATTTTTACATTGTAAAATATAGTAAACAAAATGTAAGGTCAAAATACACACACACACACACATATATATATATATATATATATATATATATATATATATAATTTAAAATTTAGAATATCTTGAAATATGTATTAATTAAGAAAGTCTTAGAAGTAAGTCAAAAATTCGTTAATTGCACTTATAAATACCTATTTGTACTCAACATTTGAAATCAAACAAATTGTGAGTTTTCTATTAGAAACACTTTTCTTTCTCTAACAAAGTGGTATTTAGAATCTAGTTAAGAGAGTTGTTGTGTGAATAAAGTTGATAGATGACAACTCATACCTACACTACTTTTTACTTTCCTCTTCTTACAAAAAAAAATTATGAAAAATGGTGTTTTCGCATGAAAATTTTGCTTGACTCTCAAGGTGTATGAGAGATTGTGAAGAAAGGTTATGATAGGCCATAAGATGAAAAAAGTTTGTCTCAAAATGAGAAGAAAACATTGTCAAAAACGAAGATGAAATATCAACTTGCTTTCATCTTCATCTATCGATGGCTTCAATCTCTAATGGGAGATTTTTAAGCTTTGAAGATGAAAGATTTCAAATCAATTTTGGATTTATTGTTCAAGAGTGAAGGCAATTGTTAATGAAATGAAGAGATATGGAGATAAAATAGAAAATGTTTGTCTTACGAGAAAATTCTTCATTCGTTGACTCCTAAGTTCAATTATGTGGTGTATGTTATTGAGGAGTCAGAAGATTTTGATTCAATGTCTATTGAATAACTAAAAGGTTCTTTGCAAGCTCAAGAAGAAGAAATGAAGAAAAGACAAGAAAAGCTATTAGAGCAAGTTCTCAAAACCAAAGCTTCATTGAAGGATGTTGGAAGAAGAGGAAGTGATTATGGCTATAATCAAATTAAAATATGGTATAACAAATCTAAAGTTGAATGATATAATTTGGTTATTTATTTTGGGAATTTTGTAGTGCTCATAATCAAGAAGTGGTAGCTAATTTTGTTCATGAAGATGAAAATTTTACTATGTTGCTAATTCTCAAGGAAGAAGATAGGGATTTAATAGTTCGTGGTATTTGAACAATGGTACAAGTAATCATATGTGTGCATGCAAGGAGAATTTTGTGGAGCTCAATGAGAAGGTGGATGAAAATGTGTCAATTGAAAACTCATCAAAGTGCAAATTGAAGGGAAAAAAGAAGACCAAAAGACCACGACATTCATTCAAGATGCAACTCTACCACCTCTTTCACCTACTTTTCAGGAAGAAAGTTCAAGCGAAAGATCAATAAAGATGAGAGACATGAATGACATTTATGAAAAGGATAATGAAGTTACTCTTAACTCTAAAGAGTTATTTTGCCTTTTGGTAGACCGTGAACCATCAAATTTTGATGAAACTATAAAAGGTAAAAAACGACAAGCTATGAATGATGAGATCGAATCAGTTGTGAAAAACAACATTCATGAATTACCAACTATATCCAAGGCTAAGTAGAAGACTAATGGAATGGCAGAAAAAAAAAAATCCAAAGTAGGATTCCTCGCCAAAGAATACAAACAAAAACATGGACTTGACTATGAAGATTCTTATATGAATACGATTCGGAAAACAAAAAAAAAATAGAAAATCTATCAACATGATGTGAAGTCATAATTCCTAAATGGTTATCCCAAAGAAGAGGGTGTACATTGAGAAATCATTGGATTGTGTCATCAAAGGAGATGAGATAAAATTTTGAACCTGAAGAAAGATTGGCAGGGACTAAGAGCAAGACCATAGTGAATAAGAAAATCTCAAATTAAGGGGAGCTATGTTAAGTATAATTTGAAATTTAGAATAATCTAGAACTATTTAGATAAGTCATAATATCTATTGAAAAAAATCTAAAACTATATTAAATATAGAAAAATGTAGAAAATATATAGAAATATACATTAATTAGGAAAGACCTAGAAGTAAGTCTATAATTCTCTAATTGTACCTATAAATATCTCCTTGTACTCTAAATTTAAAATCAAACAAATTGTGAATTATCTCTCAAAATATATATATATATATATTGACTTTAATTATTTGTTATAGGATGAATTAGTCATAAATACTTTATATTTTTCTTACATTTTTGTTTAGAGTGTTCTTAAGTGTAAATTAGAGTTTTTAATTTGGGGAACA
>JBBPBP010000003.1:48054616-48066321 GCA_037974735.1 Cicer chorassanicum | reverse complement strand
AAAAAAAAAAAAAAAAAAAAAAAGAATCATAAGAAAAGGTAACGTTATAAAGATATTATGATTTAAAAGATTTATGTGAGAAATCATGAATTCAAATATTTACATTAATAAATTTAGTTATTTTTTATTTGACTTTGATCGAACTTCGAATCACCAAATATTTTTTCTTATCAATTGGGAAGTTGAGATAAAAAAATAATGCTTCAAGAATCAATCTAATTTGATTAAGGTTAACTTAATTTAATCAAGTTAGATTATTTTGTGGTTTCAGTTAATTTAATTTTTTTGTTTTGTTTTGGTCCTCTGCTTCTCAAGTTAACTTTGTCTACATATCATTAGTTGTAGGTGATTAGCATTTATGCAATTCTTAGTTTTTGCCCTCTTCTCTAAATTAAGGTTCTACTTTAATGTTCATCTTCTTCTTCCTCTTAATTTTTCATCTTCTCCTTCTTCTCATTTCTTCTCCATTGTCACCTTTAATGTAATAGTTGGAGTTTTGTTTCTCAAAATATAAGTCTACGTAATTTCTTCTAAGTTTCTCTTTTTTTGGTAAGTCAAATTTTTGGAACATTGTGTTCTAAACTAGCATTAATAAGCAATTGAAAATTTGGATGATAGAAATCCTCGGGAACAAAAGTTCTAGAATGAAACAAAGACCTGATGATGATATTGAGATTGACGAAAAATTTTAGTAGGAAATTTTATCAACCCACCAAAAGCAAAAGTGATTATGGAGAAGAAATGGGAAGAAGTGATGATGAATAGTTATGAGAAAGAATGAGATACATATCATAGTAGAATCCTAATTTAGAAAGCAATAGAGAAACTGAGATTTTGCAAAAATCCTAACCCCATACAATACTTTCTCTCCCACGATTAATGACATATATACCAAGTCAACATAGATTTGCATAAATTTGAGGAAAAATAATAATTTGACTAACAAAGTAAAGTCATGAAATTAAAACCAAACAAAAAATAATTATAAAACAAAAAGTGAAACTGCAAAATAAATTAAATATTAAATGTGTAGTTTCTTTTTATGTTCTTAACTTGCCTCCAACACTCAGAATTTGAATCTTAATTTGCCATATGGTAGAATTCTAACATTTTGTAATATCCAATTTATGTTGGTAGTGCGTAATTAAATCTTTAATAAAATAAGAGATAGCATAATATGTTTTGTAAAAAGATTCCACCTACTTCTTCACGTGTGCACGACAAAACAAAGGCACCTTACACCACCTACCAAGCAGCCATTTATGCAATAAGATGAGGGTGTTAAGGGTATTGAAGTATAATTAATTATTTTATTGTTGAATGGGATAATTAAGTTAATTAAATGATAGATTTTCTTGACTAAAATTAAATGGTAGATTCACAATAGAAAATAATCAATCAAAAAACATCGTGCAAACAGTTTTGGACCATGGACCCACCACCAATTCTCCACCAACTCCCATGACCAACCCCCAATCCCCATGACCCCACCTACTTCCCAAAAACTCGCTTAACATAAGTTTCAGCTTCAGTCTCCGTTACACAATTTTGATTTTTTTGTGTTTACAATGAAGCGTCGTTTATAATCTAGATGACGCGTGTAAGGTGACCGGTGATACTAAGTTGTGCTAACAATTTCATTGGTTTTTTGTGAACGTGTTATGCTGATGTGTAATTATTTTTTGTTCGAGCATTGATGCGTGTCTCTTGTTTTGGAGTAAAACGGATTGCCCTTGAGTGCGGTGAATACATGGCATGTGCCATGTTGCTGGTAGCGGATGAAGTAAAAAAGAAACTTTTTATTTTTTGATAAAAAAAGAAGAAACTTGATATACTTGAGGTTTTGTGGGGTTTTAATAAGACACATTTTTTTTACTATATAATAGTTGATCCATTGAATCATTGTCATCTATATAGTCAGCTAATATAAAGTATTTAATCTTTATAATCAAAATTATTGATTTGCTTATGTTATGTTGCAATTAGGATTAGAAATTGTACCTGATAAGTTTACAATTTTTTTTCTTCATATTATTGACATATTCTTTTTTAAAATATAAAAAGTAAAAATAAAAAAATAAATAGAGAGAAGTAGGTAGTTATTGGTGGTTATGTTTTATTATCACGAGAATATGAAAATTCTACCTCTAATTTGAGAATATGAAAATGAAAATTCACGTGTAAATTTTATTTCTGAGAAGAATGGAATTATAAATTTTATATACACGTCATTTTTTCTCTTGTGTGAATAACTTATATATGTAAAATTATGATTTTAAACATGTACTACACATTTCCAGAAACATTTGTGGCAATCTTAGAACAAATACACCTTTACTTTTTCTTTAAATGTTAGCCACGAAAATTATAGTGTTTCTCCATTTGGAAAGAGAAACAAAAGGCAGATACTAGATGGTATATTAAATGTTTTCACCATGAATCAATTTTTTCTTTTTTTGCATCTTTCTCTAACCAAAGCCCTCGTTTTTTTTTTTTGTTTTAGTTAATTTATAGCATATACAGTTAAATTATATCTATCTCCTAATTAATAATTTTACGAAATCGACAATATGTGAGTACACACTGGTATATATAATGATAGCTGTAATTAGTATAAGACAGCTGCCCATATTTTATATTAAGTCCTACCATGTAAAAAAAGCTACAATAAAGCTGCAAACATTTTATATTCCTGTTTTTTTAATTTTATTTTTTTAAATTAGAAAGAGTGAAGTTAGTATTAATTAAATTGGCACTAATAACAATTTTTATAATTCTCTTCAAGAAGTTTTAAACCAAATTGACTCCTAATGCAAGTAATTGTTAGTTCACGTGTGTGGGTGAGTATCGTAAATGTTGAAGTATCGTGGTCAATTATGTGTGTGAGTATTGTAAATGTTGAGGTATCGTGGTAAAATTTACTGATAAAAAATTCAAAGACTAAATTAGTAGTGTAAATGAATTTTTATAATAGCACGATAATCAACATGAAAATAAAAATTTCTTATTAATTTTTTGTTCTTAAATTACTTATTGTTATGGAAAATAGGTCATGATAATCTAAAGATTGAGTACAAACTTTCTAATCATTAAATATTAGTAAAAAAAATTAACTTATGAGATTAACTGACACACATCATTGGTGCATAATATTTTACACTATCGACAAATCACAATCGTTTTTAGGTACAATTTTATAAGTATTTATAATTAAAGTCAAATATTTTGAATATCCTAATAATTATGATTGACTAGTAAATAAAAAAGATTTTTTATATTGATATTATGTATAAATTAAATTTGTAATTTATTTAAACTATCAATTTATGTTCATTAAACAAGACCATTATGCCTTAGGTTTTTATTTTATTTTATTTTTTCCTTCGGTTTCTCATGGTTTTTTTATGTCGAAAATTAAATATAGATAATTCTCTTAACAAAAAATCGAATTTAAATTTATCACATCTTAAAAATGTAACACTTTTTGTTGATGGTTTTTGGAATTAATTATTTGCAATTAAATTACATCTAAAAAATTTACAAAAGTTAAAGTGATGGTAGATAAGAGTATTTTATTTAAATGAAAAATAATGAACAAAATATTCTGAGCTAATTCAAATTATAAAAATTGAATAGAGTACGAATGAAAAAATGTGACCATTGGATTTAAGGTTTCGTTGACATAGATATAGGTAAAACTCATACATCGCATTAAGAAACATAGTTGAACTCTTGAATATCGTTCGCTCGCTTAAGGTGCATTAATTTTAAATTATTAAATAAATTCGAGACAAGATCTATTTTAACCAATAAAAAATAACAAATTATCATTATAAATAATTAAATACTCCTTTTAGATCTCAAATATAAAAGAAAATGAATAAACAAAATACATATATTTGGTCTAAAATTTAGATCAAATACATCAATTTTTATTGATTATATGTTCTTTTATATTTAAGACAAGATGAAATATTTCTAAATAAACTACTCACTCCTTTTTAATTATCATCTTAAATTTTTTTATTCATACAATTATTCCATCAGTTTTATGTATAACTAAGTGATCTAAAATTTGTAGCACATATATTCAATTTATGTAATCGATTTTTGTTTATATTACGAGACATGACAGATCGAGCGTCCATTACAGCTATTCGTAAGTACAATTTTAGAGTAATTATAAAAAATCTTTATTGATCTAACAATTATGATTAAATGACAATATAAAAACTGTTTAATAATGTAAATGAATTAAATAATTTCTTATTTAGTAAAAAAATAATTTTTTTAATAAAACTCTTAATCATTTATTATCTCATTTCTTCTATTTTTTTCTACAATAAATAACTAAAATATTATTGATAAAATAATAATTAATGTTGCAGTGAACTTTGAAAATAATAAATAAATGACCAAGAATTGATGGAGTATATTATAAAATAAAAAAATTAATTAATTTCAATATTATTCTATTTCACTTTGCAAAAAGAATTATTCTATTTCTATTTATTTCCTTTTAATAAAAAACCGAATTAATTCCAATAAATTTTTTAATAAAAATAAAATTTTAAGAAAGAAAAGCGACAAAAAATGGGGGAGGGTGGGATTGTGTTAAATCTGTCACTCAGATCTGAGAGAAAATGGCTATAAATAACACGAAAGCCATTCCATATTGCTCGCACTCTGTTCTCTGCTTCAATCACCTTCTTAAGAAGAATCAGAGAACTAGTCTCCTACACTAAACCGAAAGGTACGAGACTCATTTCTATCTCCCTCTTTTACTTTCTTCTATTTTCCTCTTTAGATATAACCGTCATGCTGAATTTTTCATTTTCCGTCTCTCCATTTTCCTTCCCCCCCTAATAACCGTCAATTCAACTTCATTTTCCACTCTAGATCCACTGTTAAACTCAACGTTCAACTTTCATCAACACTTTTAGTCCTAGATCTGTTTCATAACGTGTAGATCCACCGGATCTGAAACTTCTAATCTGGTAGTTCATCAAATCGAAGTTCCAAAACCCGTGATTTTCGTTAATTGACTAAATTCACACTTAGATCCAATGTTTTAACTGTCTATATGCTAATTTGAACTCACTTAGTTACTTACTTTTCCGTGCTTTTAGTTTATGCTAATCAATTTCCACTTCAATTAATTTCGCTTATTTTTCGCGTGTTTGTAACTGTTGAGTAGCTTATAATTAAATATTGTTTTATCATCAAATCATTGTTATAAACCATTAATTTTTGTTTAATTCACACTCTATTTTCGAGATCGAGTACTTTTGAACTAACCTAGTTGCTTATTCTACAATCCTCTAACTAATAAATTTCCACTTCAATTAGTTCCGTTTGATTTGTGCTTTTAACAGTTAATAAATAGCTTGGAATCTGAATATTGTAACATAAGAATTAAAATATTATTTTCCTATTGTTTTTTAAATCTGGAGTTGATTTGATTTACAGAAAAATGGGATCTCATATTGTTGGATACCCTCGTATGGGTCCCAAGAGAGAGTTGAAGTTTGCTTTGGAATCATTTTGGGATGGTAAGAGCAGCGCCGAGGATTTGAAGAAGGTGTCTGCTGATCTAAGGGCATCAATCTGGAAACAGATGAGTGATGCTGGGATCAAGTATATCCCAAGCAACACCTTCTCTTACTATGATCAGGTGCTTGATGCTACAGCCACCCTCGGTGCCGTACCCCCAAGGTATGGTTGGACCGGCGGTGAGGTTGGGTTTGACACTTACTTCTCAATGGCCAGAGGTAATGCTACCATCCCTGCTATGGAGATGACCAAGTGGTTCGATACCAACTAGTAAGTGATATGGTGATGCAGATTTGTATTGTTTGATGGGTTGGTTGTGTTGTGTTGATCTGGTTACTGAACTGTTTGTTGTTTGTGTTGTGTGCGTTTGTTGATGCAGCCACTTTATTGTCCCTGAATTGGGTCCTGATGTGAACTTCACATATGCTTCTCACAAGGCTGTTGAAGAATACAAGGAGGCCAAGGCGGTATGTGTGTTATTTTGTTGTTGTTGGATGTTTGCATTGTTAGCTTAGTTTATAATGTTTAATGTCATTGAGAAGTATTGCCGCATGTGACATTTTTAATTAGATCTGGGTTCGAGTTTGAAAGATCTTAGAGTAATGGGTGGACTCGTTAGAAATTATTGTTAGTTTGTCCTTTTTGGGCGTTTCTTCTTTACTTTTGCCAAGCGAGTGCTTGGCAGAGTAGTGTTGTGTTCACCTGTGTGGGTCATTATGGTAAAAGTTCAATTATTAGCCTTTTTCATATGTTCTATAGATATTGTCATTGAATATTTGATTTTTCTTGCAGCTTGGAGTAGACACTGTTCCTGTCCTCATTGGACCAGTTTCATACTTGTTGCTCTCAAAACCCGCCAAGGGAGTTGACAAGTCCTTTTCTCTCCTCTCTCTGCTTCCCAAAGTCCTTGCTGTCTACAAGTAAGAAGTTTATATTGTTGTGGTGCATTGTTGTTTTCTCAACATACATTAATGTCATCATGTTATTTTTCTAACTTGCTTTTAACTATGAATGCAGGGAGGTTATTGCTGATCTCAAGGCAGCTGGTGCTCTATTTATCCAATTTGATGAACCCACCCTTGTCTTGGATCTTGAATCTCACAAATTGCAAGCATTTACTGATGCATATGAGGAACTTGCACCTTCTTTCTCTGGTCTGCATGTCCTTGTTGAGACCTACTTTGCTGATGTTCCTGCCGAGGCATACAAGACCCTCACATCTTTGAGTGGTGTCGCCGCATATGGATTTGATTTAGTCCGTGGAACTAAGACTCTTGAATTGATCAAGGCTGGATTTCCCAGTGGCAAATGGATCTTTGCTGGAGTGGTTGATGGAAGGAACATTTGGGCAAATGATCTTGCTGCTTCTGTCAGTACATTAGAGACTCTTGCCAGCATTGTGGGCAAAGGTATTCATTTAGCATTCATTACATAGGAAATTTTGGGAGTCTTTGAAGTTAATATTTACATTTGATGTATCTAATTTTCAAATGCAGAGAGAATTGTTGTGTCCACCTCCTGCTCACTTCTTCACACTGCTGTGGATCTTGTCAACGAGACCAAATTGGATGATGAAATTAAGTCATGGCTAGCTTTTGCTGCCCAAAAAATTGTTGAAGTAAATGCATTGGCTAATGCATTCTCTGGCAACAAGGATGAGGTAATATCCATTTCATGTCACAGTTGATGAAGTATTTAGTTAACATAATTTGATTGTGTTTATTACCTACAAACATTGTGGTATTTTATCTAATAATAAAATATAACATACACAATAAAGGAAATCATAAGAGAATTGTTGATTTTTCATTTAATCATTTAGCAATAGGATTTTCTTTTTATTAAAGAACTGAAAAGGGGAAATTGTGTAGTGAAAAATGAACAAAGAAATAATGGGAAATAAGTGAACAAGAGAAATAAAGAAGTATATTGAGAGAATCAGAATGAAGGGAATTCAATTATTCGGTGCCTAAAATATTAGTAACAAGTGTTAATAGAAAACATCAGACAATTATTAGCAGTGGTTAGCAATATATGCCTGAATTTGGCTAATGTTCATATGGTTTCATTTTCAGGCCTTCTTCTCTGCTAATGCTGCAGCTCAGGCTTCAAGAAAGTCCTCTCCAAGAGTGAACAACGAGGCTGTTCAGAAGGCTGTGAGTGCTTATTTGTTGTTCTCTATGTTCAACTACTCATTTTGTTAATATAGATTTGTGGAGATATTAATTATACCCTTTTATTCAATTCTCAGGCTTCTGCATTGAAGGGTTCTGAACATCGCCGTGCTACTAATGTCAGTTCGAGGTTGGATGCTCAACAAAAGAAGCTTAATCTTCCAATCCTCCCAACCACCACTATTGGATCATTCCCTCAGACTGTAGAACTGAGGAGAGTGCGCCGTGAATTCAAAGCTAAGAAGTAAGAATGCTGAAATTGTTTATCTCTGCCTTGTTTATTTGACAGTGTGCTTTTGTTGACTCTGTTGGTGTTTTATTCAGGATCTCTGAGGAAGAGTACGTTAAGGCAATTAAGGAGGAAATCCGCAAAGTTGTTGAACTTCAGGAAGAGCTTGATATTGATGTCCTAGTACACGGAGAGCCCGAGGTCAGCTTCTTAATCTCTTTTGCTCTGAAGAGCAACTGCTCTTGCGAGATTTTATACCCTTGCTGTTAGAATGCTGATTCTAATATTGTACTTCCAACTAATTGTGGATGTCTTTTGTTTCAGAGGAACGACATGGTTGAGTACTTTGGTGAGCAGTTGTCAGGATTTGCCTTTACTGCTAATGGGTGGGTGCAATCCTATGGATCTCGTTGCGTCAAGCCCCCAATCATCTACGGTGATGTGAGCCGCCCAAAGCCAATGACTGTCTTCTGGTCATCTCTTGCTCAGAGCTTTACCAAGCGTCCAATGAAGGGAATGCTTACTGGCCCTGTCACCATTCTCAACTGGTCCTTCGTTAGAGTTGACCAGCCTAGGTATAAACTCAACCCCTTATAATGTCACAGGAGAAGCTAAGCATAAGAAGCTAAATAAGAGAGATGATCCGCATTCACTGTTTTGCATTTGGCCTTTCTAACCTGGCGTTTGTGAATCTATTTGCAGATCTGAAACCTGCTATCAAATTGCTTTGGCTATCAAGGATGAAGTAGAAGACCTTGAGAAGGGTGGTATTGGTGTTATCCAAATTGATGAGGCTGCTTTGAGAGAGGGGCTACCACTAAGGAAGTCAGAGCATGCTCACTACTTGGACTGGGCTGTTCACTCCTTCAGAATCACCAATGTTGGTGTTCAGGATTCCACTCAGGTATATTTTTTATTACAGATCATCTGTTACAATTTTTTCCTTCTTTATTTGCCTACATGTTATAATAAACTTTTATATTGACAGATCCACACTCACATGTGCTACTCTAACTTCAATGACATCATTCATTCCATCATTGACATGGATGCTGATGTTATCACCATTGAGAACTCCCGTTCAGATGAAAAGCTTCTGTCAGTCTTCCGTGAAGGAGTGAAGTATGGTGCTGGAATTGGCCCTGGTGTGTACGACATCCACTCCCCAAGAATACCACCTACTGAAGAAATTGCCGACAGGATCAACAAGATGCTTGCAGTGCTTGAGAAGAACATTTTGTGGGTTAACCCTGACTGTGGGCTAAAAACCCGCAAGTACACAGAGGTCAGGCCTGCACTCGAAAACATGGTTGCAGCAGCCAAACAAATCCGCAACGAGCTTGCCAAGTGAAGGGGTTAAGGAAAGAGAGTCTCAGCGGTCACATTGGCTCTGCTTGATTTACACAAAAGGAAAATTTTCTATTTTGGTTGTTTCAATAACTTGTGTGGAATACTTAGGTATTTAGTATGATGCTCTGTGAGCTATTAATCCCTCCCCTCTCAAAATTTCATTTTATCCCACAGTTATGTTTTCCCAAATGTCTGTATCCGTGGCTCCGCCACAATCCTTTTTAATATGCAATTTTTACCAGTTTTGTGCAAATAAATATTAGTATTTTAATGCAATAAAAAACATGAGTATTTTAATCGACCATTTTCAAATGAGGCTCGGTGAATACTAAAACATGATTTCAAGGAGAAAAATGCGCATCCTGCCTTTGATTTTGTCAATCTGTCCTCAATACACTATTTATTGGAATTTAAGATTCGGAGGTGTATTTTACATTATTAAAAGATAAAATTTGGTGAAAATTAGTAAACATGGGAGCTTCCATTCAATTTTAAACCCACGAAGGTGAATCAATTAGGAGTATGCACTACCAAACTTAAAACTCTAAAGTAAAAGAATTATTTATAAGATTATATCAAGGTAAGTATGAGTAATTTTTATCTCGAACTAAATGAATGATATAGAAGTGAGATTATATAAATTTATTATGTTTTTAGTTTTGGGTGTGTTTTGGTTGAATGACATCAAAGTGAGATTATCTATATATACACGATGTTTTTTAGTTTTGGGCGTGTTTTGGCATTTTACTATGAGATTAATCATATCTCTATTAGTTATGAAGATGAAATCATTTGTACGTAAAATATTTAATTTAATGAAATTAAATTCTTTCTCAATTTAAGAATAATATTATACCTCATTTAACGTTGACAGTTCACCATATATTAGATCTCATTGAACGTACTCACAAAGTCCTTTTAGAATTTCTTAGTAACCTACCGAACCCTTCCCTCTCAGTTGTCATAATCCAAAATTACCAAGTTGACGCCACTAAAGTCAATTCCCATTTACCATTTGACCCTGACTGTGGTAGAGTCTAGGGGAGAAACAAACTAATGACTAAAACCCATCAGGAATTCTCTCTTTCTCTTGATTCTCAATTTTTTAGGAAAGATAAATCATAATATTCCGAAGCTCGAATAAGAGATAAGTAAAATTAGACAAAAGATTTTTCAGTTAAAGTTTGAAGGCGAATATTTCTGATCAATTCAATATCTACTGAAGCTCATAAGAGATTAAAACACTATCTAGAGTTAAAATTTGAAGGTATTGAATATATAGATCTCATCTCTTACACATAATTCATTTAGCTAATTTTTATCTAATGTTTGACTAATCACCAATACTTGAATTTTTAAATCTCCATTTCAAGTGTGAGTCTCCCATATCACTATATTTGCATCACCATTACCAATCAAGGAATACACTAACTAACTCAACTACTAGAAAGACATTTAATACGAAGATCTATCATACTAGATCCACTCCATTGAATCCACCAACAAAGCGGTATAAGAGTTATGATTCAATCTAATGGTGGAGTGTGAATGAATTCAAGTGAAATAAATTTTTGAATCAAAAGTCTTCTTGGTAGTCATTACATTTTTTTTAAATTAGAGAAGAGATACATTTTTATTAATCAAAGTGGCATTAATGGTCCAATACAAAAAGTGACACAAATGGTTAATTTACAATTGTTCTTGAAGAGATTTTGAACCCGATACCTTGAAGTTACTAGACTAAATTCTTATAACTGAACTAACACCTCAAGTATGATTAGTCGTACATTATATTCACACGAGTTAAATAAATAATATATTAAAGAGATGACTCAACTTATATAATAAATGTCTTAAGTTTTTAAGTAGAAATGTGTCTTGATCTCCGAAAGATCCAGCACACAATCCTCCCCCACACATATCAAAAAAGGAAACGAAACACCTATGCACGGCAGGCCCTTTGTATCTATGGCCAATAGGTTTGCTTCTGAATAGACATATCTGGTCGTGAATAACTAACAAATGCAACCACTCGTGCCAATAATAGGAAAACAAAAATAAGACAAACTCGTAATTGCGATTTTTAGAGTTATATTTCTTTTTGCTACAGAAAAAAAAATTATAGTTTCTTTTTGCTAAAGAATTTTAGTTATTTATCACACGAGAAACTTTTTATGTCGGTTGTAGAATCTGTTTTATTTAATTAAAAAATATGCCTTTATTTTCTGGATTGGTTAATGTTTCTCCATCGGGTGTAAATGAGAAAAAAAAAACAAAAACATCATTTAGTAATTTTTGAAATTGTTTAGGAATTATTTTTTAGGCTAAATACCACCCGTGGTCCCTTAACTTAATTTCGGTTAACGATTTGGTCTTTTATCTTTCTTTTTTTTTTTTCC
>JBBPBP010000003.1:48022309-48044613 GCA_037974735.1 Cicer chorassanicum | reverse complement strand
TTTAAAACTGCTTTTGACTAGAGAATTAAAAAAAACTGAAAAATGAAAAGTAAAACATTATTTATCTGTTTTGGTTTTTTAATTTTGAAAAGTATAATATTAAAAATAGTTTTACAAAACAGTTTTTAAAAACAAGTAATCCAAACAAATTTTTTAATTTTTAAATTTTAAAATATTAAAATATAACTTTTAGGATGTGAATCAAACAAAAAGTTTTTGTCTAAAACTCACACATATTTTTTTTTAATCTTTCTTTCACCCTATGAAGTAAAAAATAGTAATAGTTGTTCTTATTACAAAGCTACAAATGAAGGCAATATTATATAATACGACAGTGCAGAAAGCAGGCCTTTGAGTAAGAAAAAAAAAAACTACTCATTTTCTATTTTTCTTTGACAAGTTCCACATGACATATATTGAAAAACTCACCATTTCAAAACAAAGGAGTAAGCATATTCGTTTGCTCTAAATTTAAAAGTATACAATCCTATTCGATAGGACCTAGTACTTACAATTGTCCACTTTATGATTAATTTTAAAAAAAAATATTTTCATGTAAATATATATATAAATAAATAAAATTTACACAATGTAATACCATCAATGTAAAAAGCCGACCTAATCCGGTACCCCTCGAATATTGGGATGCTTCCAAATGTAAGTCGATAAAATCAATATCCAAATCCTATATATAGTCCAAGTTTAAATGCAATCTAAGCAATAACATTAATTTGCATACAATTTGCTAGTGAGTCCATAGTTTGTTTGAGATTTTAAGTTCCTAGTTAGAACAAATCAAATGGCTATTGCTCGCTTAGCATTCCTTGCTATTTCCATGGTTTTGATTTCTTCAGTTGCCATAGCAACTGATCATATTGTGGGTGATGATAAGGGTTGGACTATTGATTTTAACTACGCTCAATGGGCTCAAGACAAGGTTTTCCGTGTTGGTGACAACCTTGGTATGAAAAATTAACTTGGTCATAATTTTATTCCCATTAGATGATTTCTCATTGTTAACTTATGCATGTTTGCATTATGTTCTTTGTCACTTTCTTTTGGAAAAAAAATGTTTTTTTTTCTTCATATTAAGTTATTGTTTTAGTACTTTCCTAAAAGAAAAATAGATTGATTATGCATTAGAATGTGTTTTTTCTTCTTTTAAGAAAAATGAGCATGTGCATGAACCAACACTTAATTATGTATATAATTAACTTTTTTTTTAGGATGAATACACTTTTATTTCTATAATACTTAATTAATATTATCAATTACACGTACTAAAATTGGTTTGGTATGAATAGTAAATAACTCGAACTCCTTAAATATTTATTCAGAAATTTGATCTATGACTAATACATATGAAAATTCATCATTACCGTAAGAAATTCTTAAATTTATGTTTTCAATCCTAAAAAAAATTACTCCCTACAGTTGGGCCCCAAGATACTCTAAAAAAAACAACATAATATACCATT
Source organism: Cicer chorassanicum (assembly GCA_037974735.1). Classification (NCBI taxonomy): domain Eukaryota; kingdom Viridiplantae; phylum Streptophyta; class Magnoliopsida; order Fabales; family Fabaceae; genus Cicer; species Cicer chorassanicum. Next base: position 48,043,135 of record JBBPBP010000003.1, on the reverse strand, counting down.
TTTTTTAAAGTATATAAACTTGTCTAAGATAAACTTTCTCTTATATGATATATTTTTTCAGTGTTCAATTATGACAACTCAAAGCACAATGTCTTCAAAGTGAATGGTACACTCTTCCAAAGTTGCACATTTCCACCATCAAACGAAGCACTTTCCACCGGAAAAGATGTTATTCCATTGAAAACCGAAGGAAGGAAATGGTACATTTGTGGTAAATCTAATCATTGTGCTGATCATCAAATGAAGTTTGTAATCACTGTTCTTGCTGATGGTGCACCTGCTCCTTCTCCAACTTCTAACGCTCACACTATTGTATCATCTTTGTTTGGAGGAGTTGTGGTAGTTTTGGCAACCATCTTTGTTTGAGAGAAATTGTGTCACTTCTCTATCTTTGTTATGTTATTCAAATAAGAGTTTGCATTCGCAACTTGGCAAGATTATATTGCCTTCTTTCTTTTAAATTTTTTCAATTAATTATATATGAGGATATTTTTCTTCTAATTATTGTACTTTAATCCAATATTGATTATGACACGTGATAATACAAACTAAGTTTGTTTAAATGATTTGTCTTAATAAAAAAAATTATTTAAGTTTAGTTACTTTAATTTCCACATTAATTGGTATCATAAATAATACTATAGTATATTAATATAATTAAAGGATGAAATGAGGTAGATTACACACAAAAATTATAGTGGTTCACTCTAACCCTTAACAACTTAGAATGAATGTGTTGGGTGACAAATTTCAAATTTGGTTTAGACAAACCATGTTTGACTATTAAACAAATAAAAAGTGTGCAAATTTGACTGTATATCATCCAACATAAAATGGTATGATGAGAGATGTTGGTTGTGAAGTGGTTGTGAGGAAAATTAATAAGTCATAATTTGACAAAACATGCCAGTTTTCAAGTGACTTGGTATGAAAAATTATTAACTCAGCTCAAATATTTGAGAAGTTGTGATTTGACAAAGGTTGCCAAAAATATTTTTTTTAAAATTAAATAATTAAGTACTGGTTGAGTTCAAGTAGTTCCAGCTAATTAGAAATGCTGGAATTTGATCTTTGATTTTTGCTAGAATATATTTATGTTCCGACTAAATTTCAAATTACCAATGCCTTTTTTTACCTTAAATGGAGGTTTAGAACAAAAACACTATTTACAAATATTCAAAATGAATTTGAATTGTTTGAATATTTATATTCTAAAACTATTTGTTCCTTGTCTTTATGGACTTATAATATTTATCCCTTCCTATAAGCAAATTTTGACATTTTCATATATGTTGGTATAAAAGTGAAATTAAGATCAAAATAAAGAAAAGCTTAAGAAACATTTGCTAAAATAAAGTCTTACATACTGTCATGAGTGTGGCTAGCGCATATTTAACATAAATATAATTTTCTCTTATCTTATATATTTTAGTTTTGATTTTGTTATGTGATTTTAAATTTTTTAATTAGTGTCAGTTTTTTAATCTTTATTTTAAGTTTTAATGTGGGTCTTTTTGTTTAAATGATGTTAGAAATAGACCATATTTGATTTTTTTTAGCGGTATTTGAATTTCTTAAACATAATTCAGAAAATTAAAGATAAAGGATTCAACTAAAACTTCTTAAAGTACTAAAATACTATTAAAAAAACCAAATTATACTTTTTAAAAGTTATTAAGGCAACAAATGATGTAAAACAAGACAATGGACAAAAAATGTCTTGTCATAATTTTTGAATATTTTCAACTAAAAAAATATGTTTACTTGATTTTATATGGAGAACTTCACATGTCTACCGTCTATGTAATGATCCTACAAGAAAATGTAACAATCCTAAAATATAAAATTTTAAAATTGCATTCTTAAAAGGGTCAAAATTTGATTGTAATAACTATCAATTATTTTGGTATTATTTATGAATCAATATAAATTTTTTAATACCCTACTTTTCTTACCAAATATTTTTTAATACCCTACTTTGCATGCCTACGAATCATCTAAAGGCCACAATACGACACTAGTACGCATCATAAAATGCAGGCCATGGGGACAGATATACTCTTTCCATTTCTCTTTGACTAATGACGCATGTCGAAGAACTTGCCGTTTCAAAACAAAGTAATAATATATTTATCTCAATTTATACTCTTTAATTTGAGCTCGAAAATCATTTATATCCCTTTTTTTTATTAAAACTCTCTATTATACTCTGCATTAAAATTTATATATCAAAATATTTAGAAGTTACATTTAGTTGAATAGATATTTCAAAACAAATAAAATGTTATATTATTTTAACAACTCCCTCTTAGTTTTCCACTCATTGTTGTTGCAAAACTGAAAGGAGAGAATTGTTAAAATAATATAATACATTATTTGTTTTGGCACATCTACTCAATAACATTAAATTTGATATATTTTTTTTTCATTAAATGTATTTTGTTTTATTTTATTAATATAATTTAGGTTTTTTTAAATTCTTTTAATAATTTTTTATTTATTAAATTAACAATTAATCATTTATATAAAAAAAATTTAAAAACAAAATGGCAATAGATGGTCGCATCCCGGGACGCGACTTGGAGAAAAAAAATATTTCATATCCCGCCTTGTCATCTCCTGAAAGTGAAAAAAAATAGCATTTTGGTATATAAATTTTAATGATATAATAAATAATTTTTAATAAAAAAAGATATAAAAGTAAAATATCCTTAATTTGAACTATTGTCACATATAATTAGATAAATTTTAATTAATGAATATGCATTTAATTTCTGGAAAAAAATATAATTTTTTGAGATTTTAATTATTTTTAGAAACGTAGAATAATTCAGTACAAAAATATTTTATCATCTTATTAATAAGTATCTTATTAATAAGTACAATTAACACAAATTTTTTATTTATTAAAAATCATAAAGTAAAGAGCCCTTAAAGTTTTGAAATGTAACCTCATTGTTAAAAAAACCGACCTAATCCGGTACCAGTCTTATTGGTAGGCTTCATATATATGAAATTGATAAGATCAACATACAAAGCCTATAAATATACCAAGTGATCAGGTAACAATTCAACAAAACAATAACATTTGCATATCATATACTACTATTAGAAACATTCTACCCCATACTCATTTTTCACATTTAATTTCCACAAACTTAGGACAGAAATACAGAGGGAAACAGAGAAAGTGAAAGATTATTTTACACCCAAATTCTGAAAAAATGGCTTCTTCTCGTGTAATCTTCCTTGCTATTTCCATGGTTTTGCTTTCCTCAATTGCAATGGCAGTTGATCACACTGTGGGTGATGAAAAGGGTTGGACTGTTGATTTCAACTACACTCAATGGGCTCAAGACAAAGTTTTTAAAGTTGGTGACAACCTTGGTATGTAAAAGTAACAATTAATATATTAGATTCACACTCCCATTTATATAAGAGATTAATTGATACTTTAAGAAAAATTTACAAGCACAATATATATAAATTAACTCCTTTACATAATGACTTCACATACCAATTAAATAACTTTTAATATAGATGAACTTTATGTTATGTTATTTCGCTTGAAAAAAAAAATTATCTCATTGATCGTAGGAAACAATGTTAAGATAGTTAAAGTTAGTTAGTATTAATTAATTGGTTAAAACTTAATTAGAGTTAGTTACTTAATTGTTTAGTTACGGTTAGAGTTAGTTAAAGAAATTAGTTTGAAGTTTAGTGTTCATTAATCACTATAAATAGGAGTATTATATATTATTGTTACCATTTTCATCTTTTATAAAATATGATTTCCTTTTATGTTTTTTCAATAAAATGGTCAATCTAAGGTTTCTTCTTTTTCTCCTAATTTTGATATTTCTAATAAGAAATTAGATAGATTGGATGCACAGTAAAAAATATCTTTTAACTTGAATCTTTTATGCATTATTATTATATAGAATTTAGTCTAAAATAAAGTCTTTAATTATGTTTTGATTTCAGTGTTCAATTATGACAATTCTAAGCACAATGTGTTCAAAGTAAATGGCACACTCTTTAAAAACTGCATTTTTCCACAAAGGACATTATTGAACTAAAAAGAGAAGGAAATAAATGGTATATTTGTGGAAAAGCCAATCATTGTGCTGCTCGTCAAATGAAGCTTGTGATAAATGTATTGGCAGAAGGAGCACCTTCTCCTTCTTCGTCTTCTCACTGTGCGGTATCATCTATCTTTGGAGTCATCATATTGGTAGCCACAATTGCCATTGCACCCATCTTTTAATCACTCATACTTTCACTTGCCAAATCTTTTATTTGTTATTTAAACTACTCATGGTTTCGTTCAAAGAATCTATGTTAGTTACTATTTATAGTTTGTTATATTTGTAGTGACCACATGACAAATATTGTCATTTTTTACTTTTTGTTGAATCAACTACATGTGATGATTTATCTTTGCAAAAATAAAAAATTTATTTTCAGTTTCAACTTGTTACTTTTGAATGTACTCCTTGTATTTATTTTTTTATTTCATTGTGCTACTATCTATTTAAATTGGGTTAGAAAAGACCACTTTAATATAACTTTTGTAAAAAAAAATGGACATTCGGAATTTTATCTAGTATCGAAATTTTTTCTGCCAATGTAGTACATAAGCATGTTCTATTGGTTGGAACGGCAGTATAAATATAAAATGTGAGTGAGTCAAACTTGAGGGGAAGTAGTTACTCTCATTTCATATATATTTAGTAGTTTTACAAAAATTTATATTTAATTTACTTTTTGTAAAAAAATTCTAAATTTTTGTAAGGGAAGTGTTTATAATACCATAAATATGAATGTAAAAAATATTAAAAAATTATAATGATACACATGAGTTGACTTAAAAGCAATGACTATCAAATTTGAATTCAAGATCTCACAGTTGTGTGAGTTAATTACGGTAGAATTTATTATGTCTTCTAAAATAACATAAAAAAGCAAAGACATAATATGAAAAAGAGAATTATTTTGGAGCTAAAATTTTTAAAAAAATTATAGAGACTAACAATTCATTTAACCTTACTATAAATGATAGAATTTCATCCAAAATTTCAAGTTTTATTTTCTCCATTATGAGACCAACTATAGTCTTCATTCAAGAAAACGAACAAATAAATACGTATCCGTGTGACCAATAATAAATAGTAAAATTATTAAGTTGTAAACTATTATTTACCATTTTTGTATATGTTTTGAACTCTAAATGACTACTTTTTTTGAAAAACTGTCTAAAACTTAAATGAATTCTACTATTATAATTAGTTAAAAATGTTTATAACAAACTTCTAAATATTTCGACTCTATATTATATACTTTCACGTGATAATCAAAGTAGCCTCAAGGGTACTTTGACACATTGTGCTTATTCATATGGGTGAAGCTAATTTGCATTGCTCATATATCATACATGGACAAGCGAAATGATATTTATCACGAAGATACTTGACACAATTAAAATCAATCATTTAAATTTATAAACCATCATATGTGAACGGTCAATGGATTCCTTTATTGATTAATTTTACTTTGTAACTCTTTCGTGAATTTTTTATCTCGAAACAAATAACATTTCTCATATGAACAAATGTTTATGTGAAAGTTAAACCAATACGGTTGAGGATATTTACTATTTTATTATTCATATATTTCAAATTAAGAAACATATTGATGATATGGTACTACCATATTTATTTATTGAAACTTGGTTAATTAATTCAATCAGACTTTTTAATGTTTTCAAATGAAATTGTATGTGCTCAGTGTGACTCATGCATGATACATATTTTGTTGTACTTTCCAAATATTTAAACACAAATTATATTATGCAAATTTTAATTAATCATTCTAATATAAAAAAATTATAGTTGCTTTGCAGTTGGGAATGAAGCCATACTTGATATAATTTCATTACCAAACATTTTGTGTTTTTCATTTTCTATTCTTTTAGATTAAATTATCAAATATCTTGTATTCTTTACTTTGTGTTTTTCATTTTCTATCCTTTTCGATTGAATTTTTGTTCTAACATTATGGATAATTTTTACAACAAATAAAACATTGTTAATCTTTTGCTTTCTCAAGTTCATCCTAAAACAAATATAGGAGATCACGCTTTGCGCCACTAAAAAGCTTATTTTTTTATCTTCTTTAATGGCAAAATATTTTTATTTTCTTATTGTTTCATTGATTAATGTTGTAGTTCAATGTGCTTGAGAGCTTGTTAATTTATTTGAATTTTTTGAAATAAATCGGAGTAGCTATTATATTCTTATTAATATATATTTTCCTATTAAACATGGTACAAGCTGTATTATTCTACTTATAGAGACAATTTATATAATAAGTCAGTCAGATGATCATATATCTTCTAACCACAATATCTATTCAAATGAGAGCGTTAAAAACAATCACTCTAACGTTCTTTTTTTAATATTTATTTTTTTACAAAATAAAATTTATTTAGATTTTACCATTTTATGTGTAACAATCTTCTAATTCATTTTATGTGTAATTTAGATTTTCCGCCTCGTAGTTAATCCGTCTAAAAAAGAACGAAGCGGTCTAAAGTGTTAAAGGGTTAAAAAAATTATCTCCTATTTTTTTTTTAAGATGGACTAGCGGGTTGGCGGACCACCTTGTAAAAATTTTAAAAATAAATTTACTAATTAACAAATTCACAAAAACTAAATAAAATAAATAAATTTAAAGAACATTCTATGAAACCAAAATATAAAATCAATTATACTAGCAAGAATATAGAAATTATCATTCATACATTCATGATTCATCATCCAAAATTATAGAATATGTTATTTTTGAAATTCGAAAAACTATTTCAAAATAAATTTTCAGCCACCGAAATAAATTAAAGTCGCAGATTAGATTACTCTCACATTTCACGGCACTGCCCAAATTGTACAAGGCAGATTATTAACCATGAAGTCTCCAAGATAAAATAGTTCAAACAAATTGTATCGGAGTTCTAATGCACTGTAGAAAATTGTTCCAGAATTATACACTCAATATGGCAATTAAAGCCATTCGTAATCGTAATATGGTATTATGATCACTCGAAAGAAATAAATAAATGATGAAGCAGAAAGAGAGAAGGAGAGAAAATACTCGGATTTTCGGAGTGCTTTTGGCGTGATTTTCAACTAAATAGAGTCCTCTCTTCTATAGATGAATTTTGCAACTAATGGAGTGAAATAAGTGCGGTCCAATGATCCACATAAATTGGATACTAAAAAATAATACACCGAGTTGGTCAGACAGCGGTGGGCGTGTTGTGGTGGTCGATTTGTGTACGTTTTCACCTCTTCCCAAAATTGAATACCCTTTTAGGTATACCTCAATTAACATACATACCTTATAAACACTACTAGTGTGTTATCCTTCATATATGTGACTTTCTTATTTTTTCAATTCACACCAAGTAACTATATGATTTTCTACATCATTTTGAACAAAATAAGCCAACTAGGAAACTAAAATAAAAAGTTAATGTATCGACCAATTCATAAACTATTCGAAATATGAAGTTAAAATCATGAAAGTATAAAAACTTAACAAAGTCCTATAATATTTTGTGAATTGGTAAGTAATTATGATCCAAATGGTCAATTCACTCTATCTTATCATTGTCAAAAAAAGTCTAATTTTCTGACGGGTTAGATGGGAATGCCATTTAGAAATGGGGGTTGAAAATCTCAATCATCCTCACTAAAAATAACGGAATAACACGATGAGTCCAATTTATTTTGCATCTCAAATTAAGACTTTTGTGTGTAATTTTGCACGTTGACCCATTTGAATGTAGACCGTGGGAACAAATATATACTCTTAATATTTCCCTTTGATGACACGTTCTGCAAGAACAAAGTAAAGTAATAAATCATATTTGTTTATACCCAAACTGATCATAAAAAAGTTATTTATTATCACAGTTGATATGAGCTAATAGTAAAATAGTTGGATAAACTACATTCAAATTCGAGGGAAGGAAAACAATAGTAACATAACAGTTAATTATCCATTTCATGGTTAAATAAAAAAAAAAAGTTTTTTTTTATATAAAACACAGTTTATTTTCATGATAAAAAAAAAAAGTTGTGCAATTCAACCTGTTGGTAGTAAAAGCCGACCTAATACGGTAGCCGTCCTCTTGGGATAGAGACTTAGATATATTATTATTGTATTATAGCCTATAGGTCGATATAATCAATATACACAAAAACTATATATAGCCCAAAGTTGAATTGCACAATTCATCAAATTAACAATAACACTTGCAGATTAGAAAGGAAGAGATTGAAAATTAAAACTCAAATTCTAAATCAAATGGCTTTGTCTTCTCGTGTAGTCTTCTTTGCCATTTCCATGGTTTTGCTTTCCTCAATTGCAATGGCAACTGATCACATTGTGGGTGATGATAAGGGTTGGACTATTGATTTCAATTACACTCAATGGGCTCAAGACAAAGTTTTTCGTGTTGGTGATAATCTTGGTATGTAAAGGAAACAACAATTTTTCATTTCGTATAAAGTTTTACAATACTAGTCTTCAAATTTTATCTTTTAATTTTTCTATATGAATGAATTTTGTTTATCTCCTTATTTCAGTTTTCAACTATGACAATTCGAAGCACAATATTTTCAAAGTGAATGGTACATTCTTCCAGAACTGCAATTTTCCAGGAGAAAACGAAGCACTTTCTACTGGAAAGGATATCATTCCATTAAAAACCGAAGGGAGAAAGTGGTATGTTTGTGGTAAGGGTAATCACTGTGCTGCTCGTCAAATGAAGTTTGTCATCACTGTTTTACCAGAAGGTGCACCTGCTCCTTCTCCTCCACCTTCTTCTGGTGCACATTTTGTCGTATCATCTATTTTCGGAGTCGTCGTGGCAGCCATGGTTGCTATTGCAGTCATCTTTGCATGACAGATTTAGAAGCTTTATATTGTTTTTGATGTAAGAGTTTGTGTTAACCTCTTGGCAAGATATATTGCTATATTTGTTTTAATTTTTTTTGGAATTATTTATGATCATTTTTGTTAATGTTATTGGAATATTGTCATCCTCAATTTTATACTCAAAACAAAAAATCAGGAATCTCTTATTTCTCATCCTTGCCACTCCCCTGAATTGTCCTGTTTTCAAAACAAGATGAAAGTAAACATACAATTTTTTTTAATGCTTAGCTATAACCCTATTTACACTTTTTCAACGAGAAGTTATACGCAATATTTAAAAATTAACATATTTTGGTACTATAAAAGTTAAGTCATCAAATGAAATATCATGTACTAAAATTCTTAATTTAGTCAATTTTAACATATATTATAGTAATGCATACAAAACCAAATTAAAAAAAATTATTAATTAAAAAATTTATAATATCGATGACACTGTTTTTTTATTATAGTGTAAACTTGTCTTTTTAACATTATAATAATTTTCTCATTTTTAACATTATTTAAACTTTACACATAATCCAGCTTAAACCATAACCTCATTTAATTTTGAAAATATGATTGAGCTTGAGCCGTGAGGCTTTTGCTCATATCCACTAGATAATTAACTATAACCATTACAACAATGATCACAACCATTAATTTAAGAGCAACCTCTCTAGTAGTTTCTACATCATTTTCTCCAGAATGATTGTTTGTTGTGTAAGTATATTCTGAATCTAATAGTGCATCTTTGAATTTGTAATCTTCAGTTTCTTCTGCTCTGCTCTTTCCTCCAAATTCCATATTGTGAAATGTATTTTTGTGTTGATATACATCATCATCGTCTTCGAGTTCTGGAATTTGTTCATCTTGAGGAATTAGAGAAACTTTCTTTGGCATTACGATAGAAAGAATATTGTCCATGAAATTGCCACGAATAGCATCTTCATTGCAATATTTAGAGATTTCAAATTCTTTCTTGAAGCGTCTCCATTTAGTTTCATCTAAGGGACGTTCTCCGCTTATGACCAAAACACCATGATGGTTTATTTGAATTCGTATTTGCTCTCTCTTAAAACCTGAAATTAAACAAAGGAAAATAAATCATCTTTGAACAAATTAAATTACTCAATATATAATTTAAAGAAGGTTTAATAGCAGTTTTTGTCCCCCTATTTATACTGATTCACGAAATTGGTCCCCTATTTTAAAAGTCGACAAGTTTAGCCCCTCTGTCAGATTTTTAAACTAAAAAAATGACGATTTGATATATTTTAAATGAAGTGTCATACAATTCTATGATATAGAACCATTTAGATTCATTAATTATTCATATGTCATTAATCAAATTAAAAATACGAAGAAAAAAATTCAAAGTTGAAAGTTAAGTTTTTACGACGTTTTATTCCAATTTAATGGGTGTTAATCACTCTACATCATCGTATCATATGTCATGTTATTTAAAATATTTCACGTCATCATTTTTTAGCTAAAAAATCGCATAGAGGGACCAAAACTGTCGATTTTTAAAATAGAGGGACCAATTTCGTGAATCAGTATAAATAAGGGAACTAAAACTGCAATTAAGCCTTTAAAAAAACATGCCTGGAAGATGAAGTTCAATGGTGTCACGGGCTTCTTCTCTACGCCACCTAAAAACAGGATCAAAATCCTCATAAGTTCGATAATTATGTGCATGCTTGCTTTCCATTTTATTTCACAACGGTGTGTGATGATACAATAAATTTATTAGCTAGGTTGAAAGAAATTAACCCACTAATGTTGGATATGTGTTCATTTAAATTTACATATGTTGAGTAAATTGGTCGTGAACTAATTCAATTATTCCTTTCCTTGTTAACCTTTCCAAGTCTATATAAATTGTATTGCTTGGGTTTGAATAATTTACTCTTCCTTATTCGTGTGTGTCCATATATTTCCCTTTAAATTTAAGAATGGCATAATTCCTTTTGTTCCATTCGTGATAATTGGGCATTCAAAGGCCAAAGGCTATGTGAACAAGCAAGCTCATCTAAGATTATCTTATACAAATCAAAATGAAACATATAATATATTGGATAGTAGTATAGTAAAGTGTTTATAGTACACGTAAATCTACTACTCCATCATTCAAATCAATTTAATTTGCATGTTGACTCAAGTCATTTAAATTCGATTTTAACTCAAACCAACTCATTTAAATTTAATAACTTTTGTGAGTAAAAGATTTAACATTTTTTTTTGTTTAAGGAAGAAAGTGATGACAAAGATGTTATTGGATATTTTAATATTCAATAAAAATTAGGCTAAATACCACTCGTGGTCCCTTAACTTAATTTCGGTTAACGATTTAGTTTTTTTTTTTCCAATTCGGTCCTTTATGTTTTTAAATAATTTCAGCGTTACCCTTTAAGTGGGGTTTCATTTAAAAAAGTTAAAAAATCCCTCGATCATTGTATATGTTCATCAAACCTTTAGGAACGATTGTCACTGATCTGAAGTGATGTCTATGAAGTATAACTACCCATAGCGTTAGTTTTAACGAATCAATGCTACTACCAAACTTAGAACAAACTTTGAATATTTTTCTGAAATATTTCCAAAAAATAAAGGATAACTTTATTTGAATACGGAGGAGAGATTTTTTTTAACTTTTTCGAAATCCCACTTAAAGGGTAACACTGAAATTATTTAAAAACATAAAAGAGCAAATCGGGAAAAAAAAAAAAAAAAAGATAAAAGACTAAATCGTTAACTGAAATTAAGTTAAGGGACCACGGGTGGTATTTAGCCTAATTTTTATTAAATATTAAAATATTCAATAACATCTTTGTCATTACCTTCTTCCTTAAACTAAAAAAAATGTTAAATCCTTTACTCACAAAAATTATTAAATTTAAATGAGTTGGTTTGACTTAGAATCGAATTTAAAATGACTTGAGTGAACTTGCAAATTAAATTGATTTGAATGATGGAGCAAGTAGAGCTACGTGTACCATAAACACTTTACTATACTACTATCCAATATATTTTTATGTTTCAGTTTCATCTTTAAAATTGTTTGGAAGTTCAGAGACAGACAACAAAATTATGAACTTAAAATTAGATTAGATTTACAAAATGACGACTTTGTAACAATAATTGCAAAATATTAAATTAAATATATTATCATTTCTTTTTGAAATTATTTTTAGTTAGTCGGATAAAATTAAAGTTTAATTGATCAAATAAATTTTATCGCAGGTAAAAATAAATCATGTCAATCCAATACAATTAATAGTGTTAAATTAATTTGGCTTTTACATATTTTAACTTAGTTATTAAACTATACATACAAATGATTTATTCAGTTTCCACATTTTTTTCACAGTTTCCACATTTTTTTCACAGTTTCCACATCTTTGGCCGTTAATATAATACTTTGTATTGTACGACTTCACTTTCTACGTGTCACGTTACATTTTAGATATAATGTAAATTATATATTTTTTAAATTTAATTAAAAATAAAATTTAGTCCACGAATATACAAGCTAGTATAATATATAGTGTCATCACTCATCACTTTTAGGACTAGAGAGTTAGGAAGATATTGTTTGATGACTGGTAGTTGCACCTGTAAAAAAAACAACCTTTCAGTTCCATATTTTCAAAACCAATATGTAAATGTGACAGCCAAAATGTGTGGTGCTTGCTTTCACATCAAAAGCTGTCACCCATTTCCTTTTTACACAAACAGCAGATAGATGAAACTTACAAATGTAAATATAGTGAAAGAGATAGATCATCTAACTAATTCCAAGCTTTTTTACTTTTATGATCATCTTCCAAAAATAGTATCCCATGTTGCATGTTATTTTAATCACATTCTCCTAATTGCTCTGTCTTTTCAGTCACATTGAGTTTCTTTGTTATGTCTGTAGAACCTTCATCAACCTCTCTGGCTCTCTCAGATGGACAATCCAAGATTTCCAGAAAACCCAAATGTAAATACTTCTTCCCTCTAATCTTTCTATTTATTTATTTATCTATCAATTTAATATGTATGCTTTTCGTTCAACTATTTTAAAGTGTTTTTTTTTTGTAATACACTAATAACAGGCTGGAAATTTTAACTTTTTGAAAATTATTTTTTATTTCGAAAATCTCAAAATTTAAGTCTTTTTGAAACTCATTTTTTTTCCATTAACAACAAAAACTAATATATTTCAAAAAATTCAAATTTCGACTTTTCCAAATATTTTTTATTTATTTCTGGAAACACCTTATGAAAACTAACATGTTTGAGAAAAATTCAAATTTTTCGCAATTCTACTGTTAATAATTGGTGTCTTTCTCTTAAATTTTATTAAATGTGCTCATGAAATTGTTTATTCTTGGTAGATTCTAGATTCACACAGCAAGAACTTCCTGCATGGCAACCAATTCTAACACCAGGATGGGTATAGCTTTCAATAAAACATCTTGGTTTAGTTTTACAACAGAATCATACAATATTTCTATGCAATAATTTTTGTCTAGTTTTTTAGATGCTTTTTTTTGTTGCTCTAACACAGTTATTCTGTTTTTTTTTCTAACCAGGTCATTTCAATATTTACATTTATAGGACTCATATTCATTCCTATTGGGATTGCTTCATTGTTTGCATCAGAGCATGTAACAAAATTTCTTCCTTCACAGTATCAAATTCAATTTGTGTACTAAACAAACTGATTGTACATTGAAATTGAACAAGAAATTCTGATGCAGGTGGTGGAAGTTCCGTTCCGATACGATGATCAATGCCTTCCATCTACTTATAGGAACAATGCAATGGAATATATAAAAGATGATAGGACTAACAAAACTTGCACCAAGAAATGGACTGTTAGTATAATTCCTTAAAAACTATTTCTCCTTGTTTAATATGATATGAAACATATGATATTGATTTAAGCTGCAACTTTTTTGTGAAGTAATTTATGCAAATTTTGCAGGTTATGAATACAATGAAAGCTCCAGTCTATGTATATTATCAGCTTGGTAATTTTTACCAGAACCATCGTCGGTATGTGTAATTAAAAGAAAAATAGTTTTATGTTTTTTGTGTTACTTTGGCTTTGTTTGGTAAAAATTAGTTGATCGCCTATAAGTTATTTTTTTGCCTTGCCAAACAGACCCTTTATGCTTTTCCCTACCTGAAGTTTTTGGATGATATTTGCAGATATGTTAAAAGCAGAGATGATAAACAACTGAGGAGTAAGGCAGGTGAGAATGATGTAAGCTCATGTAGTCCTGAAGACTATACACTAAATGAATCAGGTGATCAAATACCAATTGTTCCTTGTGGCCTTATTGCATGGAGTATGTTCAATGACACATACAAACTTTCAAATAATAATAAGGACTTGGTCATCAACAAAAAGAACATTGCATGGAAGAGTGATCAAAAGGCCAAATTTGGGTCTGATGTTTATCCTAAAAATTTTCAGGCTGGAGGTTTGATTGGGGGTGCTAGACTTAATGAAAGCATTCCTGTAAATATATATTTTTTCGTTGCTACATAGTTTTTATTGGGTTGAATATGTTTTTAGTTTCGGAAAATATAGGAGTTTCTTCTTTTAGTTCGTTCAATAGTTAACGTGTATTTTTATTAGTCACGCAGAGGCAAATCAATAGCAGTTTTTTGAAAATCAGACTTGAGGTCGAACCATTGAGATATCTGGATTATGTTTCAATGGTTTAACCACGGTTGAAGTGTGGTTCAATTCGGTTCAACTAGACGATGATTTAACTTGGATCAAACCAATCGGCCAGCTGACCAGTTCTTTGCTCAACCGTTTGGACTGACTAGTTCGATCCGATTTTTAAAACATTGAAAAAATTGAAAGGGACTAAAAGCGGAAACCTCTAAATTTATGAGGACCTGAAACATATTTAAACCATTTTTATTTAGGTTGTTCTTTTATGAGGAAAATTTCTCTATGCTCTTTGACATTTTTTAGAATGTTAATGTTTGTCTTGATGTGTAATGAACCAGTTAAGTGAACAAGAGGACCTCATTGTTTGGATGAGAACAGCAACACTGCCTACTTTCAGAAAATTATATGGGAAGATTGAAGTTGACCTTGAAGTTAATGATGAAATAATGATAGTAATACAGAACAATTATAATACATATGAGTTTGGAGGAAAGAAGAGCTTGATTCTATCAACCACAACTTGGATTGGTGGAAAAAATGACTTCTTGGGGATTGCTTATATTCTCGTTGGTGGCTCTTCCTTGTTGTACTCTTTAGTTTTCCTACTAATGTATGTCATGACGCCAAGGTGAGGAGAAACACTGCATATTGTATTTTCTTTGTCTATATATTATACTTCGTCCCAAAAATATAACTAAAAATTCATTAATGAATATATTTGATCTAAATTTTAAATAAAAAACATCAATTTTCTTTGATTCATTTTTATAATAATATGAAACGAAGGAAGTATTATTTATAGTTATGTGATTACTTTTATATAAAAATAATTGGCAAATGGTTTTTTTGGTCTTAATAGTTTTTTCTTTATATTAAGGACTATATTGCATTTTAAATTTTATCTGTTATTACTACCTTCTTTGACTCAAATGAATTTTGAATGTATTTTTTGTTATGGGTTTTATGTATATATGTTTTAAATTAGCAAGATGACATTGTTTATAATGTTGTATATGCAGACCACTTGGGGATCCAACATACCTGTCTTGGAACAGAAATACAGAATGTTTGAGCTAATATTATGGGATATTTCATCTTTTAGGAGTTGATTTAACAATTACTACATTTTTCCCCACATCTCACAAGGGATATGTCACGGTGACTGATTCAACTCTAATCTAGATGTGCCATAAATATGCCATTTTGAGGAGTACTAATTATCAATGTTTTAGTTTTTTTTTATATTTAATTTTAGATTCCAAATATAGCATATTTACCGTATATGAGTTTTATATCGGTTGCACTTACAAATGCTATTTATATACACAAGAAGGGGGTGTCATCTTCACTAATTAAAAGTTGAGTATGACAACTTTGAGCAATGTTCATTTAGCATTGTACTATTCATGAACTAGTTATGGTCAAAATGCAAAGACCATCCTTCATGTTGTTTGAGATTGCACTCAAGCTTTTGAGATGTGGATTTGCATTGTCCCCTATTCATACTGGCAGGATTTTTTCAGCTTGGATATGGAATATAAAGCATGGGACTCTGATAAGAGGAAAAATGAAGTATTTTGTTTGGTATTCTTGTGTCCTTTAATTGTGATAGGCCCAACAAGCCATGTTGCACTTTCATATTGTGATAGGCCCAATAAGCCATGTTCCTTTTCATCAATTCAAGATGTTGGACCAGCGATGGCTAAAAAAAATCATACATGCTTGAATCCGCTAATAAAACCTACTATAGACACAACTAATAGTTTAACAGATACATGTACTCTGTTGACATTTTAAAAAATAATTAAATTGTTTTATTGATAATTTTATTATCAAAGTACGATTATTAATATTATGATGTAGTTTTATATTATATAGTAATATTTGTGAGCAAACAAATGTTTTTAATTATTATTTAGATGATACATAATTGCAATTCTCATAATAAGAAATAATTTATTTACTAAATTTTTTATTTTTTCAATTATTAAATATACTTATAGATATCGTGAATACCCATATATTTAACTACTAAAAATTTGACTAATGGATACTTATACGGATATAAAATGGATATGGATAGCATTTTAATTCAACAAGACGGGTAGCAATAATTACTATATGTATCTATTCCGAACTCAAGTCACATTTTGAGTTAATGTCCGTTTTTAAATTTTATGCTTAAGGCCTTATGCTTTTTTTTTTTTAGTAAAATGTGTCTCGACGGATAATGGACTATGAGATTTGTTTATAAACTAATATCATTTTATGGGATGTTTTGTGTTGCCCAAGGAGATATGTACTAAGGTTGACAGCCTCATGAGCAAGTTTTGGTGGAAATAGAAAGATTCATCAGAGGCGGTGTTGTTTACATAATAACGTTATTTCTAGGGATGACAATATAACCCGCACCCGCGGGTACCCACCCAAACCCGTTTGATTTGGGCAGGGAAAACCCGCTTTGATTGGGTGCGGGTGCGGGTGCGGATTTTTCCCTAAATTAAAATTCAGGGGTGAGGGCGGGGTGGTGATATTCACCCCGCACCCGCACCCAAACCCGCTCCGCAAGTAATATTAATGTAATTTTTAAATTTTATATACATATTAAATATACTTAATATTTTTTAAAATATTAAAAATTATAATCTTATCTCTATAGAAAATATTTTTTTTATTTTATAATTGTCTAATAACAATTATTTTATTATAGTGATTATAATAGATATGATTTTTAAATTTATAATTATATATATATATATGAACGGGGGTAAACCCAAACCCCGTTGCGGGCGGGGATGGGGCCTAAATTCTACGCCCGCTATGAAACGGGAGCAGGTGCGGGTTTTCCCCAATTAGTAGGGTGCAGGGGTGGAGGAGACAAAATCCGCCCTCGCCCCGTCCCGTTGCCATGCCTAGTTATTTCCTATATTCTCCAAACTATGCTAATGGATAAATTAATTAATATTCAAGCCGGACCATAGCCGTCCGTGACAGCACAAATATAACAATGGCAACATTCTTCCTACACAAGTCTTATACATATATGTGAGTTTTGAATGTCAATAATATAACCAAAACAAACATAGAGCAATATTAATTAGTGAATTGATCAAGCAATATGGCTCTTTCTCGTGCTCTCATTCTTGTTGTTCTCATTGCTACTATCTTCTCAACAACCATGGTTTCCGCAAAGGATTTCGTAGTTGGAGATGAAAGTGGTTGGACAACATGGTTTGATTACCAATCTTGGGCCTCAAACAAGGTCTTTCGAGTTGGGGACACACTCAGTAAGTCCATTACATCCATATTCTATCTGGCTCTATTTTTGTTGCTAAATATTTAAAAACAAAAACTGAAAACTAATAAATTTTAATTTTTTAATTAATAACTTTTTCTAGTAGATTTAGAACTAAAAGTAAAATCCTATATTGATATTATGTTTTGTCTGTATCTATGAATAGAATAAATTTGTGATGATAAATGTTGAAATAACTTGCAGCATTCAAGTATGTAGCTGGTAAGGACAATGTGGTGAGAGTGAATGGAAGTGATTTCCAAAGTTGTTCAATTCCTCGAACAACAATAGTGCTAAGTAGTGGACATGACACCATTGTATTGACAAGCACAGGCAGAAGATGGTACATTTCAGGTGTTGCCAATCACTGCAAAATTGGACAAAAACTTGTCATAACTGTGCTACCACAACAAAAACCTTGGTTTCCATCACCTTCATTTGTGCCGGCACCCGAAGCACTACCGCCTTCGGATGCACCGTGGTCTGCTAGTGTTCCCCGTCGGTCCATGCTGCCAAAGAAGCTATTTAATTTATTTCACAGAAATTAATCTAATAGCTGCTTGAGATTGGATTGATTCATGTGTAATGTTTTATAGAGGGGCTATTTTTTCTCTAGTTACTAATAATCAACCCCTTTTATTATCATTATTTATTTTGTTTACGTTGGTGAATGTATTCACATGTATCTATTTATTTAAATAAAAAGAATCACATGTTTGTTGGTGATCTGATCAATTGGAGTTGCATTGGTTTTCCTTTCGAATACTAGTTACGTGTGTAATATGTTATTCGTCTTATTTGAATTCTAATAAAATGAAATTTTATTTAGTAAAATACATTTAATAATGGAGTAGTTAAGTGTGTTTAGACAAAAAAAAATTAATAATAATAATCATTAGTATTTTTAAATGATAAATAATACGAGACAAATAAATATATTGGTAACAAAATATATGTTGTTCTAGTGGGCTTATTTTGACCTTGTTTTCCTTTCTCTTCCATTGGTCTTTCTTCTTCTTCTTTCATGGCTGACAAATCCTTTTTAATTTTGCAACAAACCCCTTCAACCCCTATTCTCTACTTCCCAACGAGAATCCTTCTTTGATTCAACAGTAAAAATTACAATTACTAGGTGAAGGCGATGAAGGTTGCGATGATTTCCAAGAACAAATTGGAATTTCTAGATGGCACATTTAATTTGTTCAACCCATGTTTTCTAACACCGATCTCCAAAGGAATTGCGCAATCAATTTTTTGGAACGACAACGTCCATACTGTTTCGAAGAATCTTGAAAACTGCTACTCGCAAGGTGATATCTTCAAATTCCTAATATTCAAGACAATTTAACTCACTACAACAAAATACGTACCCTTCACATATCTCCATCTATTTCACCAAATTAACGTTTTTAGTCACTTCTTTTCATAAAAATACTAAATTATACCAAATTTTAATTAGTATTTTATAGTAAATTATTATTAGTATAATATAATAATATTCTAATTATATACTTAGTGATGAACGTTTGTTTGTTCATGTATGGTGTTAAGATAAATTATAATCGGTATATTATAAGAATTTGTCTTATATTTCTGAGGTATATTTGAAAATTGATATGTTTTATTATTATCAAATTAAATAATTAATAGTTGAATGATATGTGATTTATGGGATTTGACTATATTTTTTATTTGATCACATTTTTTTTTATTGTTTATTTATTTTTAGTGAAGAGTAGAGGAGCGAAAAAATACAATAGAACATTCTCGAGTTCAACTTTTTACCAATATTTCAAAAATTGGACCGATTGATTCAACTGAGAACCAAACCCATGCCAGGTTTAGTCAGCACACAAAAACCGTTGGTTAGTAAAATTCGGAAAGAAAATCTAGGAAATCGGTTAGGTCATTGAATCGAACCCGATTTTTTAAATTTTAAATTAATTTCATTCAAACTCTTATTCCACTTGATCCGCAGGGCACTTGTAGTTGATCGATTGATTTATAAGAGATTTGATGCTTGAATTTATATTACGAATATTTGTTTTTGTTGTGAATTTTAATGGATTTGTTATAAGTTGTATGGATTTTTACTTTATAAGTTATGAAATTTTGAATATTTTAATATATTTCATGTATTTTTTTTATTACTTCATTATTTATTTATTGAACGGTTTGACTGTGGTTCTATCGATTGAACCAATTGAACTATGATTTGGAGGTCTCGTCGGTTCAACCTCCATTTTAATTTTTAAAACATTACTTCCTACACAATCTAATAGGAGCAACAAGAGCAACAACAACATGATCCTATGATTGAGGATCGCATGCAACATGAGGAGTAGTAGTAAGATTATGTTTATGAAGATCGCGTTCAACATCAAGAGGATCAGCAATCGAATCTTGTACTTGAGAAATCTCTATTTTCTAGAGAATCGTACGATCTTTCTGTCCTTAAAGACTATAAGTACTACATTGCAATTAGAGTATAAGATGAACAAGTAAATAAATAAATAGTATAATATAATTTTTTTTTACTCTAATATAATATAGTATATGTATAGTATAGTATAAATATATAGTTTAGTATATAATTTTTTAAACTAATATAATTTAGTGTATAATTTATTAAAATGAGTATAATATGGTATATAATTTATTTAAATTAACATAACTATTTTAATTAATAATAGTATTATAGTATAATATAACATAGTAATATATTATATAATATAGAAGATGTTCTTATAATAGTTAACTATTTACAATATAGCATGTTCTTTTAATTAATTATATTATATATCCCGTAAGAAGTACATCATAGTATATAATATATTATGCTCTTTTAATTAATTAACTAATATAATAT
>JBBPBP010000003.1:48006740-48022103 GCA_037974735.1 Cicer chorassanicum | reverse complement strand
TTTATGTATGTTATTTTAATTAAACAGAATTGATGTGTTTTGACATTAAAAATTCGTTACCAAAAAAAATCCTAATTTATTGTGTGTTATGATGAAAAAATACACGGAAATTTTTATTTTAAAATTTTTGTGTATCAAATTTTTAAAATTAAAATTTTTGCGTATCAAATTTTTAAAATTAAAATTTTTGATAAAAAAATATATGTGTCGAATTTTTAGTAAAAAGATATAAATTTGAAGCAAATTTTTAACGATGAAATAAGTGGAATGGAAGACATAAATTAATTTTTTTACATATTATAAAGGTATAAATTTAATTAAGAGATTTCAAATCTAATTTTTCAAAAAAAAGAAAAAGAACCTTTTGATTCAACCAACACATTATTATAATATACGGTTTTGTTAGGTTTGACACTAGTGTTGGTATATACATGTATCATGTATGTATGAGGAAGCAAAGCAGTGTAAACGCTCGAATATCCAAGTCATTTGACCGCCGATTAACAGAATCACCATCACTTGCGACTTAAACAATGGCCACCCATTTTTAGTCTTTTTACATTTCTATCCACACTAATGCTATTTTATATTTCCAACAAGGGTCTGGTGGCATTCTATACGGATTTAATTTTATTTATTTATTTGACTTATGATGCTTAAACGTATTTCTTTGGTAATAAAATAAATTTGCATATTAAGATTTTTTTTTTTCATATTCTGTTGGAACAAGTATCTTTAATGTTATCTCTTTTTAATAATATATATATATTAAAAAAAAGTTTCAACATATAGAAAAGCGATTTTACACACAAAAAAAAAAACGACATGGTTTACATTGCATGCCATAATAATTTTTACTAACTATCTTGTGAGTTAGTTTGAGTATAAAGAACAAAAAAAATTATGTTTATAGATCAAAACTATAAATAAATGCTAACTATTTTTGTTATATTTAAGTAATGTTTTATTATTCTCTAGGCACCCTCTAATTAATTTAAATATTATTTTTTAATAGTCATTTTATTCTCATAAAATAAATTCGTAACTTTCCATGAGGAATAATTTGAAAAATATAATTACTTATTTTTTAATTATTTTAAAAAATTAAATGAGATTAACTTTTTGTTTTTTGTAAAAATAAACTATTTTTCTTAAATGGTGCAAAAATAAAGTATAAACAAAAAAACAAAAATCATTTACATAAATAAAATTAAAGATATTGTAGAATACAATGTACACCATCCTATATGACCTAAATATATTGCAAATAACCATAATTTCGAACACCATCAAAGATGACTCGAGTCACAACTACATGCCATTGAAATAATTTTAAATTTTTTCTAACAATAATTATAGAAATTAATTAATTAAATATTCATTCATATAATATTAATAGATTAATTTAACAAATTTTATTAAATAAATTATGAATAAATAAAATATCTCAAAAAAAATATTAATAGATCATGCATGATTTGAATCCATCTATTATTATCCAAACAAAATCATTTCTATCAATCTTTTTAGGAAATAAATCCATCTACTTGCCCCACCCTACTTTCCTGGCATACACTGTATATTCTTTTCTTTTTATGAAACATACACTGCATATTCTTAGAATAATTAACAATAATAATATTCATTTTTAAATGATTCACATAGTTTATCTTTTAAAATTCTTTAAAAAATAAAAATACATTACAAATATCAATTTTCAATTTATATATTTTCAAATAATTTTTAGGTAACTAAGAAATTTCCTTTTCTATTTAAATTTAAGAAAAATATTAACAAATGTATTTGAGACACTTATTAAAGAAACAAATATATAAAAAAATATTATACAATTCAAATTTTAAAATTATAAAATGGAATTTTTTTTCATGTTCCTTTTTTGTATCTTTTAACAAGTGGTTTAACTTAAGAACATTAACATTAACATAACGTTTTAATTTAATAGAAAAGTTATTGAGCAGAATTTATTAAGAAGCAAGAGGACAATTATGGAATTACATAATAGTGACTGCATAGTGCAAACATTGAAACAATGTTGGGTTTTAACGAGGTAACATCATCATTACATTCCTTGCCTCGTCACACATTCCTCTCTCTCTCTCTCTCTCTCTCTCTCTCTCTCTCTCTCTCTGCAACACAACAAATTCACTTTGAACGTAGCACACAACAACCCTTCTCTTAAAGGACTCTGCTTTCAAAACTCACTCACTTTAATCATCCATATTCTTATTATCTTCTATCACAATGCAGGTTTAAACTTCTACTACTTTTTCTACGAATTCAAAATCCCCTCTTTTTTCGTTTTTCTTTTTGTAACTTGAGTCTTATTTGGTTTTCATTTTCTGGGTTGTTCTCTTTTTACTTGAATATTTCAGACAAGGACAGTTCAAGTGAAGCAACTTTCAGATCTAGCTACTGAGAGGGAGATTCACGAATTCTTCTCATTTTCTGGAGAAATCGAGCACATTGAGATCGTAAGGTGGGTAATTTCATCACCAAAATTCACTCTTTTTTTAATTTGGTTGTACCCCTTTTGTTTCTTAAATTCAATTTTGGTTTGTTTCAATCTTAGTGCCATTTAAGGATGTTGTTGCTTATAAAGGAAAAGTTGGAGGGTTAAAAACAAATAAATCATGGGGTGCTTTTAATTTTGAGTTTTTATGATTCAAAATTGCTTTAATTAAACCAAAATAGAACAAAGCAGAATAGGACAGTTATAAGTTTTTGTTTGTAAATTTTTGTGAGGGGTTACGTATGCTCCTATGCAAAGTATATTGTAAATTGAGTTGCCACAGTTCAATAATCTACTTTTTTTCTCCTTTTTTTTAGCTAATAAAAGTAATTGATAATAAACTCCATGATTTCTGTTCTATAGTTTT
The DNA here is from genome assembly GCA_037974735.1 of Cicer chorassanicum. Classification (NCBI taxonomy): domain Eukaryota; kingdom Viridiplantae; phylum Streptophyta; class Magnoliopsida; order Fabales; family Fabaceae; genus Cicer; species Cicer chorassanicum. Next base: position 48,019,206 of record JBBPBP010000003.1, on the reverse strand, counting down.
GAATTAAAAGAATCTGTGTGTTGAATTTAGCTCTTGAAACTTGCAGCTTTTTAAATTTATTTTTTACTTGTTTGTTGAGAGAAGTTAAATCCATAAAATGGTTGCATGTTTTGTGTATGCTTGTTGCAGTGAATATGGGAAGCCAAAGACTGCATTTGTGACATTTAAAGATCCTAGAGCGCTTGAAATTGCATTATTGTTATCGGTAATGTCTCTTCTTTTTCTATAATTTTGTTAGTGGACCTGTGTCTATTGTCAAGTTTGATTTTCAGAGTCATTTTGGATAAATTTTTCAACAAAAGTTTGTCCGGAAGTGAAGTTGAAATGATCCTATCATATGATTATGAGTCTTCTAACTAATTGCTTTTTGCATATATTGAAATCAGTGTCTGTATCTCAACGTTTTCAGAAGCTCTATTATCCGACTTCTTCATAACCTAAACTTATAAGGGCATTTACTGTTTGCTAAGAGTTAGATACTTATCTCAATCGAGAAGCTCCCATAAGACAGAGGCTAATATAAACTGGATTTTAGTCATTATGAAAATGGCTGTGTCAACAAAGAGTACAGGTTTTCATTTGGTGTATAGTTTATTTTATGTCCTTCACGTTGAAAAAATGTTCCATTGCATATTTTTTAAGGATAATTGGACATTGAAGTGAATCCTTTTGACTTTTTTTTGAACTTTTAAGATTGAATTTGAGTTGGTCGTTTGAAAATCAGAAAGTGAAAACTCTTGAAAGAAACTGAGATTGAAATCCTCAAGAATCTAGATGTCATTTTACAGCTACTTTTCTGTAGCTTGCGAGTACAAAGAAGTTCTTTTGTATTTTAGTTAATTAGGCTTTATGCTAACATTCATTTGATAGAACAGATTTCTTGCTCTTAAAATTACAGATTAGAGTCTAACTTTTTTTCACAGTAGAACAAGAGAAGTAATTCCTTATCTGTGTTTTTTATTGGATATCTTTCAGTAGTATTATTGAGTCCATAACTTTTTATTTCTCACCTATTATATTTTGACGTGATCAAGTATTGATATTTAGTTCGAAACTTATTTGTGATATATAAGCCTCTACACTTTGTGGCTTGTGAGAGTGAAACTTTTATTGTCTTTATATCAGGGAGCAACGATAGTTGACCAAATTGTGAGTATAAGTCCAGCTGAGAACTATGTTGCAAATCGTGCAATGCAGGTAAGTGTACCAAATACCAATAGCTCCTATATCACATGTACACATATTGATATAAAAGGTACTTATCAAAAGTAATTTATGTAGGAAGTAAGGGTGGCGGAATATGCTATAAATGTTGCTCCTTCTGATGATGATGCATTGAATATTGAGGTAAAGACCAAATACAAATTTAAGTTTTTGCATGATCAGTTTTCCTAATGAACTATTCTCCATAAGCATCTGGAGTTAGCTAAAAAGGTTGTGAAATCATTTTTATGATACCTAGTGCTTTATTGGTTCATTTGATTGTGTTTTAAATGTACCGGATTACTTTGACATTGCATTTCCAACAACTGCTTGAGAAGATGGTTCGATCATTCTTTTTAGAAGATAATATTAGTAACATTCTAACTATTTTTATGGCTTCTTGCGTTGTGTCCGTTTTTCATCACTAATAATCTGGGCCGTAATTTTGTAGCTAGAACATGATTACTACAACAGTCCACATTGTGTTTTTGTGATTGAGCTTATGGTCTTCTGTATTACATCTCTTTCAGGGGGAGAAACTGGGTTCAACCAATGGAAGAGTTTATCTTAGTAAAGCACAAGATGTAGTTACAAGTGTGCTGGCCAAAGGATCAGCGATAAGGCAAGATGCCGTGAACAAAGCTAAAGCATTTGATGAGAAGCATCAGTTGACTGCCAATGCATCTGCAAAGGTCAGTTCTTTTGACAGGAGAGTTGGACTGACGGAGAAATTGACAGTTGGACTTTCTGTAGTGAATGAGAAAGTGAAGTATGTGGATCAGAGGCTACATGTTTCAGATAAAACAATGGCAGCGATATTTGCAGCTGAGAGAAAGTTGAATGATACTGGATCAGCTGTCAAAACAAGCAGGTTTGGTTGAATATGACACTTTATCTTCGATGAAGCATCTACTTTCTGATTTCTACATTAAATTATGACTGTGTAGTATTATCCAATTGGGTGATGACAAAAAGAAATTTAGGTGCCTATATAGTTGGAGAAAACATTTTCCATTTTCATTTTTAATTGCAAACCGCCCTTCGTTTTCACCACGTTTCCTGTTTCTATAGATTTGTTAATGAAATTGCGTAAACAACTGTTTTTCCACTGATTCCTACACAAACTTTTGACAAAAAGAAACAAAGTGGAAATGGAGTTTTGCAATTAAAATGAAAACTAGAAGCGGAAATAGAAAACATTTTTTCATACCAAACAGGTCGATGTTTCTATATTTCCGGAGTTGGAGAGTAATTGGCATATATCACATATTCATGAATCTTGTGGCTGAATTTCACCCTATGAATTTGGATGTTGATGATAAAATGTTTTGCATATTACTGAATGGTTCTCATCCTCTGCAGATATGTGACTGCTGGAACGGCATGGTTAAATGGTGCTTTTAGCAAGGTGGCAAAGGCCGGCAATGTTGCCGGCACAAAAACTAGAGAAAAGTTTAATATCGCTGTTTCGAACTTGACAGCAAAGGTTGGACACATGCTCTTGCCATGTCATACTAAAGATAATAAAAAATTTATAAGAACATATATATACTGTTACTTCAAATCTTCAACTAAAATTTGAATCTGATTGATTGAATCTTTCATTCATTGATGCAGGAACCCTCTTTGGTTGTGTAGGCCCGGATTTTGTAATCACGATCAAAAGGTCTCAAGTGAAGATCTCTTTCAGAGCTGTTGTGTGTTAAAGGGTTTGGTCTTTTGAGATCATGCACTGCTTTCTTTCTGTCCTTCAACAGTTCAATGCTTGTAGTAGCAACTATAGTGATTCAATTCAATCCAATTTTTTGTATTCTTTTAACACTCTGGTGTTTTAGCTGTGTCTGTCTTCTATGTAATTGGTGATTTTGCCTTTTTTTTTTCTCTTTAGTTTTTGTCAATAGGAAATTATAGGTGTGATGCAATTGTATTTCTTTTTTCAGAGTTGAAAAAAAATTAGATGTGTTGTGCATGTAAGATGACATCTTGTTTTGTTATCAACACTTCAAATATTTCTGTGGGAATTTTTTTTATCTTCTAGGCTACATTATTTAATTTCTTTACTGGTACAAATCATGAAAATTGTACTACTACTATTAGCTTAGTTATTTTGTTACTTTTCTATAGAGATTTTCAAAAATGAAACATGGACCATAAATTTAGGAACTGAGTCAACTATATATACTTTTGATTATGCTGTTACTAAACACAATCATTAGGGTCCTTCCATGTGAAATAATGGAAGTCAGTATACTCTCCTCTTTTGACCAACGTGATGGCTGCTGTCGCCGAGAAAAGACAACTTTTTTTAAAATATCATCATAGTTTTATATTTAGCTGGTGTAATTTAACTTTTGTTATTTTAATCAATAATCTGTTTCCGTCATTATCTATGATATAAAATAGGAAAATGCTAAGTGTAACAATTCAAATGTAGAAAAACATATTGTGTAATTCACACTATGGAGTTTTAAAAAGTTAAAATTTTCGCTCAAAATTTCCTTTTTATTTCTTTTTTGGGTTTTTGAACGAGTGTCTTATAAAATACTATCTCTATTTCATGATGAATGTCGTTTAAAGTTTTTGAACACGTTAAAAAATATAATAATTAAAGGAAAGAGAGAAGTCAATTTATCAAATTATTCATCTTAGCTATTTATGAGTTTTTTACTATTATCAATACAAATTAGAATAATGTTTTAAAAGTTGTGTATATAGTAAACATTGAAGGGCAGTCTAGAAAAAAAAATTAAAGTTGAATTGAAACTTGCGAATGACATTTATTTTGAGATAATTTTTTTGCTAAATGACACTCGTTGTAATACAGGAAAAATCTCATTCACCCTCTAATGTTTACTTAAAATGTACAAAATATATCATCGAATTGAAACTTCCAATAATATCATTAATCTCATTTTTTTATTATTGAATTGAATTTTTACTGTCGAATCTTAGAATCGTGAGAATTGAGGTAAGCGAGAAGAGCATCGACCTTCTTGTATTAATCTTCTATCTTCTAATATTGGTGGCTATTTATTCAGCCTCTTTAATTGAATACTATCCTACTATGTCCCACAAGTCCATATCTAGAATTATGGAGAAGTCATAAAGCTATAGCTAGCAATGGTGGGCCACTTTACTCCCAAAGAATTGTGGATCATATCAGTCTTTTGAGTATTCAAAATCTTACTGAAGATATTTTGAACGATATTTTATTTGTTAAATTAATCTCAATATATATATATATATATATATATATTTGATTGTGAAATTAGCATTGAAACATCTGACAGAGACTAATTTAACTTGTAAAAAAATTATTTTGGAACTTTAAATATAATTTTCACCATTTCAGAATTAAAATAGAGGTGTTATATTTGAATATTTACACAAGCTTATTAATAATTACATACTGAAAATTTCTACCAAAAAAATAAAATTACATGCCTGAAAATTATTTTGTTAACACTTACCAAATAAATCTCCAGACATGAAAATCAATTTTCACGTAAATCTTTTTAAATATAAACATCATTACTTAAGTATGATTCTGACTAAAATAAATTAAATGAAATTAAGTGTTTCTTAATCACATTTTTAAGTTTAATAAACTATAATTCAAGCTTATATTTAGATTCTTACGATGGATACAAATCAACTGAATGCATGTTTAATTTTATGATTAAATTGACAAAATTACAGCGTATCAATTAGATTTAAAAAAAAAAACAACAAAATGTAACTTTTACTAAACCATGATGTTTGAACATGATTTTGTGAATCTCACTTTAAAAACAAGAGTATATTTTGGAAAAGTATGAAACCAGAGATACTATGCGTTAAACCTAAATATAGTCCTTGGAGAGTATGGGGGCATAAACCATACATCAAATTATCAAATCTAAAGCTATTCCTAAGAGAGTTTAGTAGCCTTACGGTGGGAGGCTAGTTAACGTCTAAGCAAAAAAAAAGTGAGTTTTTATAGGAAAGTGTCAAAGCTAATGGTATTGTTGTTGGGAACTAGATAGCTAAAAATACTGAGATCAAATACTCATATCATAAATGTGCTTAATATACCAGTAAAATAATTAATGAGATCAAATAGTTGCCAATGATTTGCACAAGAGTATGTGAAGAATGAATAAATATAAATTTACACAAATATATTTAATTATGGGTAGACACACACATGAACATCAATATGAGTCACACAAACAAACCTTGGACTACAATCATTCAACCGACAACATTGACACATATACATGAATATGAGGCACATGCCTTGCACAACAGTCATTCAGCCAACAAGGTTGTGGTCCCAGTTTCAAAAAATTTGATTTTGAACATTATTGTTCAGATGTAGAAGAAACGGGATCTTCACGCAGGACAAATTCACTTACATTGCACATTGTTTCGGATGAATGTCAAAAACTTGTTTCCAGGTTTAGTCATTTTGATGATTTCAATTTACTATTACTTTTACTTTTTGAAATGAAAGTGGTTAGAGCTGTGCATGGTTCGATTAATTGAACCAAATGAACCGCCCCATTTTATGGTTCGATTTTTTGTAACCATATTGTCACAATCATGATGTCTAGTATACAGTGTATATGACTAACTTCCACAGCATTAATAGGAAACAAAACCTTCTTCAATCGTACAATAAGACATTGAGTGAACTCCTGGTCTAAATTATGATTTTAAATATCCTAATACAGATAAACCGAGTTTCTATCTCTCCATTATCCAAATCTATCAGTCAGAGAATACAAAGTGAAATTGAGATACTTATTTTAAAAGAGAGGGCATAAAACTTGATGCATTTTTTATTCAACCGTGCAATTAACTAGAAATTATCGTCAGCTGAACGAAAACAAATTGCAAAACGAAAAGCGAGATCAGGGAACGGTGGAGGTCGCTGCTGGTAGTTCACTTTACAGAGGTAGAGCGACACAATCCCCAACGGAGCTAAGCGGGTCGGGTTGAAGGTACGGTAGGGCACCTTATCCACTCCACAGGTAAAATTATAATTTTAAACTTTGCTGAAATAAAATATATATAATGATATTTTTAAGTATGTTTAGAATTTCTCAATAAAAATTATTAAAAATATAAACTTGAAAATCGAAATTTGTGACGTTTTTTTAGAAGAACTTTTTAAATTATTGTAAATATATTTGTAAAAATTCATTTAAAAAAATATATGTCAATTTAATAGTAGGGACTAAAATGGCATACATGATAGTCTTTTAGAGACTAAAAATTGTATTTTTATTTCATAAGAACTAAAATTGAAAGGTTAAAATTTTATAAAAATTAAAAATATATTTAATTTTTTTTCAAATAAATGTTAATTGTATTCGAAAGACATCAAATGTATTAGAATTTGTACATTAACCTCTTTCAAAATTTAAAAATTGTTTCCAAGAAAATAATATTTTAATTTTTTTTTTATAAATGTCTTAAGAACTCTGCTGACAAAATCCTAAAATATACATCTGAATAGAGATTATAACTCCTTAATTTTGTTTAGATATGTATACATCTTCGCAACACAAATTGTATTTTATTTTTGTACGTACACAAACATTCTTCCTTCAAAAGTTGCAACTGTTGTCCATACTTCGCATTGTTTGTAAAATAAAACAATCCTTTTTTGTTTTAAATATAACACTCACTCCCACCTATCATTTTAGATTTTTTTTTTTTCTTCAACATTTTTATCAATAAGAAATCAACAAAGTAAATTAGCATAAGATAAAAATAGACTTTCAATTGCTTTTATAAAAGCAATGTATATGTGGTCACAATCACCCGAAGAAGCGAGCTTTGCATAATAAACAATTATCCCAACTTTTGTAATTCCCTACAAAAGTTATATTCATACTCATATACTCATATCCTATGGAGTCTTTAAATTTTGTTGAACTAACACCCACAACTTCTAATATTGGTAGTTGTTGGGTTGGCCATAACCTCGTGTATTTAGAATATTGACACATGGTCTTCAATTAGTAAGATTTTAATTTTTTTACAAATATACTTGAACTTTAAAAAATTATATTTATATCATTAATTTTATATATTGACTACTCTAAAATTTTATATTTGTATCTTATGCTCAAAATAAATATCTATTTTCTCTGAGACTAAGTCTAATTTCTCTCAACTATCATCTTCTCTCAACACACTACTATGAGTATGTGACAGCTGCTGCAGCTACAAGGCACCACCACCAAAACCCAAATGTTAGAATCTTTATGTTAGGGTATTATTGATATTCAGATTTTGTGATTTACTGATTTAGGAACTCAATTTGTTTGAAATTATTGATTTACTGATTTTATGAACTCATTATCTATTAGGATTTAATCTGATGGTAGAATTTTAGATTTTAAGAACTCATTACTGATTTTGTGACGGTGGTACAAATAGATCATTTGTCGCTAAACGTTGCAGGGTTGATCATTAGCTGACACAACTGTGAGAAATTCCATATTTTTTTTACTACAAAATATTAGAAAGTATGATTCTGGATATGATAAGCGTAACTCAATCTCAAATAGGAGCTGATAAATTTTTTATAAAAGGATCACTAATTTTTTGGATATAATTGAAATGTTACCTGAATTTGACCAACTGTCCAAGAACATGTGTACACGTATTACAGACGATAAGGTTCACTTTCATTGTCTTTGGTATAACATACAAAATGAGTTAATACTTTTGTTTGGTTTTGCAATTAAAAATGAAATTGTTAGAAAAATCAAACAAATAAAGTATTTCTCGGTGATATTTGATTGTACTCCTGATGTTAGTCACCAAGAGAAATTATTGAAAGGCTTAGATTATATTCTTAATACAATCATTGCATATAAAATTTTGTTGACTATTCCCGTGACAGTTGCTTCTGCAGAAAAATGTTTTTTAAAATTAAAGTTGTTGAAATCTTACTTGGAGTCTATCATGTTACAAGAAAGACTTAATGGAATAACATTGATAGCAATTGAGAATGATCTTTTGGAGACAATACAATATGCTGACTTTGTTGATGAATTTGCTTCAAATAAAAAAATGTTAGAATGATGGCTCTTTTTAAATAAAAATAGGTTAGTATTAAGTTGATGGTGTTATTTACAATTTATTTATTTTGACGAATTTAAATAAAATAGTTTGAGTTTTTGGTATTTCATTCGGTTAAAATCTAATATTTTGAAATAACTTATAATTTTTAAAATTGCATTTTTTATTAGGGGTTCAATTTTTTAAATCCGTATAAGGCCTCCGAAAATATTAAAACAATTGTGGACAGTTGTATCTATTAGTTTTGTATGAGTTGTCAATAATCAATACAACAAGAAATAAGTTTGACAACTTGACTGAATCTAAATGCATCCAAAATATGTATCTCACAATTTGATAATGATAATAATTATTATTTTATTTTGTATCGTAACATTTTTAGTCTAGTGTAATGCAACGTTTTGAATCTCAAATATATAAAAGAGTACATGAAAGTAAATTATATTTTGATAATAAAAAAATTATACATCAACAAATAATATGTTATTTGATTAAATTTACTTGATTAATTATGAATGCAACACTAAAATCCATACAATTATACTTTAACAATTGATGTTTCAATTAGAATAAAATTAGACAACAATTTAAAAACATAAATAATCAAAATCCCTAACAAACTCAAACATTGATTTTTGTTGGTGTTGGAAAATGCAATGTATTTCGACAAATTCAAATTTTGATTTTTTTTTTCTTTTGAAATCTCGAAGAAGAAAAAAATTCAATTTTAAATTTATTGGAATGGTTTTTTAATCTTGTACGGGTGAAATAGTTGTCCTAACCTCTTGAGAAACATTTTGTGTTTTTACCATCAATATAGTGCACGTGGAATAGTTGTCGTGACCTCTGAAATTTTTTTGACTTTTAAAATTTTCAAAGATAAACTTAAGTTTTACCATATGGAGTATTTTTTTTTTTTTTTAATATGCGCTATAAACTTCAATAATGAGATGCTTGTATGATTTGTATATGTGTGATCATGAGCAAAAGTAAAAAAGTCACAAAAGTAAACTTAAGTTTTAGGTATGGAGTAATTGTTTTGTTTATAATATGTATTATAAACTTCGACAGAGATGCTGATAGACCCATACATGTGTGATCACGAGCAAAGGTAAACATTAATTTTAGTATTATAAAATTAATTTTATGTGTGTGGAATATATTTCGAAATAAAATTTTAGTGAATAAAAATTAATTAATAGTATTATAAAATATATATATTATATTAATATATTTTAAATTATTAACTTTAAAATATTTAAACATTAATTGACATTAGTTTTATTATTAATTAAAAATCTCTTGTAATGTTATTTTATATTTTTAAGTGTTGTTGGAGAAAATCAAGGGTTTGTGAAGAACAATACGAAAAGCAAGTTATTAGGTGGTGCTATAGCTGAAATTACTATTGGGCCTGTTGTGGTTCTTTTGTTTGTTGTTTTTGCTTTGATTCTTGTATGCAGGAATAGGAATGGTTAAAAGACTAGTTCAATTGATGAAGTTGCAACAACTTTGAAGCATAATCAACATGGTGATGATGGAATTGAGATTGAGAATGTTGGTATTGGCAATGAAAATGGAATTGAGTGTTCTTCGATCGTGGCTATGGTGGTGCCTGGGAATGGTAGGAGAGGTGAGAGGACAAAAAAAATTGGTTTTCTTTTGAGGAATTGAGGGAAGGCGATTGATTTAGAGGATTTGTTAAGAGCTAGATGTATTAGAGGGAAAGAGACATTTGCTAGAAAAAATTGTTTTTATTTTTTTTTACATTAACGGAAGAAAACTAAGAAGAAATATTAGGTTTAAAAGATAAAAATGAAAAAATATTTTAGATTTTGTGATTTTTTTTTTATAAAAAAAAGTAGTTTCATTATTATTTTCATTCTTTTTACTTAGCTACGGATATACTGAAATAATGACGCATCACGTGCCACATAAACATTCACGTTAGTAAATTAACGAAATTAAATGTCGGTTTAACGTCAGATACTAAATTGACAAACATTTTAATTAGTCAAAGATAATTTGAATTTTTAGATGAGTCATGAATTAAAATGACAATATCATGCTCATCCAGGAAACAAAATTATAGCTTACCTAAAATTGTTGGCTATAAGTATGAGTTATATGTTAGCTTATCAACTATAAACTAAATTTTACCAAATAAACCATTAAACAGATACTAGTGTTCAACAATTTTTTGACATATTTATAATTAGGCTAACACAGTAGTATATTTATAATTTGAATATAATGTCAGAGTTAGATTCTTTAAAATGAAAATTTAGATCTTAAAATATAATTTAATTTCATTTACATTAACTAATTTGTTTATCCAAAGATATATTAAATTACTTATTTGAATATGTTAATATAAAATAGATCTTTAAATAAACTAACATGTTATACTAGCAAAACTTAAAAAAAAGTGAAGCCATACGATCCATACCTAAAAAATAAATAAACTTATGATAGATAATAGATCGAACCTAATTTATTTTTGACTTTTTTTAGAAGATCTATTTTCACCTTTAATACTATACCTATCAAAATGGACTCACCCATATGGACCGGCCCGCTCAACTCACTAAAACATAGGGTTTAGGATTAATAATTTTAGCATAAAATTTTTCAAGGCTTTTTACCCACGCTTTAACTATAACCGGTCGATAAATAATTGCTATAGTTGTGATTAAATTTAAAAATTATCTAAATATCTTAAGTCCAAATCATAAAGTATTACAAAGTAAAATATTTTTTAACTCAAAATATCAAAAACATTTCAAATGATCACACATTACAATAAACATCCAAACATACATAATTATATTTTATGAAGTTGCAAGTTCTTGAGTGGTATTCTCCGAGATCTATAAAAAAAATTGATATGTATATTAAATTAGTCAAGTATAATTATAAATTTACGATTAATAATATAAAACTTTTAGTTATAAAGTCACAATTATTTACCTCTTCATCAGAATTAGATCTTGAAAATCTTGTAAACATGTATCTTTCGATTCTAAATATTGTAGTGGTCCAATGATACCAATAGATGTTAAAACATAAAAGAAAATAAATAATTAAACTAAACACAACTATAATATAATAAATAATATATTTATATAATTGCGGGTGCGGGACAAAGTGGGTAATTACTCGTACCCACTCAATTTTGCAGGTAATTACTCGTCCTCATACCCATATCTATTATGCGGATTTTTACTCTATCCATTGTGTTTTTTTTTTATGGGTACCTATTGAATTTGGATCTAATTGTCATCCCTAATTCAAATAAACCCGTTGCACATTTGGACTAACCCGTATCTGTACCCGGTAGCCCGCAAAACTTGTTTAAAAAAAAATTAAAAGTAGTAAAATTGAACCACATACAAAAAAAATTGACCCAAAAAAATTCCAACTCACTTACTCATCTATTATTTCAACAATAACACTCATTTAAATTCAGCTAAATATCAGTTTATAATTTACACGCATTTAAATTAATTCAATTTTAATATATTTACAGTATATCATAAAAATAATTAAAAAGATGACATAAAGCAATTTCATATTAAAAGAATTATAAGTAAATTTATTTTTAAAAATTAATGTTGAAGAAAAATGTGAACTCCCCACCTAGAGTTTTTAACTGAAATATCCATTTTTTTTAAAAATTAACCAAATTGCCCTCTTTATGAAAACGTTTACCAAACTGTCTTATTTTTTGGACTTTTTTACTGATCGCAACGGGGGGTGCGACCTCCTGAAGTGAGAATTTTCGCAGGCCCAGTTGGAGGTCGCAGGCCGGGGGTGCGACCTCCTTCTGGGGTTTTTTTTTTTTGTTTTGTCTTTTTCTGCTGTTTTTAAATTTTTAATAATTATTTAATTATAATAATAATAATTAAAATAAAACATTAATAATAATAATACATTAAAATTAATAATAATAATAATAATTAATAAATAATAATAATATTAATGATAATACATTAGTAAATATTAATAATAATAATAATAATACATTAAAAAAATTATTATTAATATTATTAATACTATTAATAAGTTATAAAACAATAATAATAATAATAATAATACATTAATAAATAATAAAAATAATACATTAATATTAATAATAATAATGATGATAATTAATAAATAATAATAATATTAATAATAATAC
>JBBPBP010000003.1:47992021-48004625 GCA_037974735.1 Cicer chorassanicum | reverse complement strand
ATTAATTATTATTATTATTAATTTTAATGTATTATTATTATTAATGTTTTATTTTAATTATTATTATTATAATTAAATAATTATTAAAAATTTAAAAACAGGAGAAAATGACAAAACAAAAAAAAAAACCCTAAAAGGTGGTCGCACCCCTGTTGCGACCAGTAGAAAAACTCAAGAAGTAGGACAGTTTGATAAAAAAGGACAATTTAGTTAATTCTTAAAAAAGAAAAGGATATTTCAGTTAAAAACTCCCCCACCTAACCCACGATATGCTTAGAACCGGACTCAAAAAATATTTATTAGTCTGTATTAAAATAGGGTTTCTTTTTGCCCTAACTGACCGAGTCGCCCGTATTCACATGTCTATTTAATACCATCGGCTAACTTTGATTTATATGTCCCGCTCTAATTTTCTCTATAAAGAACAAGCAAGAACGCTGTTTATACAAAACAAGTAAGAATGCATGTGCAGACCATTCTAATGTCAACCACTATGCAAAGTCACAAATAGAAATTAAATTGATAGTCCATCTTATTCTCAAAGCGGAAATTCATGTTGAGAAGTTGCCATTCAATCGTACTCAGTACAACTCATAGGCACTTAGTTTAAGGAAGAAGCAAACAAATTTCTTTCTTATATGTTACTTTTATATTTTGTATATAATATATATGGAGAACCATGCGGAATGCATGTGAATATCAAGCCCAAAAAATTAGAGAAAGAGATAGAAAATAATTTTTCATTTTATTTGAAAATGTTAGAAGATTTTGTATTGTGAAGAAATTGAACCTTCATTCAAGTCCTTTAAAGTTTGTTTTGTTTTTATTTTTTATTTTTATTTTTATCACCATTCCTATTTTTTAAGTTTTTTTCTTACTTTATGATAAAGTGCAATGCAGATTGAGCTGTTAAAAATAGTTCTGGACTTTCTGTTTATGGTGGTCTTTTTAAATATTAGAGTGTTGTTTCTCTTGGGTGTTTCATAATGTCTAATGAACTTATGGACATTATATTGACAATTGAGATAACTTTTAGATAATTTAGTTGTTGCTGCTTTCTTAGAGACTTCAAAATAGGTGAAAAAATTGTATTAATCTTATCTCTCAATTGAGAGTTCATTGTTCGCATATTTTTAGGGAGAGTAATTCTTGCTCTGACCTATTAGCCAATTATACCATTTCAAACTAGGCATGGCAACGGGGCGGTTTTGCTTCCCCTACCTTCACACTCGATTAGTCGAAAAAATATACACTCGCATTCATTCATATATATAAAATAATAAATTTAAAAGTCATATTTATTATAATTAATATAATAAAATTATTATTATTCTAGCAATCCTCTACAGCCAAAGTTTTGTCCGGTAGAACGTTATCCCTCACTTTATCTCATAGGATTTTTTTAGAAATATAATTCATCTTTCTAATTTGATTGTTGTCCCCCTTAGTCTCATTTTGTATTCCCTCCCCTTTATTAATAATATTTGGATTGACCGACATTAGTAATACCTTATGAATCATTTCTTTAAAAAAAGAAGTCATTTCTTCTCCTCATAAATCATACACTCTCAAACCAAGCTGAAGTGTGTCCTCCTAAACTTTTCACAAACATTATGCCCTCTTTGTTTTTCGATATTAACTAAAGTTAATTAATCATATTTGAATTCAACCATTTGAAATAGGACAATCAACCATATAATATATTATTTTGGTTCAAGATTATTATTATTATTATTATTATTATTATTATTATTATTATTCAAGAAATGTTCATTATTACGACATTAATTGCAAAAAAGTGGACGAAACAATCTAAACCAACAATTATAATTAATCGTATGGTGATTACTGATTTGTGCCAAACACTCGTTTATTATTTAATCTTTTTAAAATAGACCTATTCTTACATTTTGTGGGCATTACTTTCGTAAAAAATATAACACCTCTCATTAAATAATTAAGGTCAAGATACCTTATTTTGCATTTATATCCTTTTTATTTATAACTCTCAATTTCAGAAGATCGTATCTTCGCCATGCGATCAAATGAAAGATAATTTTTTTTGATGCAGTAGAAGATGCAACCTTCTACGGCAAGGAAAAGAGGTCACAGGCAAAGATACGACCTCTTGGACGTAGAAAAACTAAAGATAAAAAAAGTAAAATATTTTAATATATGAATTTTAATATAAAATTTAATGGAAATTTTTAAATAAAAATGAGATATAGATGTAAAATAATATCAAGATAAATTATTTCTCTATCATAAAAGAATAAATATGACAAAAATATACATTTTTTTTAGCAAAATTACTCTAACTACATAGTTTTGTTAAGATTCGACACATTAGTTCGAATATAGCTGCACTCGATAAATATTATTTATATGCAAACTAAATTATTATTATTTCAGATGAGAAGAAATCCTCACATCAAAGTATAATTTAATTGATAATTATAAGAACATATTTATATTTTTTTTTCTCCACGTGTGTGATTATTGAAAAAACATTCTCATATCATGTTATCATCATTAACACTTGTCAGCTTCTTGTGTGACCACGTGTAATCGGATAGCACACCTGTTTGGCGGAGAAAAACACTGAATTTGGTTGAAGAGCGACAACTCAGCAGACCTCGTCTTTGGAGCTAACGTATTAATATCAACAAGGTCTTTTTGGTCCAAACGAAATCCTGCTCCAATTCCGAAATTACCCCTTTCGTAACTGACTTTTTCCTTTTCACAATATTCGCAAAAGAAATTAATTTTACTTAATTTGAAATAAAAATTAAGTTTTTATTTTATTTAATTTTTAGGCTTAGCTTATAGAATTTGTGTGTAAGAGGGTATATTCCGGGTTTCGATTTCGATACTCTTTGGTCGCAAAATTCTCCATCTATAACTCTTCTCTCATCTTTAACTCTATACTTCATAATATTCTTTGGACGAGTTTTTGGTTTTGTTTCTCAACAGAATAAGAGGTGACTTTCACACGCTTTCATTTTCCATTCTCTCTTTTCAATTTTAATCGATTTCTAGCCATCTTGGTCTCTTCTCTTCAATTTCTTTTTGTTTTTCATTTTTGTGGAAAATAATTATCTTCGTATGTTCGCGGTGATCTAACAAAATGCTTCACGTGAGTCGGTGTTACATTGCTTTTGTTAATTGTTATATTTCTGAGTATGTGAAGATTGAGTTTTTTGCACACTTGGTATAGCTGTTGTGATCTTATGATTTTTGAGATATGCTTCGTGATGCATTAGATGGAGTTCTCATTTTGTGTTTTTTAGTACTTGATCGTGTGGAACTGTGATTTTTTTTTGTTTTTGTTTTGAACTTTGTTGTTTTGAGGTTATTGTCATGTTCTGATTTAATTGTTTGAGTAATTATTGATTGTGTTTAAAAAGAGTATTATTTGTTGAGGTAATGAATTAGTTTTGAATGCTTGGATGGAATAGGAAACTTGTCGGATAACATTTCATGGTTGGTTGTTGGTATTTTCCTTTCAAATTGTATCTCCCTCCTAACCCAAAATGGCTTGCATTGCATCAATGTCCAATTTTTATTTCAATTCTGAATTTCTGATAATTTTTATGATGATTGTTAGTGTTGTGAACTGCTGAACCTGTGGATCTTGTATTTTTTCACATGATACATTTAGTGACTTCAATTTTCAGACTTGTTTGATATGAGTTTTGTTGGTTCTTAGCAGCTCATATGCCCCAAAAGAGTGAGGGAGATTGTATGCTTAGGGACTTTAGTTGCCTGTGAATATTTGTGTAGCTTCCTTTCCTAAAGGTAGTTTTTTTTTTCCACAAGATTCGTCTTACCAACGGTAATTGCATTGTTATTGCAGATTTCTGTGGACTTTGAACGGTGCTGGGAATCGTCAATGGATTTATGTAAATGATATTATGATCAAGGTGATGTTTATGGTGGTGTTGATGGTAGATTAGCAGACGAATAATTTACTTGTAATTTGATTACTGTATCACCGTAGCATGGATTAGCGAGTATCAACTGAATGACTCAGTGGCCGGAGTTATTTATTTTTGTTAGTTGTTCAAGTTTATTCTGGAGAGTGAAGTAGCTTTAGAGAATTCAGTTCTTGAAATTACTAATAACAGGTTAATATAATATAACTGCTGAGCCATTGGAGTCATCTTTCAGACCTAAGTACAATATTGTGAAAGATAACAAGCATACTTGGAGTGCACATTTTGTAATAATGGAAGTAGCTATTTCTTCACATACACAGAAGCAGAATTTGCAGACAACAGGTCGCAAAGTTTGTTCTGGATTCCAAAAAGATCTGTGGCTTGTTGTGCGAGAAGGATCTCTGAATGATGTAGAGTCAGCATTGACATCACTAAAAAAGAGTGGGGGCAATATCAATTTGAGGAACACCTTCGGGCTGACTCCTCTCCATGTTGCAGCTTGGAGAAACCACATTCCCATTGTAAAGAGGCTTCTTGCAGCTGGTGCAGATCCTGATGCCCGAGTATGAGAACTTCTCTATTCTGAATATTCTAGTTTTGCAGATATGTGCTTGTCTTTTCCTATAAGAAGCATTGGTTTTGTGACAATTTGCTAACATTTAACTTGTATTTCATTGGTTTATAGCCCTTTAAATTTTATAAGCTGAACAATGCAGTGCACTGAAGGCAATTGCATCAAAAAAGATAGTGTTCTCATAAAACTTTTAACACTTACTTCTAAGGAAATGAAATGTCCTTATAAGATTTATTTGGAAATGATTTTTATTATTGATCAATGTTATACAATGCCAACAGTAACTTTCAGAAAATCTGCGATGATCTTCAAATGTTGCCACTTGGACACAACCTTGGTATGGTAAATAATTAATATGTTAAACTGACTTCAACCATAATTATTTTCTGACTATTGATCCAAATGAGGAGTGATATTTCTTTTTTGCAACTTTGTTGGTCATAATGTCATGTTGTCTTTCTTCATTTGGCTTAATAATTTTGCAGTATTGTTTAATTATTTAATCATTGTCCGCAATAGTCTCATTGTTTTGCATTGATTCATTATGAAATTTAGACCAAAATCTTTTCATTATTCATAGATCTTTTATACTGAAGGGAAGCTATAATTTAAGAGAAATTAGCTATTGCTTTAACCCTTTTAGTCTATTAATGGTGAAACTTGTTTTATTTTCAGGATGGAGAATCAGGATGGAGTAGTCTTCACAGGGCTCTGCATTTTGGTCACCTTGCTGTTGCAAGCATCCTTCTTCAGCATGGTGCCTCGATTACATTGGAGGACTCTAAATCTCGAATACCTATAGATCTCTTATCTGGCAATGTGTTTCAGGTTTTTGGCAATGAACACAGTTCAGGTATAAGTTGCCGTGCTTAGACAACTTTGTTATTATTTGGAATGTTGTTGCCAATTGCCAATATGAACTAGTCAAATTGGAAGAAGATCTGACTTTGCTTTATCTTTAGTTGCTACTGAGTTATTTAGTTGGGGCAGTGGTGCAAATTATCAGCTTGGAACTGGAAATTCCCATATTCAGAAGCTACCGTGCAAAGTTGATTCACTTAATGGTTCGATCATTAAGCTGACTTCTGCAGCAAAGTTCCATAGCGTGGCACTTACTGATCGTGGAGAAGTGTATACTTGGGGATTTGGAAGGGGAGGCCGTCTAGGGCATCCCGATTTTGACATACACAGGTATATGGTCTGTTTCTGTATTAGACAAATATGCTTTTTGTTAGTATTGCTGTTACCATGTTTTGATAATTGAGATTGAGTTTATTGAGAATTTTGTTAAGTTCCTTACTCTACCTCGGTTAAGTTTCTTAAAATTGGTTTTTTTAATTTGGCCACCAACACCCTTTGTTTCTGTAAATTGCATTGATAGGTTTGATGTAAACCATATATTTGCATGTTCACATTTCAGTTGGCTTGTTCATGATATTAAACTGCTTTTTTTGTTGTTTTTCTGGGAACCAAAATGATTTTATGCTTTTGGACAATTTTGAGAACGAGTTTATATTGTTGATTGTTATATTCATTGCAGTGGTCAAGCTGCTGTCATCACTCCTCGCCAGGTGACTTCTGGTTTGGGTTCACGAAGAGTGATGGCAATTGCTGCAGCTAAGCATCATACTGTTATTGCTACTCAGGGCGGGGAAGTGTTCACCTGGGGATCCAATAGAGGTAAAACTTGACGATATTTATGTTCATTAAGTTATGAGTCTTGTACCGTAGAGTGTAAACTACTTTACTGGATGCAACCGAGTAATCTTTTCCCCTACATTCCTGCCCTGCCTTTTATAAAAACTGGGTTATTTTGTTTATGCTTTGTTATATGAAATTTAAGAATATGACAGCATTGACATCAACCTTTTTTTCTTTTTTTGTTATGCAGAGGGACAACTAGGGTACACTTCTGTCGATACACAACCCACACCTCGTAGAGTATCTTCTTTGAGGTCGAAAGTTATTGCCGTTGCTGCAGCAAACAAGCACACAGCTGTAGTTTCCGATTTAGGTGAAGTTTTTACTTGGGGTTGCAATAGAGAGGGTCAGCTTGGTTATGGAACCTCAAATTCGGCTTCTAACTACACCCCACATGTAGTCGAATCCTTGAAGGGAAAGACCTTAACCAGAGTTTCTGCTGCAAAATATCACACAATTGTATTAGGATCTGATGGAGAGGTAACTATTTGCTGACTATGGTCTTTTTGTTACAAGTTCAATTCCTTCTAATTGTAAGAAACTGTAGTTACTTTTAATTGAGCTTTTCTACTGCTCCTGTATCACTTAAATTTGGAATGCCCACATTTTACAGAAGAGTAAGGCCTAAATTTTTGGGCACTTATATTGTGCTTTCCCAATATTATGTTCAAGTTCAACTGCTTAATTTTTTTCAGGTACATGGATATGAAACAAACGTTTTATCATGAATTTTAGTTAGTTATATCAAGTATATGTAGTTGTTGTCAGCAGAATTTTTAAATATTAGTTTTTAGTTTTCATCTTTATATTTATCTATTCTGATTTTTCTTGTTTTGCAGGTATTTACCTGGGGTCATCGACTTGTAACTCCAAAACGCGTAGTGATTACTAGGAACTTAAAGAAAAGTGGAAGCATTCCTTTAAAGTTTCATCGCAAGGAACGGCTTCACGTAGTTTCTATTGCTGCTGGAATGGCACACAGCATGGCTCTTACAGAAGATGGAGCATTATTTTATTGGGTCTCCTCAGATCCCGATCTTAGATGCCAACAGGTTCTTATTCTCTGAATTCTTCTCTTCACTTACGTTCCGATTTTCTTGGAACAGATGTGTTGATTAGAAACATTTTTCTCCTTTCGTTTTGATCTGTTTTTTTTTTTGAAAAAAATTGTACAGTTATATGCTATGTGTGGAAGAAATATGGCGAACATATCTGCTGGAAAGTACTGGACTGCAGCGGTTACAGCTACCGGCGATGTTTACATGTGGGATGCGAAGAAAGGTAAGGATAAGCCACTTGTTGCGACTCGGATGCATGGTGTAAAGAAGGCTACTTCAGTTTCAGTTGGCGAAACGCATTTATTAATTGTGGCTTCCCTTTATCATCCTAGCTACCCTCTCAACATGATTGATAATTCTCAGAAGCTCAAGTCGAATAACAGAAATAGTATGGAAGAGTTAAATGAAGACATTTTATTTGAGGATATTGATTCCCATAATACATTATATACTGTTCAAAATGATAATATAAGACAGAGTTCTACACCCAGCTTAAAAAGTCTTTGCGAAAAAGTAGCAGCAGAGTGTCTACTGGAGCCACGGAATGCCATACAATTGCTTGAGATTGCTGATTCTCTTGGAGCAGATGATTTGAAGAAATATTGCGAGGTACTGATCTTGACCACCATACAAAGTATTTGCAACACAATTTTTATTGATAGAGATATAATATTTTGTTACATCTCAAGTTTTGAATTATGTTCCATCCCACCTACACACACATGTCAAGACCATGAAAGAAATGATGTGTCCCCTTAAAGATCACAATTTGACATGTCTGCATTTAAAACAATGTTGCATGACACCAAACGGATTATTAATTTTTTACATTAAGAATCCATCTCTTTACTGATTATAAATTCATGACCTCAAAAGTCTTTGCCATAAGACAAATTAACTGTAATGGTATCATCATGCATGTTTCCTGTAATTTAAGTGGTCCTTACTGGTATATTTTGTTGGATGTGTAAAGTGGGTTGCATACATACTAAAGCTTCATATTATTTACTGGTTTCAGGACATTGTCATGCGCAACCTTGATTATATATTCTCAGTTTCAACACATGCTGTAGCAAGTGCTTCATTAGATGTTTTGGCGAACCTTGAGGGGTTGTTAGACCAGAGATCGTCTGAGCCATGGAGTTACCGTCGGCTCCCAACTCCAACTGCTACACTCCCTGTTATCATTGACAGTGAAGAGGATGATAATGAGATAGAGTATCAAAGAACTTGCGACAAACCCATGAAAATGTCTGCACTGAAATTGGAGAAAGTTCAAAGATCAGATTCCTTTCTACAGCCAAAGGATGATCCCGATAATGAAATCACCAAAGTAGTACGAGCTATAAGGAAGAAGTTGCAGCAGATTGAGATGCTTGAAACTAAGCAGTCTAAAGGACATCTTCTCGATGGCCAGCAGATCGCAAAACTTCAATCTAAGTCAGCACTTGAGAGCTCGCTTGCAGAGCTTGGTGTTCCCGTCGAGACCTCACAGAGTAAAGAGTCGTCGTCTACACTAGCAGAAGGGAAAGGTAGTAGTAAGAAAGGTAAATCATCAAGAAAACAAAGGAGAAAGGGAAGTAGCAAATCAAGCATAGAGCAGACAGAAATAGAATCCGTTTATTCCAAAAGTGAAGTGATCCCCGAATCTGAAGACCTGCTGGACATCGACATCATGACCGCTCCTACTTCAAAGGTTGGTTTCCAATGTGTTATTCATGCCATCTACGTTGAATTATACTCAACTTTATGTTTCGGCAAAAATTAATTGCATTGTTCCTTCCATTTATTGCACTGCTTAAAGCTTAACTTATTTGATAGGTGGAAGAGGATATCTCCAAACATTCCACAGAAGGCCAGGGTGAAAAAGATGTAGCTTTTGTTGTACAAAAGAAAGATGCTTCAGAGTTGCTGAAAGGTAAGGGTCAGTCACCAAAGGGTTCCAAGAAGAAGAACAAGAAGGGTGGTCTTTCTATGTTTCTGAGCGGTGCTCTTGATGAATCTCCAAAAGAGGTGGTGCCTCCCCCAACACCGAGAAATGAAGGTCCTGCATGGGGCGGGGTGGCCAAGTTTATGAAGGGTTCTACTTCTCTTCGTGAAATCCAGGACGAGCAGAGCAAAATAAAGGGTAACAAGCCAGCTGTTGTTAAAGACAAGGTGGAAGATCTTTCTGATTTTGGCAGCGGTGGCAAAATAAAGTTGAGTTCATTTCTTCATTCTAGCCCAATACCTGTTGCCTCAACTCAAAGTTCCCTGGCAACTGATGGAGAAAAAAACACCCCTCCTTGGGCTGCTCCAGGAACCCCTCCTCAACTCTCTAGGCCATCTTTAAGGGACATCCAAATGCAACAGGTTTGTGAATTAAGGCTTCCTTTCACGTGTTTTGCCCCCATTGTAATGTGTTTGTAGCTCTGTAGTACCGACACCTCTAATCAAAGGCGTGTTCGGGTGTCCGACACCAACACGATACCGATACTATGATTTCATTCAATTAATTCATTTTCTCAAATTATTACTGGTGTCGACGTGTCAGTGTCGTGCCCGGTGTCCTTGTCAGTATCTGTGCTTCATAGGTTTGTAGTGTATGCTTCGTATCAGTTGGTGATCATTCTTGATGCCTATAGGCTCATGCATATTTTAATTGCATTTTGGTATTTTTTTAGTTTAATTTTGATCAGTTGTCGGCGTAAAATGTTTTACAGTCACCAAATGACAATCAATCATATGTGTCTTCAGAAGTAGTTTGAATTAAGAGATTAATTTTCATACATTGTAGGTGTAAAAATTTTTACATTGTCAACAAATAACAACCACTCTTATGCATGACTTTAGAAGTAGTTATTGTTAAAGTCAAATGTTTTCATGATCAAATAATTATGATTGATTGACAGTATAAAAAATCTTTACACTAACTGTATATAAAATTAAATCCTATAACTAAATCCCAACGTTTTAAATGATTTATTGACGGTGTATATAAATTAAATCACTTTTCCCCTCTCAAATGTTATATGAAAAATTATGATAATAACATAATATTGAGATACTTTAAGATAAGAAGTTAGTTCAACGAGATAAATTAAGATACTCTAACATACTATTAAGATTTTATATTTTATTTTATCATATTCTATCAATAGTGTTTAGTGTTTAACTGAGATTGTTGTTTGGTAACAGGTAAAGAAACTACAAGGCCTTTCCAGTAGTCCAAAGACTAGAACTTCTGGGTTCACTATAGCTACCGGTCAAGGCTCACCATCTGAAGCAAACGGGGTGAACCGTTGGTTCAAGCCCGAAGTTGAAACCCCATCTTCCATTCGTTCAATTCAAATTGAGGAAAAAGCTATGAAAGATCTCAAGCGCTTCTATAGCAGCGTAAAGATTGTCAAAAAGCAATCTTGAGGCTCTTTCAAGTGATTATTGTCAGTCTACCCTGTGCTCTACCCTTTTCTTGCTCCAATCCAATGACTGTATATTAGTCTGTAGAAATAGTTATAGTGTGTACATTCTTCTCTCTTAACTTTCTCAGTCTTTTCCCAAGTAGAATTGTATATGATCAAGATTTTTACATTTACTCATTTTCAACTGTGTCTCAAGTTGAAGACTGGTCAATAATGATACTATGGACCTGGTGTTAATTGATGGAGTGAGCTAAGTAGCACTGAAGGGTAGATATGGTTACATGGTTACAGATTTTCCTTACTCAAATAACTTCCAAAGGCCCAATAATTGTCAGAATAAGAGATGATACTTATCTCCAAAAATAAGGAATATGTATGTTCCCATACATAGGATATATATTTTTATATATATCCAAGATATAGAACCGTGACCCTTTTGTAATTGCACAAACTTGTTCCATTTATTTGAGGAATCTTCTGCTTTTGGAGTGAATTACAATTGTTCAAAAGCTTTTTATAAGCTCTTTCTGTATGCAAGCAACGTGTGGGATTCCACCTTTTCTAGTCTTGCAAATCAAGTGTATCAATTTATTATTTGTTTTAACGATTTTATTTTACTTTTGTGGCATAGTTTACTCGATTTCTTGTTGGAAATGTTATAATTTTCTTCTTCTATCAACTAGTAATAGACCAAAATGACCCACTCAGTTTTTCTCCGAACAAAAATAATTCTTCACTCTTTATTAAAAGTGGCAAACATTTTGAAGTGATTGACACATATCACCCGGCTTGATTCCTATGTGATCACGTATCTATCACTGTATGTGTTGAGATTGGTAAACTATTTTTTCCACACGTTGGATTCTTTACTTTATTCAATGCATATATTTTTTTTATTTTTAAAATAAGACTGATATCCATATGATGATATGATCATGGTTACCATAAGACAGGTTTTGTGGGTAGGACCAAGGAGAGTGATTTCCCCCTCACTTTTTTGTTGCTCTATTCTTCTCTTTTTTGGTAATGATATTTCCCCTCTCACTTTGGCACTTACACATATGACATGGTACATAAAAGGAAAATATTTGAATTTTCATTGGTTATGAAAAATTAGTGATACATCCAAAAGAATCACATTGTAAAAATTGAGCTCACTTAATCTTTACTACGTGTACAAGTTTGCTTCAAATGATGAGAGATACACGCACTTTTTAGCATTTATCCTTGAAATACTTGTGACCTTTATATGATCAATGTGATAATCATAATCTCATTAACTTCAAGGAGTTATCTTAGGTATTTATATGAACTTGAATGACATGATTATTTTCTGACATAATATAGTTGCATCCTCGCTTTGTACCTTTAAAGCCAAACAAGGAAGATATGCACAATTAACTAGTTTGCTATGCTCTATTTTCCTTTTGCAACCAAAGGTTATATTTATGTCAGAGAAATGGGAGAACACAAAAATTGGAGAGAATAGGAAGAGGAAATAGACCAAAACAAAAAGTAAAAGGTTGATTGGAAATGTTGTGGGGCAAGACAAGTGGTGGCTACGTTTAGAAGAAGGCAAAAGGTGAAAAATGCACTAATTGATTAATATGATGATGTGATAATCTCTAAAATAATGCGTATACTACTATGTGTTAAATAATAGGCACCAATTGTTTGGTTTTTAGAGGATGTGATGTTCCCTTATGCCTTATGGAAGTGTGTGACAGATTTAGAAATAATGGAAACAAATTGAAAGACACGAGACAATGTACAAAACGTAGATCACATTTGATAGTAAGCATAATTTTGTTGAGAAACATGCAAGCCGTTTAAATATTTTGTACACACTCTTATGCAATTTTAATAATTAAAATACACACACACACACACACACACATATATATATATATATATATATATATATATATATAT
>JBBPBP010000003.1:47954011-47991853 GCA_037974735.1 Cicer chorassanicum | reverse complement strand
TTTATATAATTTTTTTCCTTCAATATTTTAGTTTTAAATTTTTTTATTTACTTTTAATCTCTATTTAAAATTTTTTTTTTTGTAAAAAATGACATTTTTAGTCTTTATAAAATCAAAATAGGGATTAGAAATGAAAAAAAATAAATTTAGAAACTAAACTTAAAAATATCATAATTTTGTAGGAATTAAAAATAAATTTATTTAAAAAAAAATATTCACCCTTATTTTTTAATTATAAAAAAACAAATTTGGAATCTTACCAATTAGAGACATGTAATATTAGACTGCTTGCACATCTCAATAGCCAACTCTAATCGTAGGATCATATAAAAGAAAAATAATAATTATTTCAAATTAATAGAACAAGTAATGTGATTAATTACAATAAAAATATAATACGTTAACATAATAACGAAGCTAACAAAATTTAACCAGTTTACTATTAATACTAACCAATTTATATATCATTTAGATTAATAGAGGAGTATTGGTATGACATAAAAGGGGGATTTTATTATATTTGTATCTGAATTTCATGTGTATGGTTGAATCATCAAACAGGCAATAGCTCGTTTATTGTCATGGTCCCTATTAGAACCTGAAAAAATTGGTGACTAAGCTTTTGGCTATTTCACTAATCGGATGTATGGTTCTACTAAGTTTTTTTTGCAAATAGACCGGAAAAGAAATCCATAAGGTCATCTTAGAGACCCAATCAATATTTGTCAAAGATAAGCCGATTCTTGTGAAATATTGATTGTCCATGAGCTACCGGACGAGACAAAGAAGAGGATGAAGAAAACATTCTCTATAACGTTATTTTGAAAACACTTATGACTTGGTAGAGTAGAGCTACTTACAGTCCATTACGTAAAAAATGAGAATTTGTGATAAATGGAGGAACTACTTACAGTCGGTTACATAGGAAATGAGAATTTGTGATAAATGTAGGAAATGAATTGTAGAATGTATGATATATTGTTCACTTCATCTAAGGAGACGAAGTACCGCTCTATCAACATTACCTTAATTCAACCAGTATTCTCGATCCTATTTACATCTTTTATTGTTCTAACCTCAAGCCACATTTATGAGATATTGTCCGCTTTAAATCTGATGAATAAACTATCATGATTTTATCTTTAGTAAAATGTGTCTCGGTAAGTAAAGGAATGTGTATGTTATTTATAAAAAATACCTTTAGTTTCAATTCTCTAAGTAGTGTTGAACTTTTTGGTGTATCAAAAGAGTAGCCTCCAGTTAATTGAGGCTAAAAGGTATGCCAATCCTTGTGTGTGGATTACCCTATCCAGTTAATTAAAACCATTCTTGAGGGCAACATACCTACTTTTCCAAACCAAGATACATAATGCCATTCAACATCCTACTTGGTAATCAAAGTCACGACTCACTTCAGTGACATAACAAAATATTTCAGATTGGACCTCAACCCATTATATCAGAAACAACACCACAAGACCCATGTTCTATTAATAGTTGACTCTCATTCCAATGGTATTGCCTTATCAAGGGCCTTAGGTATTTGTTATAAATAAATCTAACATAGTCAAGGTATATAAAATTTTCATCTCTAAACCTCTATCATTTCTCAATCATTTATTGACTTAAGTATCATAATGTATGCATATACACACCACCCTCATCCAAAGAGACAAAATATTTTCATATCAACATTACCATAAAAGAAAATTATAAAGCATATTGTAACTATGGATGCCAAAAAATTCGTACCTATGTATAAAATCCGCGATAGCTACAGGGCATATAGCTTAAAGGGTATCAGTAGATAAAATAAACAAATATTTTGATTATCTGTTAGTTAATGGATACATAGGTGGATGTTATAATATTCGTATCCGATAATAAATTAGTAAAATTGGTATGTAATGTTTTTTGTATAAGTATTAATACTCTTTATGATGAAATTTTGTTATATATTTTATTTGTATTAATATTTTTTATGTGTTAATATTTTTTTTATTGACAAAATAAGAGAAAAATTCTACATATTTGTAAAAAGAAAAATATACATAAATAATTTTTTTAATTAAAAGATAATATTCATAAATATCAACTAATATTCATTAATACTTAAAAAATCATCTAACACCTATTAAACAAAGATCCATACAAATATAATAATAGATGATCCTTTGTGGATCCTAGTTGCCATCCCAAATCGTAATCTCCATTTGAGAATATGCGATTGAAAATATACACAGTAACAGTAACAGTAACATGTAGTCCATTGAGAATGAAAAGTTATAAGAGACAATGTGACATACTGAAAAGCAAGATAAGTGGCAGTGACACACTTTTCCTTGAAGATGTATCTACTAGTGACATATAGCTTTATCTTTCCGCGTAGTGTGTGACTCCAACGACCCTACTTTAACTAATTTCTTATATAATAATATATTACATATATATTTTTTATTTATTTAATATCTTTTTTTTTAACTCTTATTATATCGTATTAACATATAACATATATTACACTCTCTATTTTTTTCTAAATCAAAATGTAAATTAAGTGTTGAATGTCTACTGATCTGTTTTCTTTTACTCTGATTATTCCATACAAATTAAAAAAATATAATAAATAAATTTAATGAATAATAATTTTATTGTTATCACTAATGCATAAAAAATTAATTATCATTAATAATTATTAATATATTTCTATCATCATAAATACTACAAAAAAGAGTAAATAATAATATGAAGAGATGTATATTTTATGGATTAAAAGGTATTAGAAAAAAAAAAGATTAAAATAAAATTGAAAATAAAAATAACACTTTTTTAGATAAATTATTTTTACAAATTAATTCTATAGTTACTGTGGAACACAAAGCCAATAAAAAAGAAAGTGTAGCTACTCCTACTCAATACATTATTATTATTATTATTATTATTATTATTATTATTATTTTATCTTTTTATTAAATTATTAACATATAACATTTACCCATCACTCCTTTATTTTTTATTGTTCTCTTAATGTTTAAAAAAGACGTATGGATTTTGATAAATAATATTACAAGAAGAAAATGTGTACTAAGTAGAGGTTGTGGAGGCCCATGATGCTTTAAATTTGGTCCTCCTCGTTATTTTCAGTGCTTTTATTTCTTTAAGCAAACTCTCTAGCCTCTCTCTTTGTCATAAAGCTACAGCTAGCCTCAGAAGAAGACAACATATTTTCCACACTTTTTCATTATTGTATTCCTATAGTGACCTGTCTATCATGTTCTTTACCCTTATCAAAAACTTCTTTCATAATAACTAACTCACTCACTTTCTCTCTCCTTATTTAATTATTTAGTGCTCTAGTAGTGATTGGAAACTTGAGTGCTTGCAAGCCTTTCTTGCTTCTCTCGAACCTAGAGAAAGAGATAAATAGAATAGAGAAGAGAAGACACACACATAAGATGGAACCTGCAGATAGAGAGAGAGAGAGAGTGCATGTCATTCATAAACCTTATAAATATGTAACATATGCTTAGACTTTCATCATATATTGAAGAAGGAAAGAGAGGTGTTTGGAATGAAGTTTGATCCGAAATCATTATTTTTCTTTTCTTTTCTTTTTTTTTTTTGCAAAAAAAAAAATCTTTGCTTGTCCACAAAGAGTGAGAGAAAGAGATTTGTGATGGGAAGGGGGTGTTTGGAATGAGGTTTGATCCAAGATCATCACATCATATCATTTGTTTCTTCTTCAATTCCCTGATTTCATTACTTTATAAAAGATTAATTATGTATATATATATCATCTAATTTCATGCATGAGATAAGATGAGATTGATCTCGGACCAGGCTTCATTCCTCACACCTACCTTTTCTAGTTAGTTTGTATCATCAACAAGCCTAGCCAAAGGAAAATAATCATTTTATTTTCTCCTTCACATGATATATATATATATCCAGGTAATTTTTTTTTCTCGTACAAAATAAAAATATGGTATAGATATTTATATATTAGATCTAAGTAGATCGCTGTTTGTTTATGTTCTAGCTAACTAGCCAAAGGATTTTTTAGAATATATATATATATACTTTGATATTAATGTGTTTATTTTTGTTGTTTATTTGCATTAATTATTTGCTTGTTCTTGAGGGGTTTTGAAAGAGGAAGATGGGAATGTAATTTCATATAATTATGTGAATTTCTAAATGATCAACAACATTACTTTGAATTTATACTTTATATAAAAATAATTAATTAGAACATCAATATATATTAAGATATATGTTCCATGTTTTGTAAATAAAATTTCAGCCGAGTTTTTATGATATTTTATACATATTTGCATAAGGGAAAAACATAAAATGATATTTTGATGATATTTTTTAGCCTATCCCTTTGAAAAAAAGTATATTTGCATATGGATCCCCCACCCCTTGATCCGCCGCCACCAATCTGTATGCATGCTAATAGCAAGCTAGTCATTCAAACATCTTCCTTCATCTCCCAAGTTAATCATTTTTAGGAGATGAAAGATATTAAAAAAAAAAATTACATTGAAAATTGATAATAATTTTTATTTTGAAATAAATTATTTTGTGTTAAAGTGACATTTATTATAAGACGAATGGAGTAATTTTTTGCACATATATGTTCTTCTTTTTAACAATGAATTAAGTTAATCATTTTCATGAGATGAACACCATCACACAAATATTCATTTTGAGAAATTTTTCCCATTTTGCTGAAACAAATACAGACGTGAGTTTCAATTCATTATTATTTGCTGAAATCAAGTCATTCCATTTTTATCCAATGAAACAAGTGAAGATGATTTTGGTTTTTTGCAAGCAAAGGAAAGTATGAGAATCTTGATTGAACTTTTATTGATTAGTGTATTTTTTTCTGCTAATATATATTCATTAGTGATTGAATTATTAAGTTGTTTTGATTCATTTTTCAT
This sequence comes from Cicer chorassanicum, assembly GCA_037974735.1. Classification (NCBI taxonomy): domain Eukaryota; kingdom Viridiplantae; phylum Streptophyta; class Magnoliopsida; order Fabales; family Fabaceae; genus Cicer; species Cicer chorassanicum. The sequence goes on along the minus strand of JBBPBP010000003.1, from coordinate 47,986,904 downwards.
GTCAATGTTAATTTTTTATGCATTGGGTTGGAGAATCCTTACATTCTATTTTAATAATAGTTTTTCTACATAAACCATCATTTTGGTCCCAACGTAAAGTCAATTGATAACTCTGTTAATTTACTGACGCGAATGATAATGTGATATTTGATGTGTCACTTTCTATCTTCTACATGTGTATTTGACTGAACAGAGACGAAAATGACAATAAATTGAAAAAAAATTGATTGTATGAAAGTTATATTTTTCATCTTATTATTCATCTTCCCTAACCCTAAATTTATTCTCTCCATTTCTTTCTTATTTTCTTCCCCTAATAGCTCACCATAAAAGTTATAGATTTCTAAGGTTGCTATCATCTTCAAGAAAAAGTTTTCTAAACCTAATTACACTATGGTCAGAAGTGAGAAAAGAATACCTACCATGATTGTTTTTCCAACATTGAGAAAGTTAAATCATCATTGAGAATATAAAATTGTGAAGCGATAAGCTCGAATTTCTCATTATTAGAAACAATTACAACACCGCTACAATTTTGTGTAGATATCATTGCGACACATACTTGATTAAAAGAAACAAAATACACACATAAGGAAAGTATAATACATCACTTAGACAATTTTGTGAACTTCCAAATACAAAAGGATAAAACCAAAGCCCCACCATCCGAACATATTGTTTCCAATCCGTTTTTTTCATTTGAATTTCCATCACTTCCATATATATATATATATTCCTCTCCAATTCATTAATTTTAGCTTCCATTTCTCTCTTCATTTCAATTTTTATGACTTCCATATCTCTCTCATATTCATTCATTGTCGTTTCCACAACTCAACCGTTGTAGCTTGGGATTCGACAAATTCATCCTCCCACATGAAATAGTTACAATATGACTTACTATTTTGCTGCAACATTCAAAAATTTTATACACCATTATTTAATTAACTAAATAATGCAGTTTTGTTGACAATTGCATTTAGGAGCATTACCATGTTGATGGGTTGAAGCACTTTCTCTTGACATAGGATTGGGTGTGTGTGTGATTTGGTTTAAGTGTTCGATGATAGTTTAATGCTATATATATATATATATATATATATATATATATATATAGATATATATATATATATATATATCAAGTTAATTAAACACACCACAAAGTGACTAAATCGGATCGGTCCAATCCAAGCTCAATACCATATTATAAATAATCGAGTTTTAATTCAATTTTTTTCTATAATAAAAACAAGGAAGTTAAGTTTAAAATTAAATGTCAAGCGGCCTTTCGAGACTCAAGGAATATATAAACTTTTTTTTTCTTCAATAAATTTATGTTAAATAATTAGTTTGTGTTTGTAAACATTATTTAAAAGGTGAGATAAAAAAAGAAAATATTGCACCGAGACACGTATTATGATATGATTGTTGTGTTATTTGTATAAAGGAGAGAAAAAAAGATTGAATAACAGTTGTGTATTATTATTGAATTAGTTACATAAATGGATTTATAGTGAATGTTTGTTGGAAAACTCGTGTGTTGGCTGAGTTGTTGAACAAAAAACTGATGTTCGAACACATATTGGTAAAGCATGTGTTTGCCAATTAGTCTTCGATTTATGGAAGGGTCTTATAGAGGAGTTCCTGAATCTTTGGCCAACTTTGTTCCTTTGATCTTCTGTGTAGAGAGATGTTTTGCTACAAGCAATCTCGTGTCACATGTTAGAGAGGAGGTCCAATTTGTATTTGTGTTGGCATATGTGAATATCATTTTTTGGATCTTGTCACTTCGAGTCCAAGTAAGTGCTTCAAGTCTCCTAGATCCTTAATTGTGAATTTGGTGTTTAAAACTTTTTTTTTAACATAGAAATGGTCTATTGAATGTATTTTCTGCAATAATTACGTCATCAACATAAATTAAAATAGTAGTTAAATATTTATGCGATCTCTTAGTGAATAAAGAATTATTAGAATTGAATTTTTTTTTTATATTTTTTTAAAGTGAAAATTTGAGATAATTTAAAATATCATTGTTTATTGAACTATTTTAAATCATAAATTGATTTTAGAAGTTTACAAAACTTGATTACATTTATTAAAAGAAATGTCAGGTGGTAATTTGCATATAAACATCTTCATTCAAATCATCATATAAAAAAACATTGTGAACGTCTAAATGACATGAAAAGCCGCATCTAATACTATGGTATCATACAAAGAAGAGAAAGAGAGATTGAATAACAAGTAGAAAAAAAAGATCGAATAACAATTAGTTATATAAATGAGTTTATATAGTTAAACCAATTATAAGAGTGTTTTTTCTTCCACTTTTAATGTTTTTAAATACATAAAAATACACTTTTAATTTGACTAATTTAGACATGTTAAATACACCTCCAAATTAATCAATCTGAACAAAATTTAAAGATTTTTGAAGAGACTTAAAATTAAAATATAAAAAAATTTACGAATACAAACCCATCTAATTGGGCTGACTACAACAGTTGGATACACGCCCAATACAATGAAAAGAAAAATGCAATTAAATTTTTCTATAAGTGTTATTCAATAACGTGTCTTATGGAAAACATGAAGTAATTTTTTTTTTGTAATAAATGTGTGTTTTAAAAAGCTTTAGTCAAATTTTCCAAAATGGTAGGAATAAGTGGCACTCACTCTATATTTGTGATGAAGTGAGAGAAAAGCGAATTTTGTAGTTTGGGTATATTTGTTTAAGATTTTTAAAAAATAATTTTGGTTTTATATTTTTAAAAATGAGTTTTATGAAAATTTACTTACAAATACTAGAAGTTTTTTAGATTTATTTATATATTTATTATTAGAGATTTTAACATTATAAAAATTATATTTTTTTTTAAAAATATATATTTTTCAAAATTGATTTTTATGATGAGCTTATCAAAATAGCTTTTCATTTTAATAATTTTTTAAAATTTCATTATTCAAAAAATACATAGAAAATAGATAAAATATTTAAAATCATATTTTAAGATAAATTATTTAAACTAATTTTTCACTTGAAACTTTATTTTTAAATTTTTTTTTTGAAAATGTTATAACAAAAAGATAAAATAATATAAAAATGTGAGATAGGGATTTAATGTTGGGGTGTGGGGTAAAACTTTTCTTAGTAAGTGTTAATGATTGTTCATCCAACTCTTCAATTTTACTCACCAATACAAAAAAAACTATCAAAATCATGTTTTATGTTTCTAATAGTGTTTTTATCCAATTTTTTAGCAACAAGAAACTCACTTCATCACAACCGTAAAAACATTTAATGTTGGAGATTACGATGTTTTTTGGGGCATTACAACAACTCTTTTAAGTGTTGATCAACTTTGGACCTTGGATTATATCCGTGAAGTTACAAGGTAAATTTATATTTTTTTATCTAATTATTTAAATTAATTTAATCACAAAAAAGTTACATTTTTAAATTTTGAAATTCATTTTAGATTTTTTAAAAATTTATTTATATAATAAGATCCACCTCACACTTAACACTATATAAAGAAATGTGTTGTGCAAATATTTTAGCAAAGATAAAAGTGAATAATTCAAACTCTATGATTGTGATTCATCAACCGTTTTCTAATTTGAATCTATTTCATTACCAGGCATCACATGAGTACACGTTTAGTAATATATGAATATTATTATTTTTCAAATAAAAACTTCTATTTTCAATATCCACGTTGTTAGTATGGCTTAAAAAATAATTATGTAGGTTTCTAATATCGCATCACATGTTGAAGATGTTATTTTATTATCTTATTATCTGCAGGTTTTTAATTATTATTATTTTTGGACATTGGCGTTGCTTGCAAGGTATTATGTGAACACTAATGTGTCACCTGCCCCACGTCCTATATTTTAATATTTCTTCAACTTACTTGTGTCCCCTGCATTAATGTCTTCTTCCTTATTCTTTTCTCAAATCTCAATTATTTCCCACAAATATATTTCATCACTTTCACCATTTGGTTATGGTTACTAGTTGATTCTTCATTCCATGCACAGTGGCATTCAAGGCAAGTTTTCGTCTCCACATAAAACTCTAGGTGATTTCTTGTTCTATAAGCCTATATATATATATATGATTATGAATCTCATTGTGCCATTTTAGTGTTTTCTGATGCAGATTTTGTGTTCTTTTTAGAGGGAACTTAGTGTTTTTTTTTTCATTATTAGAGGTTAATGTGGTGCACCTGAGTTAATTATATGCACAATGATAGTGGATCTTCTTTCAATGAACATAGTCTTACAAACGCTGTTGAATTAAATTCAGTTCATAGGAGGGGCTAAATGACTAAAATTCCCATATTTTTTGTGGGGTTTTGGCTATTATGTAACTGGTTGTTGGAGACAGAATCCATGATGAAGTATAAGGACCCTAAAGAGTCAATGGATATTAGGGTTGAGGATCTTATTAACAGGATGACTCTAGAGGAGAAAATTGGTCAAATGTTACAGATTGAGCGCAAATATGCCTCTGATGATGTGCTCAACAAGTATTTTATAGGTAAAGATAAGGATTTTTTTTGTTTCCTCATTCAATTAGGCACTAATGAAAAATACTTTTGTTTTGGTTAGGGAGTGTTATGAGTGAGGGAGGGAGTATTCCAGTTCCACAGGCTTCTGCTGAAGACTGGATTAACATGTTGAATGAATTTCAGAAGGATGCTTTATCAACCAGACTTGGAATTCCAATATTTTATGGTATTGATGGTGTTCATGGCCATAGCTCTGTTTATAAAGCAACTATTTTTCCTCACAATATTGGACTCGGAGCTACCAGGTGATTATTTTATAGGCAAATGTTAGTAAATTAGTGGCTTTATTAGTTTCCAGACACATCCCTAGTTCTGTAGTTTGAAACAGGATGATGAAACAATTGAAACACAAATATGGATGAACTTAGTCATCAGAAATTCTAAAGCACCCTCAAACATACATAGGTTTGTGCCAGACGTGCTCAGTCAGATATAGAAACTGAGTTATTTTTTTGCTGATTTGTATCAAAGATAATATGTTTTCCATGTTATCATTAGGGATTTTTCTTTAGCAGTTAATACAAATTATTCTATTGCTTATTCAAGTCAATGATGTTCTTCTTATAAATGATAATAATGGATATTTCTATTTTGCTGCTAGGGACCCTGAACTAGTAAAGAGAATTGGAGCTGCAACTGCACTTGAAGTTAGAGCAACAGGAATTCAGTATGTTTATGCACCTTGTGTAGCAGTAAGTAAATACCACCAAATTTTAATGCCATCAATCAACTTATACTAAGATTTTTGCACTGTCTTATATTGTTTTGATAGGTTTGTAGAGATCCAAGATGGGGTCGGTGTTATGAAAGCTACAGTGAAGATCCTAAAATAGTTCAAGCTATGACTGAAATCATAACAGGATTGCAAGGGGAGATCCCTCCTAATATGCCAAAGGGTGTTCCTTTTATTTCTGGAAAGTACGATTTTAGATATCAAATCATGCTATTGATTTTGGTTTAGTTAGAGTGTTAAGTTTCTGAAATACTCTTGTACTTATGGACAGAGAAAAGGTTATAGCTTGTGCTAAGCACTATGTGGGTGATGGTGGAACAACCAATGGGATTGATGAGAGTGACACTGTTATAGATATAGATGAATTGATGGGAATTCACATGCCAGGCTACTTTAGCTCCATTAACAAGGGTGTAGCAACCATTATGGTCTCTTACTCAAGTTGGAACGGAGTAAAAATGCATGCTAACCATGACCTTATTACTGGCTTCCTCAAAAACACTCTCCATTTCCAGGTAAATAATTTGTTCAATATATCTTTGAAACACAAAATCATCATATATGCGAACTTTCATATAACCCGTCGCATTTTTCTTGGATTACGACAGGGCTTGGTTATTACAGATTTTGAAGGTATTGATAGGATCACCGATCCACCTCGTGCCAACTGCACTTATTCGGTTCAAGCAGGAGTTTCTGCTGGCATTGACATGGTAGTTTAGGCCAAAAGTATATGATATATATGCTTGAATTGATGTTCATACAATGATGAAACATTTAATATTTTTGTTACACACTTTGCTTGGGTTTGCAGTTCATGGTTCCAAAATTCTACAGAGAGTTCATTGACGATCTAACTATATTGGTGAAAAATAAATTCATTCCTATGAGTCGAATTGATGATGCGGTGAAAAGAATTTTGCAGGTTAAATTCATGATGGGTATTTTTGAGAACCCTTTTGCTGATTACAGTTTGGTCAACTATCTGGGGATTAAGGTTAGCTTTTTTCTTCTTTTCTTTGCTTAGTTCATTTAAATTCCTTAAGTTCATAATTAGATCTAACTTATAAGGATCTCTACTATGCTTACTGAAATTATGAACAGGAGCATAGAGAACTGGCTAGAGAAGCTGTAAGGAAATCAATGGTCCTTCTGAAAAATGGTAAATCTGCTGAGATGCCTTTATTACCTCTTCCTAAAAAGGTTCCAAAAATACTTGTGGCTGGAAGCCATGCAAATAATCTAGGATATCAGTGTGGTGGATGGACCGTTGAATGGCAAGGAATCAGTGGCAATGATATTCTCAAAGGTAAGATTAATTTTAAATTTTAATTGCATTTCTATTGGGATTTAATTGATAAGTGTGGTCAGAGTAAAGATATTTAACACAATCAACCAATCACAATCAATAGATTGCTAAACATGATAAGTAATTGATTGACAGTGTAAACTTTTCTACATCAGCAGTGCATCAAAATGAAGCTTGTTGATTATTATCAACTATATATTGCTACCTTTCTTATTCTTGTGAACATTCTTGATATGATCAGGGACTACAATTCTCAATGCTGTAAAAAACACTGTTGATCCAGAGACCATAGTGATCTACAAGGAGAACCCTGATAAAGAATTTGTTGAATCCAATGGATTTTCCTATGCCATAGTTGTAGTAGGAGAGCATCCTTATGCTGAAATGCATGGTGACAATATGAACTTGACAATCCCCAACCCTGGTCCTGAGACCATAACAAATGTCTGTGGAGCTATAAAATGTGTGGTTGTCATTATTTCCGGTCGCCCTTTAGTTATCAAACCGTATGTTGATTTGATAGATGGACTTGTTGCTGGTTGGTTACCGGGTAGTGAAGGCCAAGGTGTGGCTGATGTTTTATATGGTGACTATGGTTTCACAGGAAAGCTTCCAAGAACATGGTTCAAAAGTGTTGATCAACTTCCAATGAATGTTGGAGATCCTCATTATGATCCCCTTTTCCCATTTGGGTTTGGTCTTTCTACTGAACCTACTAAGGCTCTTTACTCTGAGTAGCTATCATCTTGATTCTTTAACTATATATATTTTCATTAAAAGGAAAACATTAAAAGGGTGTGGAAGGTTGATTTTGAACATTTGGCTTGCATTTTTATTAGCAGTGTACAATGAATTATCTTCCAAATTCTAGCAAATCTCTGATCATTTTCTTTGGCAGATCTAAACTGTCCCAGAACTTTAGGAGACATCATTTAAGGTTGCACCAATATCTTTAAGTAGGTTTGTTAGAAGACTAGCCAATATAACTTGTTTGTAAAAGTGATCCTATTTATGTGTAGCTGTTATTATTTGAGTTATGTTTTTCTTTGTATTGGTGGTAAACTCGTCAAACTCTATAGTTTAAGTAAAATTATTTTATCTAGGTGAATTTGATTTGTAAACTCGAATCGTAAACTCATACGAGTTTACCTCATATTAAAATATAATTAAAAATAATATATACATGACATATATACTTATTATAAATACATAATTTCAACTCAATTATAAATAAAACTATAAATATTTATAATTGAGTTTACAATATTTCGAGTTTACTAGTTAACTCAAAATTGCTATCTAAACTTGTAAAATTATAGAAATTAAGTCACAACTTTAATCGGAGACTATAAGCTTTTTCAAGAATGAAAAGTCGAAGAATTGCTTTCCTCCATGTCACTGTTGCTTCCTTGACATCCCGAGTGTGTATTTTACCTGAGAATATGATTCCAGTTTTTTTTAAGAGGATTGTGTAACTTTTACTTGTAACAAAAATATGTTGCAAAAGTTATAATAAATATGCAAATTGATTAAATAATAAAAAAACACAAGTATTTTAAAAACTCTAATTTTATCTTATTTATATGTTGTCGCGTTTATAAATATTTTACCTTTTCATAGTAGTGTTATAAATTTATTTTAATCAATATATTTTCCATTGATTTGAAAATGAAGGTTGCTGTTTAATATTAAAAAAATAAATAACAAACGTACATGATATGCTGGCACAGTTGGTAGATTTGTTTTTCCCTCTCAACTCTTCCAAACCGGACTTGGCAACTACACTAACCACATCAAAAAGAAGAAGAAGAAAATGGTGAAGATCAAGCGTTCATACACTGTAACCCCATCCGAGACAACACCAACCACAACACTCTCTCTTTCTTTCTGTGACCACATTAAACTCTCTAATCATGGTTACCAACTTTATCTCTTCATAAACAACAATCATTCTCATTCTCCACCATCAACACACACTCTCATAACCTCTCTCTCCAAAACACTCACTCACTACTACCCTTTTGCAGGTCGATTAAACTACACACAAAAAAATCACTTTTTACAAATCCACTGCAACAACAAAGGTGTACTCTTCTTACAAGCCACTTCAGATCTCACTTTCAAAAATCTAGGTGATTTCGATTCCACCCATGTTGTCCAAAAACTTCTCCCAAAAATTAACTATGATGTCCCAATTGAACATATTCCTTTGTTAGTTGTTCAACTCACAGAATTCCCTTGTGGGTCCCTCACTCTTGCTCTTGCTATTTCTCGTTCTCTTGCTGATGGTGCTTCTGTTTCCAATTTCATCAATTCATGGGCTAAGCTTGCTAAAGGTGAAAACTTTAACACAAGTTTGTCCCCTTTTCTTGATAGAACTTTGTTAGATTCAAAGATCCTTCATAAACCGCCACGTTTTCAACACCATGAGTTTTCTCCACCACCCCTTTGGGAAGAAGATGGTAATAACATGCTACATAGGATTAAAAAACCACTTTATGAAACTACCATGTTGAAAATCACCAAAAACCAAGTTGAAAAGCTCAAGAACAAAGCCAACAATGAAAAAAACAAGGTACGAGGTTATACTAGTTTTGAGGTTATTTGTGGTTATTTATGGAGGTGTGTTTGTAAAGTGCGTTTTGAAGGAAATTGGAAACAACCAACAAGGTTAACAACTTTGGTTAATTGTAGAAAAAGGTTGAATCCACCTTTGCCTAAGAATTATTTTGGGAATGCAACTTTTCCTACAGTGACAAAATCTTGTTCATTTGATGATGTTGTGCACAAGCCTTTAGGTAATGTAGTTGGGAAAGTGAGGGAAGCTATTGAAAAGATGAATGATGAGTATGTAAGATCTGTTCTTGATTATATAGCTAATGAGAAAGATCTGAATTTGTTGAAGGATAGGTTTTATAACTTTGCTAAAAATAAGGGACAATTTGGTGGTGACCCTAATTTGTATGTTGTTGGTTGGACTAATTTTCCTTTTTATGAGAGTGATTTTGGATGGGGGAAACCTGATTATTTGGTTCCTGGGATAATTAATTCTGATGGTATTGGTAAGGCTTTTGTTGTTGATGAAGGAGTTGGTGGTGGTGGTTTTTTGGTAACTGTTTGTTTGCAACCTTTGCATATAGATGCTTTGAAGAAATTGTTTTACGAGGATATTGAGATGATTACTAGTTCCAAACTGTGATAACTATTCTGTCAAATAAATTAAGGTTTAATGATGTGATTAAGGGCTGTTTAAATTTTGCTTGTGTTTGTGTTGTTTCTTTTCATCTAATAAAATTGTTTGATTAGCATATCAAAAATAGTAAAAGTTAGGTTGACATTTATTATTTATTATCTTATATTATCTATTATCTATTATAATAATTAAAACAAAATCTCAAAATTTTTCATCATGCCACGTCCTCCAATATTTCTCAACTCACCAAAATTCTAACGTTGCACATTTTAAATTCATCTTCTATGTTTCTTCAACATATAATGCAAACCTTTTTCACTTGACCAAGTACAATTATTTCATACATTATATAGTTTTAGTTTTAATTTATCATTCAATGACTCATCAATACACTTAAAAAACTCTAATTACTCATCAAAATTTGTGAGATATTTCCAAAATATTGAATAATATATGTATCTATAAGTGGTTATAATTAACATGATATTGTTCTTGGTTTGGTGGTTGTGTTCTTTGTCTGTCACAATACAAACTTGAGTTCGAATCTGTGCTTGGTTTTCCTTTTTTGAATAAATTCCGCCTTGAAAAGGCGCAATGGTTGATTTAAAATGAAAAGGCACGTTGAGAGGATTCAAACCCATGTCATGCGCGAACAGAGGCGCTGACTAGCCACCACACAAGTGTAACACTTCAATCAATAATGAAACGGTATATGGATATATCGTTTCGCGAAACAGAATGGCAGAACCAAGGATTGTACCTCTTTCCCAAGTGACATTATTTTTCTATAAATAGTGTCACTTTGGACAGAATGAAAACACGAAATTTGAGTGATTGCCATCTACTTTTCTCACTCATTCTTATATTCTAAGTCATCTTATTCTTCTCTAATGCATGAGTGAAGAATAGGAAACATTATTTTGTAACATACTATTGAAAGATACGTTTGATGTGAATGTGCAATTCACTTCAAGGATTCCAAAGTATCCTGAAGGGGATTCGCCGGTTAACCCGTTTGCATCTAATATATATAGATTGGTGGGGGCGAATCGAACCTAAAGCTTAGTGTGATACACACGCTTTGAAATTTACTTATGCAACCTTCATCATCATCAAGTTCATCATCTTCCTGTTCAAGATTTGCAGCATGCCACCAACAAAAGTTCCAACAAAATTTTCATTTCAATAACTCATACAAAAAATACAAACCATCACATATCTTCAAATCATCACAATGAAGAATTTTAGGGTTCTGTTTTAATTATTATAATAGATGTTCAAGTTCATATATCAATATTATTGCATAGAAAATAAGTTTTTTTTTCTATGTTGAATGTGTCTCCCATAACATTTTTTCTTTTTATAATTAAAAAAACACAAATCATAATTGAAAAAAAAATGAATAATATTAAATATTTGGAAATAAATAACTTCTAACTATTTCATTATTCACTCGAAACTTTCTATGTTTTAAACATTCACAAACTTTTGTTGCCTGTAATTTTTTTCAACCACTCTTGAAGTTTCTTGACCGTGTCAAATAATTATTTGAAAATTTCAAGACACACACGAATGAATTGTTTCAATATTTTAGATTTAACAAGCTATCACTCACGAATGAATGTTATAATATATCACAAATCACATAATATTATTTAGTGCATGCTTAGATCGACAGTGAGATTGATAGAATTACGATGAACATATAAAATTGAAAACGTGAAAAAAGTATATAAATTTATAAATCTAATGTTTTAAAATTAATATAAATATATAAAATGAAGAAATATTATAGCTAAATGTATAACTTTAACAATAAAGAAATACATAACTAACAAATATATTATTAGAAGAACCACTTCAATGAAATCAAAAAGTTCGAATAAACCAATTCCACATTTAAATATATTTTGCACGAATTGTATTAGTCAACAGTGTTTTACTTTTTCTTTTACTAAAGCAAACCTAACTTATATATAATTATTCAAAAATATATTTACTTTTAAGTATATAAACATTTGAGTATATTTTAATGTAAAACAAAATTAACATTACTTTTAAATTACATATTATTGTTATTTTATATTCAGTAATATATCAAATTTTACCGCGCAACGCGCGAGTTAGTATGTAACATTGATTTAGTATCACTCTTGTTAAGTTGAGATATTGGTTTTGATTCTCTTTTTAAGTTTTGTGTCAAAAGTCAAAACCATTTGATAAATTGTGTTTTGATTAAATAGAATTAGAGTCCCCCTCTAATATGGACGTATTCCAATAATAGACATATTAATTGAATTAGTTATGATAGTTCAAAAAAGAAATTACAACCCCAAGGGTGGTACACCTTTGAATATGGTATATAAATTTTATGATTTGTATATCCTAAATGTCACCCGTATTTATAATTGTGTAAGTAATGTTTTGCTTATAAGTTGTACTCTTTTGTCAATTATTATAAAACTCGCTTACAAAATTCACAAGATAATTTTAAAAAATATTTTAGTATTACATTTGTCAAATACATGATATGATAAAATAATATTATTATGTACATGATAATATTTATGGGAATAAATACAGAAATACTATATAAAATTCCCAAACTTTCAAGAAACCGTGAGGAGCAACAACAAATATATATAACAGCAAATTAATCAAACTAAAAGAACATAAAGAACACAGATATTTTAACGTGGAAAATCACTCAACGCAAGGGTAAAAACCACGGGTCGTCTAGACTAAAAAAGTAGCTCCACTATAATCAAATAAGGGTACAAGAGAGTCTCAAAATGATGCACAAAGTGTGCCTACAATCAGCCAAAATAACAAAACATTAAAGCTTACAAATGAAAAACAAGAAGAAGAAAAACACTCAAAAACTTGTTGTTGTTCGAGCACAATTCCTCCCTCTCCAGAAATCGTTTCTCCGATCTGACCGTTGAAACCGAAGACTTGAATGTTGCAAACCTACTGTCCAAAAATCAGCCTGATCCAACGGTTAACGAATGCGAAATCGATATTTTTCTGAGACTAGTTTGACAAAATCTGAAATAGGTTTACTCTCCTCTTTTCTCTTTTGGTTGCTGTCTTTTCTTTCAAAATAGTCTCTCTCTTTCGACCTTAATTAAACCACTCTCCACTTAAATAAGCGAAACAGATAAGCTACAATATTTAGACTTTTCTCCACATAAGAAGGGAGCTCAATACCCAACAAACATAAAATGTATAATGCTTATTCTATAACTATATATCTTATATTATCATTATTCAACTTTATGTTTCTATTTTATTATGTTCAACAAACACCGTAAATATTGCACTGTCTTTAAATGAATATACTTTCAATAAGAAAATATAAAATATCAAAATTGTATTTAAACTTATAATTTGATCACGACACCTCAAAGATGCATATCGTGCACGTCTCTCCATCAAAAATATTAATCCACCTTTCAACAGATTTGATTTGAAGTTGAAAAAACAAACAGATTTGAATAATCTCATTTCTTAATTATCAAATCAAAACTATCAAAATTAATTATAAACAAAAATAATCAAAAGAATTGCACGATTTTGTTTCCCAAATGAATCACTGCAATATATTGGACCAACATCATTTACTTCAACCAAATCCCTTTAACCACTTAAAATTGCTTCACAACTTAGAAGTACAAAACACATCATCGATATCATCATAAAATAATTTCTTAAAACTATCCATAAAACATGCCTCCAAACAAATCGCCACAACAAGACCATCTCCATCACTATCATTCATAACAAAAGCCTTCCCTTCAGAATCCATGTACCCTGGCCCAAAATATGTAGGTTCCCCCCACCCAAAATTTGCATCTTTATAAGAAAAATTCATCCAACTAACAACAAAAAGATTTGGGTTCCTCTTGTATGGTCCCTCACACACACTTTTTGCAGGGTAGTGAAAATTATATCTCAACAAATCCATTTCTTTCTCCCTATCTATGTAATCAAGTGCCGACATTACATAATCCCCTGTCACTCTTTCAAGTGCTTCCCTAACATCCTCTACAACATTACCCAAAGGCTTACAAATAATATCATTAAAGGATCGAGTTGGAGTCACCGTTGGAAATGCGGCATTCCCGGCATAACCACTAGGGAGAGGCGGTTTTAAACGGTTTCTACAGTTAACCAACGTGGACAATCTCGTTGGTTGATCACTATTTCCCTCCGTGTAGCGCGCTTTAGTGACACACCTCCAGAGATATCCTACAATAACCTCAAAAGTTGAATAAGGTTTTTGTCTAGAGATATCTTTCGAGGTAGGTTGGAACCTCGCGCAAGAACCAGCTTGTTTCTTGAGCTTATAAACTTGTTCTTGCGCGAGTTTCACAATAGCAACAACAACTTCTGTAGTGTCAGCCAAATCACGCCCCACCCAACCAGGTGGCACGTGAAACTCAGGATGACAATTCAATGACGCTAAGTGTTTGAGTTTGCGTGAATTTAACACGACTCGATCGTGACATGGCAATTCATTTTCATTCAATTTCTCTCCACGCGCTAGCTTAGCCCACGCGTTCATGAAACGCATGGTGGCCGTTCCATCAATTGTGGCGCGACATAAGGCGACACCTAACGTAAAACCGCCACATCGGAACCTCGTTAGTTGCACTGCCAATAAAGGAATATCTTGAATGGGAAGATTGTAATCAATGTTTGGTATAAGTTGTGACACCAAACTAGTTGGCACAAAATCACCCAATTCATTCAAATTAGTTAATTGTTCACATTTGGCTTCTATTAGAAGCGCTCCTTTGGCGTTGCAATGAATTTCCCATCGTCCTCCTTCTTTGATCCAACTCAACCTTCCAGCTAGTGGATAGAAAATAACCAAAGCTTGGCTAAGAGAATTTTGAAGCGTTTCAATGAAGGTTGATGTTGTTGTGTTGTTGTAGACATAGAGGAGAGGAGCGTGAGTGTGAAGCTTGATTTGTTCACATAAGGAGAAGAGTTTTGGATTTGGTGTTGGTTTGGAGGGGATAACAATGGAATGAGATTGGACACTCACCATTTTTTTCTTGTGAGTTAATTTATCACTTTGTTTTTGCAATGTGTTTTGATGTGGTTTCTTGTTTATTTATATTATTATTATTATTATGGCAATACGTAAGCAATTGGGCATGAGCATTGAACAATATTTTCACAAGCTGATAATGCATGGTGGACTTTTTGGGTGTCACAAGTTAATGGCATAAGTGTTAAATATTATTAAAAAACATATCACAAAAAATATATTAAAAAAAAAACTAAATTGCATTCGTAATCCTTTAACTTAATTTCAGTTAACTTTTTAGTCATTTATCTTTTTTTTCTCGATTTGTTCTTTTATTCTTTATTTGATGTTGTTAGAGATGAAAATATGAGTTTATTTAAAGATTTAAATTATGAATTTGATGAAATTTGCATTATATTGAGGATGATAATTAATTTTATAGATTTTATTTGAAATTTTTGATGAATTTTTGTAAAAAAAAGAAAAATTATAACATTGTTGACATTTTAAAACATAAAAGATCAAATTGTCATTTAAAATTAAAATAAAGGACCAAATAAAAAATAAATAAAAATATAAAAAAAGACTAATTAACTAAAATTAAATTAAAGGACTACAAATGACATTTAACGTTTTTTTTTGTAACTACTCTTTGGTTTGGATTTCACTTCTGACAAATTATGAATGTATGGAAAAAAAACTTCCCGGGCTTGTGAGAATATATTATCAACTGTAGCGTTTTGAAAAAAACTAGTCATGGGCAATTTGTCAACAAAATTAAAAAATAGTCATCGACAATTTAATAAAATAATGTTTATCTCATCAGATGCCGAACTGGCCGAAAACTCACATGGAATTCGTAGAGAATACAAAGTTGAGTTGTTAAGGATATCTATCTTTCTGAAAATAATTTCTCTTTTTATTTCTTTAAAATGTGTAAAGTTTCTAATCATAAATAATTGTCGTAGAGATAACATAAAATGATAGTTAAAAAAAATATATTTTTAAAAATAATACATTTATTGATATTGTTATTATTTTTTAAATTGTAGATAATTATCTATTTCAAAAATCTCTTATCTATTTATTAATGTATAAAATCGATACAAATTTTAAAAAAGGAAAATAATTTTTTGAAAAGTAAACTGCTCCTAGTCCTAAGTGATGCAAACACATGGGAATGTTCTGAAAGCAAAGGACTTCGTTTCTAGATATAGATATGAGTATAGAAACATTGTATATGCGTTATTAAGTGACGTACAAACTTGTCAATTGTCATCCGCACGTAATTCATTAGTGCAGAACTAATTAATTTTTATTGGAGATTAAATATAAAATATAAATCTTTTAAATTTTTAGCCATTAACAAATATTGATATAATTATATTAAATATTTTATCTAGGTTAGAACTTAGAAACTCACACTTGTGAGTTAATTATAGTAATATCGTATAAGACAAAATAAATAAATAAGTAAATATAAAAATAAATATATTATATTTTAATATTAATGTAAATTAATCGAACATCAAAAGATTTATACTTGACTAGTATTTATTTGGTCCACCTAACCGTACTTTATTTTTTCAATTATATAAAAAAAAATTGTCCTTGCAATTCTTTTAATAAACTATTAAAATGAATCGAATAAAATAGATCGAGGTATTTGATCCATTTATTAGTACAGATCGGCTTTAAAAAGGAGATTGAAAATTAAACAAGTTTTATTAATCCGGGTCATTTACCTCACATTAAAAAATAGGACTGAATTGGATCGGTCCATCGCGCTACAAGCTAGTCCACTACAACTAAAAAGTTATGAAAAAATTTGGAATGACTCAAATAATATTTTTTTTTATGCTATTTTTGGATTGACTTTATGGCATTTTTGACTGATTTTGAAAAACAATAGTAATAGATCACTCATAATTAAGAAACAAAAGAGAACCTAATTTATTAAAAACACAAAGAAAATGTAATATGCTAAAAGTCTAAGAAAAACATAGCATTGTTGGGGTGCTTCCGTCACCATTATGGTGGTGCTTCCGTCAACGACCAAGACTATAACCATAAGTTCAGTAGCACCTTTATTGTAACAGCCCGATTTTTTTTTAAAACAAATTCAAATTCATAATAAAGAGATAAATACCTTTGGATAAAATATTTAAGTCGTATCACAACGACAAAAGTCAACAATAATTACAAACAGCAGAAACGGTTTTGAAATAAAAATCCAAAATATTTAAAACAGAAAAATACACCAGGGCTATGAGACCTATCCAACGTAGCTCATACCCCTGGGGTATTCTCGGCAGACACCTGTACAAAAGCACTGCCCCAAGAATTTTAACTTCCCCACGTCACATCAAAAAGTGGTACAAGGACCCATCAAAATAAAAGTTAGGCTGACAATATATGGTATAGGTACAGTCTTCCAGAGTGAAATAAATACAACCACAACAGATAGACATCTAGCCCCTATACAACCATCTAATCTGATCATGCTACAAAAAACTATAACCCAAGTGATCTCCACGCACCCTGCAGAAATCCTTCTGACACAGCAGTGGTCAGGTAAGTCTAACTCCGTTCCCATCTCCAGAGTACTAACTGGTAGGACGATCCTGATTCTCATCTGAGGGCAAAGCCCAGATTTCCACAATAATTGTAAAGGTCACCAACCAAAATTAACAAACATCACATAGCATTTAAATTTTAAATGCACAAAATAACCTTTCAACTTAGCATACATCTAGAAAGGGTTTTCATATGTCACACATGCATAATCAAATTGAAAAATGAAGTTTTTAACAAACTGCACTGTCATATTCGAATACAGCATCCTTGTATCCAAATACAACTGTGAAAATGGCATAATTTTCAGTTTAGAAAATATTTCGATATCATTCAACGCTTACCACATAAGGTCAATCAATAACACTCATCAAATACGGCACAATTACAAACCACAATCAAGTATGTATATACAACCATCACAATATATCAAACATGACTCGCGTGCCAAGCACCCTAATGAAATGTATATATGCCAATGCACATGATTCCGAAATTCCAAACCAAAACCCTCCTCGAAAGGGCGTAAATCATAATTGTACAGTCTCTCACAGACCAGTACTAATTATCAAGGTGCAATCTCTCACGGATCAGCACAATTTACTATCGTACAGCCTCTCACAGACCAGTACTAATTTTCTATGCGTGCAATCGCTCACAGATCAGCACGACTTATAAGAGTGCAATCTCTCACAGATCAGCACGACGCGAAAATTCCCGCAAAGATAAGATGAACCAACTATTCACATGGCATCATCTCGTGGCCCATCACAGTTACCACTATCACTATGGCCCATCGCGGTCACCATGTACTATGAAATGCATGAGCATACTCTAACTTTTTTCACCACAACCATTAAGTAAATGCAGCTATTAAAAGATTTCCCTTTTTTAATACTCATTTAACACTAATATTTTTCAAAACTTTTCACAGAGCATACTCAGACATATTAATTCATAATCCAACAAATCCACATCAAATTCAATCTACAAACCACATTAAATACAACAATCCAAATTCCACAAATCCACACCAAATCACTACAAATTACTCATTTTCAAAACTCGTCATATTTCAACCACAATACACCCATTAATTTCCATAATTGCAAACATGCATTTGCACCAAATTTATTTTCTCAAATCACTTCTCAAACACATCAAAACAATTTCACATAAAACACCTTAAATTCATTTTCTGCAAATCTACACATCAAACACGACAAATTCAATCAATTCGACTTCCAAAATTTCACGCCAAATTTAATCGTGACTCATCCGTGTTCACAAATCTACATTTCAAACACATTAAATTCAACTTCCACAATTTCACCCATAAACACATTAAATTCACTTTCCTCCAATCTACACATGAAATACATCTCAAAATTCATAATATTAATTATGAACACGTCAATCACACCAAACATGAACCACCACAACAACATTAATATCTCAGAGTTCTCCCCACCGCTAACTCGGTGCCAACAGCCTCGATTCCTTTTCGAGACTCAATGAGCTAACTATATAAAAATAAATATTTATAACAATTTGTTCACAACTAAAGTTTATCCAACCACAACAAAATTCTAAAATTATATCTTTTTCACACACCAAACTTTTACAACCAAATAATCTACATTATTTAGTTAAAATTAAATAAAACAAATATTGTCCAAATCACACGTACGCACACTCGACTATTAAAGCACCAAAATTTTGAGTTAATAAAATACTCTAACTTTTTCTTTTTAAAATTTCAACTTTAGTTCAAACTCATTTATTTGAAAATAACTCATTTCGCAACTCAAACACGTCAAAATCAATTTCTTTCTTTTTTTGTCAACCATTACTAACATAATCGACCACATTAATCACATTAATTCAATCTCAGCAAATCGCACACAATTCACATCAAACTACATCTCAACGGCATCAATTTTAAATTCCGTTAATTCACGCATAAACGAATTAAATTCATTTTCACCATTTTACATATCAAATACACCAAATTTCTTTTCCATAAAATCACATATAATGTCCTAAATGCAAACTAAAAGTTTGGAAGGAGCCCTTACCTTAATGGC
The DNA here is from genome assembly GCA_037974735.1 of Cicer chorassanicum. Lineage (NCBI taxonomy): Eukaryota > Viridiplantae > Streptophyta > Magnoliopsida > Fabales > Fabaceae > Cicer > Cicer chorassanicum. The sequence continues at coordinate 47,967,393 of JBBPBP010000003.1, read as the reverse complement.
AGCTTTAACAGCCGATTATAGTACCGCGATAAATTCCGGTAAAATATTTTGTTCGCACGACACTTTGAAAACTAGCTCACTAGCACCGCAACGTGGATGTGAGCAACTTTTCCTTCTGTCACTTCTCGAGATGGAGCTTAGATCTAGTAAATAAATTAGGATTTGTGTTTGTGGGTTTTGGTTGTTTTTAAAAACTTAAGAAAAAAAGAAAGAAAAGGAAGAAAGTATGGCGAGCAGGACAAACGCGTGCGTAGCTTTCTCTGTTTTCAATCTGATTGCCTTACTTAACATATACATATATCTTAACTTAATGATATATATATTCATACTAACTCCCCAAAATTTATAATATATATATATATATATATATATATATATATATATATATATATATATATATATATATATCAAACTAACAAATATCTAAAACTCTCACACACATCTCAATTATTCTGATAAAAATATCTACTCTCGTTGCAGCTCAATTGACAGGTAAAATTTTCAGCAACTATAGATATTTTTAACAAAATAGTTTGATAATAAATTTTCTGCGACATAATTAAATTATTTCTCGCCAAATAATTTTAAACGGGTCTCATAAAAATATCATTGGCATTTAACACACAAAATACCATGAAAATTGGCTAAAAAGCCTCATAATTCAACACAAAAATATACTAAAATTGCATAAATTAGAATTTAAAACTAAGGGTCTTACATTCTACCCCCCTAAAATTAGTTTCGTCCTCGAAACTACGTGTCGATAAACAACTCTGGGTGTTGTTCCCTCATCTTGTTCTCCAATTCCCAAGTCGCATCTCCGGTAGTTGGGTTCCAGATCACTTTGACCAACGAAACATCCTTGTTCCTTAATCACTTAATCTTTCTGTCATCAATTCTCACAGGTAGTACTTCGAATGACAAATTCTCCTTTAGTTGTATTGTGTCCGGTTCAATCACATGTGACGGATCTGTAAGGTATTTCCTTAATTGCGACACATGAATCACGTCGTGAATATTGGACAGTATCGGAGGTAAAGCAATCCGGTAAGCTACCGGTCCAATTCGTGCAGAGATCCGATATGGTCCAATAAATTTAGGAGTCAATTTCTTCGATTTCAAGGCTCTACCAACTCCAGTCGTAGGCGTGACTCTCAGAAACACATGGTCACCCTGCTCGAATTCTAGAAGTCTGCGACGTTTGTCCGCATAACTCTTATGACGATCTTGTGAAATCTTCATTTTCTCCTTTATCTTCTTTACCTTATCTGTAGTTTGTTGCACCATCTAAGGTCCTACAATCATACTTTCACCGTCCTTATACCAACACAAAGGCGTCTGACACTTGCGCCCATATAAAGCCTCATATGGTGCCATTCCAATACTTGCATGGAAACTATTGTTGTAGGTAAACTCAACCAACGGTTGTACATCATCCCAACTTCCTCTATCATCTAGTACACAAGCTCTCAAAAGATCTTCCAAGGACTGATTTTTTCTCTCAGTCTGTCCGTCAGTTTGCGGATGGTAAGCTGAATTAACCTTAGCTTCGTTCCCAACGCATCATGCAATGCTCCCCAAAAGTGTGACGTGAATTTCGGATCACGATCTGATACAATACTCGACGGTACTCCATGTAATCTCACAATCTCAGCAATGTAGATCTCAGTTAGCTTATCTACCTTATATGTGGTCTTCACTGGTAAAAAGTGTGCGGATTTAGTCAATCGATCCACTATCACCCATATAGAATCATTCTTCCTCCTTGACTTCGGTAATCCGGTGATAAAGTCCATGGAAATGTTGTCCCACTTCCACTCCGGTATATCCAAAGGTTGCAACATTCCAGCAGGTCGCTGATGTTCCACCTTCGCTTTCTGACATGTTAGACAAGTTGATACATACTCCGCTACATGCCTCTTCATTCCTGGCCACCAATAATTCTGCCTCAAATCCTGATACATCTTTGTCGCTCCAGGATGAATACTCAATTTACTCTTATGAGCTTCATCTAAAATTGTTTTCCTCAGATTTGCAACTTCTGGTACACAAATTCTCCCATTACATCTCAAAATATTATCTGGCCCAATCTTGAACTCAGTCGTTTTCCCTTGCACTATTAGGTTCCTCTTCTCTTGAATTAAAGTGTCATTTTGAAAATTCGCAATATCTTCAAGTAGTCCACTCGAAATCTTAATCATTCCGAATTTCAAAAATCCCGGTGCAACCTCTACATTCAAGTGTAATTCTCTGAATGCTTCCCACAACTCTTGTTGTCTAGCCATCACTATTGAAGACACCGATACACTTCTTCTACTCAACGCATCAGCCACTACATTAGCCTTCCCAGGGTGGTATTGTAATGTGAAATCAAAATCCTTGAGAGTCTCCATCCATCTTCTCTAACGCATGTTTAATTCCTTCTGATCAAACAAATATTTCAAACTTTTATGGTCACTGAACACTGTGAACGTGCATCCATTTAAGTAATGCCTCCAGATCTTCAATGCAAAAACTACAGCAGCAAGCTCTAAATCATGAGTAGGACAGTTCCTTTCATGAATCTTCAATTGCCTTGAGGCGTAAGCTACAGCTTTCTTGTGTTGCATCAGAACACATCCCAAACCTTGGTGAGACGCATCACAATAAACTTCATACGGTTCTTCTGTTTGTGGTAAGATCAAAACTGGTGAGGTTGTCAACTTCTTCTTTAGTAACTGAAAATTCTCCTCACACTTCTCTGTCCATGCAAACGGTTGATCTTTTCTAGTAAGTTGCGTCAATGGAGCTACAATCTTCGCAAAACCTTCAATAAACCTCCTGTAGTAACCTGCCAGCCCTACAAAACTTCGTATGTCAGTGACGGTCTGAGGTTGTTTCTAAGCAAGAACTGACTCAATCTTTGCCGGATCCACAACGATTCCTTCCTTAGTCATCACATGACCTAAGAAATTCACTTCCTCCAGCCAAAACTCACACTTCGACAAATTGGCATTCAATTGCTTCTCGCGCAAGATTTCAAGAACTTGGCGCAAATGCTCTTCATGTCCTTCCTCAGTCCTTGAATAAATCAAAATATCATCAATGAACACCACAACAAATTTATCCAGAAATGGACTAAAGATTTTGTTCATGTAATCCATAAAAATTGCTGGTGCATTGGTAACTCCAAATGGCATAACCAGATATTCATAATGCCCATAACGAGTTCTGAAAGCAGTTTTCTGAATATCTCCTTCTCTTACTCGGATCTGATGGTAACCCGACTTCAAGTCAATCTTTGAAAACACTGTGGCTCCTCTCAACTGATCCATCAAATCATCAATATGCGGCAAAGGATAACGATTCTTAATAGTCGCCTTATTAAGTTGCCGATAATCCACACATAAGCGTGAGCTTCCATCCTTCTTCTTAACTAGCAATACCGGTGCTCCCCATGGTGATACACTTGGTCTAATAAATTTATTCTCCAACAAATCTTCAATTTGGCTTTTGAGCTCATTTAATTCCAATGGCGACATTCGATACGGTGCAATCGAAATTGGTCCGGTTCCTGGGTGCAAATCAATGAAAAACTCCACTTCTCTTACCGGTGGTAATCCTGGAATTGCTGTTGGAAATACGTTCGGGTACTCCTGAACAAGCACCACGTCTTCTATCTTCACATTTATCTTTGCCTCCACACTAGCCAAAGACAAAAACTCATGAGTTCCTTCTCTTAGAGACACTCCGAGTTTGTTAGCAGCTAGATACTTAACAACTTCTGGTTCGGGAAAAAGAACCAGTTTACGAGCACAATCCAAGATCACATAATGATACGACATCCAATCCATACCGATAATGACCTCGAGTGATTGTAGAGGTAAACAAATCAAATTAATCAAGAAATCCCTATTTTGAATAGTCACTTGACACTGTAAACATGCAGTATTTACTGTCAACGTCTTAGCAGGTGTGGAAACAACCAAATCAAAAGGTAGAGGCGACACAGATAACTTCAAACGATTCACACAATCCATAGCAATGAAGAAATGGGTTGCCCCCGAATCAAAAAGTGCATTTAGAGTGTTACCTGCAATCTCACAGTCACGTTGAATCAGATTGCTAGATGGATTTCCAGCTTCAGCACTCACGCAATAAACGCGTCCTCTAGGAGTAGGACGAGTAGCCCTAGTTGCATTCACAACTGGTTCCACCTTCGGAGCTCTGTAATCCCTTGCAATGTGCCCTGGTTTCTGGCAATTGTAGCAAGTAAGAGTTTTAGAAGTACAGGCATTAGCATAATGCCCCTCTTCCCCACATCGGAAACATCGAGTCACTTGCCCCACTTGTCTTCCAAGGTTCTGGTTCCCCGGGTGATTTTGACCCCTGTTGTTGTTCTGCGGTCGGTTATAAGGCTTAGAAACTTGCTTCCCTTTGTTGACGTGATAACTCACCCGACTAGGCCCCCCTGCACTAAAGTTCCCTCCTTGGCTAGCTGTCTTATTCTTCATATCTTCCACTTCTCTACATTTTTCCACAAGAACTTGGAAACGTTGAACTCCCAAGGGTAAGATAGAATCCTGAATCTCATACTTCAATCCGGCTTGGGAACGATGACACATGAATGGTTCATCAACCTCTTCGCGGAAAAACCTGAAATGCCTCGACAACGATTCAAACTTAGCGGCATATTCGCCCACGATCATATTACCCTGATGAAGTTTTAGAAAATCATCACCCAACTTAGTCCTGGTACTCATCGGGAAGTATTTGTCTAAAAACTTCCTTTTGAACGACTCCCAGTTCACCTCCTCATGAGTTGGTCCCATCAACAACCTTGTACTCCTCCACCAATACTCAGCATCCCCTAGCAGCAGATAAGTGGCATAGTTGACCTTCACTCCCGCCTGACAGTTAATCATCTCAAAGATCTTTTCCACTTCTTGGATCCACTGATCCGCTTTCTCTAAATTCTCATCACCCCTAAACTTGGGAAAATTGTAACGACGAAAGTCCTCTAACCCCCTTGACTCAGCAGCACGAATCTCTTTTTCCCTCTTATCCAGATCCCGCAGAGTCTTTGCAGCTGTCTGTGCAGCAACAGAAACAGCCATGTTATTCATTGCTTCAGCCATTTGATCATCCCTATTGACGTTGACCCTTGCAGTGTCGTTCCTTCTTGGAGGCATTGTTTCCTATAAAACCAACATCAATAAGAAATTTTAACACCCTTTAGAAGAATTCCAAAAGACAACATTCGACCTCAACAACTCAACACTACACCGAACCCGACACTCGGACAAATCACCCCGACGCATGATCAGATGACAACCCCCCAACCTACAGGTTAACCTACAATTTATAACCAAAGCTCTGATACCACAATTGTAACAGCCCGATTTTGTTTTTAAACAAATTCAAATTCATAATAAAGAGATAAATACCTTTGGATAAAATATTTAAGTCGTATCACAACGACAAAATTCAACAATAATTACAAACAACGGAAACGGTTTTGAAATGAAAATCCAAAATATTTAAAACAAAAAAATACTCTGGGGCTATGAGACCTATCCAACGTAGCTCATACCCCTGAGGTATTCTCGGCAGACAACTGTACAAAAGCACTGCCACAAGAATTTTAACTTCCCCACGTCACATCAAAAAGTGGTACAAGGACCCATCAAAATAAAAGTTAGGCTGACAATATATGGTATAGGTACAGTCTTCCAGAATGAAATAAATACAACCACAACAGATAGACATCTAGCCCCTATACAGCCATCTAATTTGATCATGCTACAAAAAACTATAACCCAAGTGATCTCCACGCACCCCGCAGAAATCCTTCTGACACAGCAGTGGTCAGGTAAGTCTAACTCCGTTCCCATCTCCAGAATACTAACTGGTAGGACGATCCTGATTCTCATCTGAGGGCAAAGCCCAGATTTCCACAATAATTGTAAAGGTCACCAACCGAAATTAACAAACATCACATAGCATTTAAATTTTAAATGCACAAAATAACCTTTCAACTTAGCATACATCTAGAAAGGGTTTTCATATGTCACACATGCATAATCAAATTGAAAAATGAAGTTTTTAACAAACTGCACTGTCATATTCGAATACAGCATCCTTGTATCCAAATACAACTGTGAAAATGGCATAATTTTCAGTTTAGAAAATGTTTCGATATCATTCAACGCTTACCACATAAGGTCAATCAATAACACTCATCAAATACGGCACAATTACAAACCACAATCAAGTATGTATATACAACCATCACAATATATCAAACATGACTCGCGTGCCAAGCACCCTAATGAAATGTATATATGCCAATGCACATGATTCCGAAATTCCAAACCAAAACCCTCCTCGAAATGGCGTAAATCATAATTGTACAGTCTCTCACAGACCAGTACTAATTATCAAGGTGCAATCTCTCACGGATCAGCACAATTTACTATCGTACAGCCTCTCATAGACCAGTACTAATTTTCTATGCGTGCAATCGCTCACAGATCAGCACGACTTACAAGAGTGCAATCTCTCACAGATCAGCACGACGCAAAAATTCCCGCAAAGATAAGATGAACCAACTATTCACATGGCATCATCTCGTGGCCCATCACGGTTACCACTATCACTATGGCCCATCGCGGTCACCATGTACTATGAAATGCATGAGCATACTCTAACTTTTTTCACCACAACCATTAAGTAAATGCAGCTATTAAAAGATTCCCCTTTTTTAATACTCATTTAACACTAATATTTTTCAAAACTTTTCACAGAGCATACTCAGACATATTAATTCATAATCCAACAAATCCACATCAAATTCAATCTACAAACCACATTAAATACAACAATCCAAATTCCACAAATCCACACCAAATCACTACAAATTACTCATTTTCAAAACTCGTCATATTTCAACCACAATACACCCATTAATTTCCATAATTGCAAACATGCATTTGCACCAAATTTATTTCCTCAAATCACTCCTCAAACACATCAAAATAATTTCACATAAAACACCTTAATTTAATTTTCTGCAAATCTACACATCAAACACGACAAATTCTATCAATTCGACTTCCAAAATTTCACGCCAAATTTAATCGTGACTCATCCGTGTTCACAACTCCACATTTCAAACACATTAAATTCAACTTCCACAATTTCACCCATAAACGCATTAAATTCACTTTCCTCCAATCTACACATAAAATACATCTCAAAATTCATAATATTAATTATGAACACGTCAATCACACCAAACATGAATCGCCACATTATTGGGTCAAGAATCCATACGAATATAAAATTCATACTACAAGCCACATTTTTGGGGTAAAAATTCATCTTATGATTAATTTAGGGTCATCCAAGCATAATATCCCAATTTAATATGAATATAAAATTCATATTACAAGCCACATTTTTAGGGTCAAGAATCCATCTCGTGATTAAATTTAAGGTCATCCAAGCATACTATCCCAATTTCGTATGAATAAAAATTCATATCGCAAGCCACATCTTTAGTTCAAGAATTCATCTCGTGATTAACTTTAGGGTCATCAAACATACTACTGCAATTTCATATGAATAAAAATTCATATTGAAGCCACATTATAGGGTCAAAAATCCATCTTGTTATTAAATTTATGATCATCCAAGCAAATTATCCCAAATTCATATTGCCAACCAAATTTTAGATCAATAATCAATCTCGTGAATAAAATTAGACAATCACATTTTTTTCTCCATCTCTTGATTAAATTTAGGGTCATCCATGTTATATCAATTTCATACGAATAAAATTCATATTGCAAGCCACAAGAAATTTAGGGTCAAGATTCCATCTCATAATTAAAATATGTGTTATCTAATCATAGCAACTGACTTGTCTTAAGGATGCATATTTCAACTTTTCAATTTTTATCAACTTTCTTAGACATGAATAATCAAGAATCATTAAAATTATATATTCTTGATAATTGATAATATTACATAAATGTTGCAAACAAAGAACTACCCCAAAATATTCATGTCAATCATGGTTTTGGAGATGGATAATGTTTGCGCAACAGAAGAAAAGAATTGATAGATCAATAATCCAAAGGAGAGTGGATTGAAAATGGAAAACAAAGATAGAGATGAACAGGTGAATAAAGATATCAAATTCAGAAGAGATGCACTGCAAAACATGAGAGGACGACAAATTAATTGAAGATTCAATCAAAAAGCTGTATACCTACATCTCTCTCTTTCGAATCAAGGCAAATTCCATGGATAACATAAACTTGTATCTGAACAACCAAGCTTGCGACTCTGTGGTCGTCTTTTTCGACACCAATTTAAATCTGATTTCAAGGATTTGCATAATCCACATTCATGGATCATATTTCTAGGGTTTAAAAATTCATGATTCATGGAGTTGAACATTTAAGAACCGTCACAAATGATTTTCTGTGATCACAAGATTTTATGAGTTGTTGTGTTGTGTTTTTTGTTCTTCAGAATTGATCCCTTTATATAGCATGAATTAGGGTTTCAATATTGTCCCAAACAAATTCTAATTATATCTTCCTTGTGCGAGGCCAACAGAGCTCTTCACAAAAAACAAAATTTTATAGATATGGTTTGGGAATATGATTGTTGAAGCTTGATTAACTTCAAAGCGAATCTTCAACCAAATTTTCTATAGTGATTATGTGCAAGAATGTCCAAATAGTGCTTGAAAATAATTTACCTTGATTCTTCTGTTATACGTATGTTTAAGAGCAATGGGAACTTATCAGAATATGTTCTTGGATCTTCAAAATCATGAAACAGCTCAGTCACCATCAGAGAGTTAACTTTCCATCAAAGTCGATCACTTTCTTTATCATAATATAACTTGATCATCGGAGTTAGATGTTGTGTTGCTTGGTTCAGGTAGTTAGAGGCAGAACTGCATGACTTATAATTAGTGACATGGGCAACGTCGGATTGTTGCATCTTCAGAGCATATTGCTTATCATAGGCAATTGTTGAGGCAAAATCTCAAATCAAGTGTTTTGAGGATAAACAAACAGTTAATTAATCACTAATCTTGATTTTGATTATGTGGTTATTTAACTTGTGTTTTTGAGTTATTTATTCAAATATATTCATACAAAAATCAATGATCTTACTATGAAAGAAATCAAGAACATCATATCTTACTTGTCAAAATATTGATCAGAAGAACATTCTGGTTATTCCTTATTAAAGAAATAGTTAAGACAAATCATTCTCCGCAGTACAAACCTCATGTTAAAGAGTATCAAGACTGCTCAAATCAATAGTCAAGCCTAGAACTCGAGTTGAAGGCCCAAATAAGCAAAACAACCTTCAAGTCAATGACGAGATTGATCTTCAGATTAATGAGTTGTGAGCCAAGACAGCAAGGGCATGAGTACATTGTTGATGCATCCTTTTGCAAAAAGTTTTGCATGCTTCGGAGTCAAAAGATTGACATTTCACAACTCATTCAATCATTTATCCACGTTCTCCATAAAACTCAGAAGCAAGAGCATTCTGGTTTTATAAAAGAACATTATAGATCAAATAACACATGTGTTTAATAGACTTCAATCTGAACAAATAACTTGCAGAGGTTCAGTAACGGCTATATTTAGCCTCTTCAATTCTCTCCGCATTTATAAAAGGAATATCAAGGAGAAGACAAAAGGGAGAATTTTAAAGGCAACCATTCCATACTTAAACATTCATACTCAAGAAACAAAGCTTTTCTCTTAAGCAAAACTTCAGCTCTCTCTCTCTCTCTAATTATATTCAAATATCACTTTATTGAGTTCTTGCTGATAATCAATCTCAAACAAGTGTTGAGTAGGTTTTTATCATTTATAAGTTAACTATATCTCTTAAGATAGTTTAGATATTTTGTAAAAATTCTTTCTAGACTGAAAGGTAACTATAAAAATCCTTTCAAAATTGAAAGGTGAATTATGAAACTGATTAAGAGTTATTCAGAAAGATAGTGCGAAAACAAGAACGTTTTAGTGCTAAGCACATTAGTATAAAATCTCACAGATTGTGAGGAATGCACATAGCTCACCTTAGGTAAACCATGATACATCATTGTATGATCTTCTTATCTTTATCCTTATTTATTTTTCATTCATTGATCACATATCACCTGAAATTAATCTATTTAATTTATCTCTAACTCACCCAGAACGTTTTCGGATTTTTTGTTTGAAATCAAGATTGATCTTAAGTTAATTTAAATTAAGTTTAGGAATTAATTTGTTTTAAAGGGATCACAATTCAAACCTTCATTCCTTGTGATTGATATTGCTACTTTAGTAGCATCTTGGAGCAAGTTGTAGTGTTCAGAGCGAGCGAAACTTGAACTTTAGAGGAAACTCGAATAGAAGCTTTAGAGTTATTGAAGTAGGCGCTTTATAGACATGTTTTAGTCTTCAGAGGCATACACGCAGAAGTTTTAAAGGCACATTGAACAAACGCTTCAGAGGCAGATGTGTCCACACAACAACATATGTAATAACCAGAGTTTGGACGTTGCGTTGACTTCCTTTAACTTCACTTAAATCTGATGTCTTCGCTTCCTTTAATATCTTCGTTTCCTCTGACATCTTCACTTCCTCTTAAATCATTTCCTTTGACATATTCACTTCCTCTTAAATCATTTCCTTTGTTTCCTAGTTATATTTACTACACACTCAATGAAATTATTAGTGTAATAAATTGTTCTCACAAATTACATTTTTTATCATCAAAACATGATGAAGAAATTATTTCTAGAACCAACCTAATTCCAACAATTGAAGGTGTTTTGCGTTTTAATTTTTATCAATTAATATAAAAAATATCAAGAAAAAATGGGTCGAGCAATTGGCCCGCTTAGCCCATAATGGACAGACTAGTCTTGATAAAACATGACACCATTACAAAGTGGGTCAGCTGAACTAACCCTTCATGTGTACGTCCCTTTGGGTCAAAATAGGTCGGGTTGGACCGATCCATTTGACAGCTCTACTCACACATTTATTTTTGACACTTGATTTTTTTTATAGTCTTTGCAAATACAAATTTATTTTAGAAGTTGTACTTATAATATGAAAAATATTCGATATTAATCTCTCTAATATGAGTGACATAAGAGACTAAAATAAATAATATATATATTACACAAACCGATTTCAATACGAACATATTCAGCAGAAATTAGGAAACAAAAACAAAATGAGATGTGTTTGCATGGATAAAAAGCCAAAAAAAAAAAATAGAGATCAAAAGCAAAACAAATTGTATATTTAAACCACAAGTTTATAATAACTTTTATTTATATAAAATATCTTTAAAATTTGTATATACGCAGATATAAAGTAAAAGAGAAACAATTTTTTAATATTTATTAAAGGTGAGCAATTGAAATATGTCTACTAATTAACATGTCTACTAATTTGGGTGGCCATATCTTATACCTCAATGATAGAAGAGGAACCACCCCTTCAAACCACATTTTTTATGTCAAAAATTTATCTCGTGATTAAATTTAGGGCATACTATCTCCAAATTTTATATGAATAAAAATTCATATCAAGCCACATCTTTGGGTCAAGAATTCATCTTGTGATTAACTTTATGGTCATCCAAACATACTATTGCAATTTCATATGAATAAAAATTCATATTGAAGCCACATTTTTGGACCAAGAATCCAACTTATTATTAAATTTAGAGTCATCTAAGCATACTATCTCAAACTCATATTGCAAGCCAAATTTTGAGTCAAGAATCAATCTCATGATTAAAACTAGGCAATCACATTTTTTCCATCTCTTAATTAAATTTAGAGTCATCCAAGCATACTATATCAAATTCATTTGAATAAAAATTCATATTGCAAGGCACACGAAATTTAGAGTCAAGAACCAATCTCATAATTAAAATTTAGGCTATCCAGTCATAGCAACAAACTTGTCTTAAGGGTGCATATTGAAACTATTCAATTTTTATGAATTTTCTTATACATGAATAATCAAGCATCATGAAGATTATACATTATTGATAATCGTTAATAATACATTTATGTTGCAAAGAAAAAACCACCGAAAACATTCTTGCCGAACACGATTTTGGAGATGGATAATGTTTGCGCAACAGAAAAAAAGAATTGATAGATCAATAATCCAAAGGAGAGTGTTTTAAAATGGAGAGAGAGAGAGAGAGATGAATAGGTGAATAAAGATACCAAATTCAGAAGAGATGCAATGTAAAACTTGAGAGGACGGCAGATTAATTGAAGGTCCAATCAAGAACCTTTATACCTACATCTCTCTTTCGAATCGGGGCAAATTCCAATATCATGGATAGCATAAACTTAAATCCAAATAACCAAGCTTGCGACTCAGTAGTCGTCTTTTTCGGCATCAATTTAAATCAGATTTCTAGGGTTTAAAAATTCAAGATTCATGGAGTTGAACATTCAAGAACCGGATGTAACCGTCGCAAACGAAACAGAAAAAAGATGCCTCAAAACATTGATGCCAAACACGAAGATGCCACGGATGGAAATAATTATAAAGAATTCAATTCAAAAATTGGAAAGATTGAAACCTGAATGCGAATCTTGAATTCAGAAAAAGAGACCACAGATTCATCGAATCTCGAGTTCAGATGAAAACATGTAGCAGCGGCGAGAAATCAAATTCGGATCAGCGATTCAACGATTCAGCGACTACAGATTCATCGAACTTGAATATAGAAGCTAAATCTGTTTTTCAGTTTCGCCACACGCCTGTATATCTTTTTCGCTCCCTACAGCGTTAGTTCAAAGTGCTTGCTTGGTGCGTGCTTAGTCCTATTTATAACGTGTTAAATTAAAATGAGAGTTTTTCTTTTTTACAGCTGTAAAATCATAGGATAATTTATTGACCTAAAATAACGTGTTTTTTTAAAACCAAAAATAACGTTAAGTGTTTACAATATTTTTATGAAAGGTTTATAATATTTTTTTTGAAACAAAGCATTTATAATATTTTATTATACACATGCTAAAAAAAATTTACTGAATACAAAATATCTGAAAAATAAGGAAAATTTTTTTTATTCGTTATTATAATTGTTTTTAAAGTTATTATAATTTATGTCGCCTATTATTTACTCTTTCTATATTTATTTTTTCTAGTGTTGGTATATCTAAAATTTCTTCTTAAAATTTTTAATAAAATTATAAAAGGATAAATTTGAGTGAAAAAATATATAATAATACAAACAACAAAAGTATTTTCTATAACTTTTTTTTTATTTTCCACTTCTTATATTTGTTTTTATTAATAAAGTATTTTGTACACTATACAGTTATATGT
>JBBPBP010000003.1:47939729-47953679 GCA_037974735.1 Cicer chorassanicum | reverse complement strand
TTAAAATTTTATTTTATTTATTAATTACTTCCTCTTTCGTCTTAAATTATAAACATCATTTAAAAAAAATTGTCTTTAAATATAAATCATCTCATATTATTTTCTGCATTTACTCTTTTCGTTTTCAAAAATATTTTTTATTAATAGTACCTAATAAATCTTAAAAGATGAAAATTCAAAGTTAAATATATTTAAATGGCAAATTTTGGATAATTATTATTCTTCTCAAAATATGTAAATTGGTCAACTTTATATGATCCAAATGTATTATTATGCGATATGATATGTTAAACATATTGTTTATCTTTTTGGTAAAGTTCCTTTTAAAATGAAGAAAAAAAAAACATAGGAACATATGTAAACCTTAATTAGAATTATAAAACAAATATGGATTCTCCAAAATTAAGAACACAACCGTATCTTACTCGCAATGCTACAACATTATGAATAGTAATGTGCCACCTTGGCTTTTCTAATGTTTTACACTTTTTGTCAAAACCTCTTTCTTTCCTTTTGATATTTTCCTCGCTTTCATGGATGTGATTTCAAATAACGTTTTTATAAATCCTATTTGTGTGCAATTAATAAGATTGTAAAAGTGCTTACAAAAGCAATATAAAATCATTGAGTTGAAATTAATGAGTTCCTCAAACGTTACATATTCGATTTTGACAAACCCATCGGACAAAACCACACAGGTCTGTTTTGATAAGACAATATCCCATGGTTCGGCGCTTTGGATTGAAAATTCATTAGAAACAACATTGCCTACTTTTGTTCTTCAATTTGCTGTTATCTTAGCACTCAATCGAATTTTCCTCTTTCTTTTTGAATCATGCAATATACCTCGTATTGTTCCCAACATTTTTGTAAGTATATACCTTCGATCTCTTTTATTTTATGATCATTGGTTAACGAGTAATGGTTGGTTTTTTTTAATCTATTCTTGTTAAAATGACTATAATTAGCAAAATTAAATACTAGAAAAATCATTAATATGTGAGAGTAGTTTGCTTGGATTGGCTCTGGGATCGACAAAATCACGGTGGCAGCATAATCCTGTAAAAGCTCCAAAGCTTTTGTCAAAAAAACCCATAACTCAAATGATGAGGTTTTTTGTGTGTTTGTATTTGCAGAAATATATAAGATAGATAATATGTAGGGACACTCTATTCTAAATTGTAATTTATGGCTCTATATAAACATAAATTGTAATACACAAACAAATCTTTAAAAAAGAACAAATGTTAATGCACAAAAACATCACCGTGATTCCACCAATTTTATTGGCAATCCAAACGTGCACTAAATAACGGCAGCCACAATCGCGTGGTCGCATTGTGACATCAATTTTTTTGATATTGTATTGCAAATCCCAGTCCCACCGTGTATGTTTAGATGAACGGCGAGTTTGACAAAATTATTGCGTCACCGTGATTTTATAAAAGCTCTAAAATGTAGCTTTTGTCATAAATGCGGTAACTCACCGTAATTCTATCAATTTCATTGTTAATCCAACATGCACGAAACAACGGAAGTCACAATCGCGATCGCATTGTGACACCAATTTTTTTTATGTTGTAGTCCAAATCCCAGCCCTAACGAGACTTTCTTTTTAAAATAATTTGTTTATTACTAATCAACATGCATCAACTAATTAATTTTTGTGGTTATGTTCCTAGACTGGTTTTTTATTTGGTCCATCTGCTCTGGGAAAATGGAAAGATTTCTTCACAACCATATTCCCTTACAACAATATGTTACCTTTAGAGACAGTGGGAGCATTAACACTTGTTTACTATGTGTTCTTGGTTGGCTTAGAAATGGACTTGAAACCAATTAAAAGGGGTTACTACAATAAGAAAGCAATGGTTGTTGCAGCTGTTGGCATAGTCTTCACTTTACCAATTGGGGTTGGCTTATACTATCTTCTTGTAACAGACATGGGTAAAAAATCATTGTCACATTCAGATAGTGATAAACACTTGAGGGGTGCAATATATTGGGGAATCACTCTTTCATGTAGTAGTGAGTTTCCTGAAGTTGCTAAAATCCTTTCTGATTTAAAGCTTTTGTTGACAGAGAATGGACAATTGGCTTTAACTTCTTCTTTGATTAATGACTTGTTCTCTTGGACACTCCTTTTGTTGGTTCTAACACAGCTATATTATGCTTCTTTGTGGTCACTGTTTGTGATACTCTTACTTGTGTTAGCATGTTTTTATGTGATTCATCCTTTTGCTAAGTGGCTTGTTAAAAAAGTTGGAAATGGCGATCGCGAGTTTGTCGAGTCACAAGTTGTGTGTCTTTTTCATGTGGTTTTGGTCATTGGATTAATCTCTGATGGGTTGGCTGCACATTCAATTACTGGTGCTTTCTTTTTAGGTGTTATTATCCCAAAGGGTGCACTTAACAATGCGGTTCAAGATAAGGTTTTTGATTTTGTGTCTGAGTTTATGATGCCATTGTTTTTTCTCACTGTTGGGGAGAGAACCAATATTCAAGACTTGGCTTTGGATACACATTGGATAACTGTTGTTATTGTTATTGTGTTGGCTTTTATGGTAAAATTGGTGTGCGTATTTGCAGTTTCTTGGATATATCAGATGCCAGTCATGGAAGGATTATCCCTTGCACTCCTCATGAACACTAAAGGGACAATGCCATTGATAATTTTGTATACTGCCATGGATAGACTAGTAAGTTATCTAACAACCTTAACGGTGGTTAATTGTATAGAGTATATAATATGGTTTATTAGCACATTAAGAAATCAAAATGCTACCAAAACACTCCTTAATACACTTTTTTCATCACATTCTTATATTACCTTGTGAAATTTATTAGTTTTTCCAACTAAGATATGCCTAAGAAGAACTAAGTGATCCAAAACTTGCTAGGTAAAATATTATACAACATATATTAACATATAAATGTAAGAATATATTGTGATATAGGAATTGGAGAGCCAAAGCTTTGTGGTGATGTTGTTGGCATGTTGGTTAATGACAGCAATCGCGGGTCCTCTCTTAGTTATACTCACAAACTCGCTTAACACTGGCAAAGCTATAAGGAAGAGTATGCAACAAGGCACAAGACCAGACTCGCCTCTTAGAGTGTTGGCGTGTATCCACTCAAAACATGATGCTGAGGAAATCATCGACCTTCTCAAAGCATCAAGTCCATCAGTTAGGTCCCCAATTCAGGTATGATCAATACTATTTCTAAACTCTTTTAATATTATAAAAAGTTTTATTATATTTTATCACGGTGTCATGTGGTGATATTACTTTCTAAAATATATGCATAAATATCTATGTGATGAGATTTGATGAATTCCTTTGTTAAATTTTTATTGTGTGACATACTCTTGAATGATACAAGATTATATATATATAATTTCAAATTCAGGTGTTAGCAGTTGAGCTAATCAAGATGACTAACCGACCAACTTCATCACTAATTATTAGAGACGCTCGGAAGCCATTGTTTCACTCAAATTCGAGCAAGGTGGATAACCTCAAGCGAGACAACGGGGACATCCTCGGAAGCTTTGACAACCTCAGCCAGGCCATCTTTGCTGACAAGCTCAGAGTTGTCTCCCACTACAACACCATGCACAAGGACATTGTAAACCTATGCACCCAAAAACACGTGAACCTCATCGTGACCACTCTCAATAAGCAACCAACCTACGACGGGTTGGGTGCAGGCACTGCCACCGCTAGAGCCGTCAACATTATCAACAGGTATTAGAGATATAAAGATAGCTATTAAAATATGAAGAAAAAAATGACAACACATTGTCCTTTCTTTTTTGTGTTTTTCTTGCCACAATGTTTCTTTAGAGTTGCATACCACTAACTCTGAGTGTGACAGAAATATATAATATCAAGGGGTACACGAAGGATTATATAGTCAATGAGAACAACTAACTTTAACTAGTGTAACTAACTTTTATATCTCTAACAACAGGGACCATGCAAGCAAGGATGAGAAAAGAGTGGTATTGGAGAATCTAGTAAAAGAAGCACCTTGTTGTTTAGCCATTTTTGTTAATCGTGAATTCAGCAGTTGTCAGCAACATTCTAAAGAAAAGAGAATAGCAATGTTCTACGTTGGCGGCGCCGATGACCGCGAAGCCCTTTCTTATGCTTGGAGGATGAGTAGGAACTTGGAGGTTCAGCTAACCGTGGTGAGGCTTGTTTGGGACAATCCTGAAGATAGGTTTGATGAAAGGGACAGAGAATATTTAAAAGTGTTTGTGCAGCAAACAATAGATACACCAACAGTGAGGTATTTGGAGAAGGTGGTGAAGGATGAGAAAGAAACTGTGAGGCTTTTAAATAGAATAGGGAACATGGGGTTTGATTTGTATATCATTGGAAGAGGACATGAGAGGAAGATGTCGTTGGCACAAACAGCAGATCCTGTGTTGGAAGAACCTTTATTGGGTCCTCTTGGAGATACTTTGTCAGATTTGAATTCTGCTGCTAACACATCCATTTTGATATTTCAAAGAGAAGCTGAACTTCAGCATGGAGATGGTTCGAGGAAACACGAGCGCAATGCTTCTGCGGCTTCTGCACATATTTTTGATGGTGATGCGGATCCACAGCATGTGATGTTTCCTCACAAGGATATCCACCAATGACATTTTGTCATAATGTTGCATAAAGATGAAGCATGAATGGTGGAAATATTGCCATTGGAACATGTGTGTGATGATTTAATGGCTGGAAGGGGTTGTGTAAATTGGCACCAAGCTAGTACTAAAAAACTGACTTGTTTCTTACTTGTACATATTTTTTGTTTCTTTGGTAGGAGTATAGGGAGCAGAGTTATAAGCTAGGATTTTAAGATATGAACAACTAGTCTTTTTTTTCCCACAATAGTATTGATAATAAAGTTATTGCATTTTTAACTGTGTTATATTATGAAAGAATTTGCCAATTTTGTTACGTCTGAGAATTTGGTTGGCTACTTTATAATAGGGTGTCCTTTTAACATCATTTTTTCATCTGCTATACTTCATCCATAAAAGCTGAAGGTGAGTATATATCACATGCAGCAAAAGGACTAAACCAATAAGGTCTTTTTAGATAGACCAAAGTATGAAAATTGAGGCAAAACCCGATATGTAAAATCTCCTTATGAGAGATCTAAATCCCTCTTTTTACTTATTCAACTTACAATACAACCATCAATTCATTAAAATAGAGAGATTTACTATTTAGAAAATAAAAGACTCTTTTTCTAACACATATATCTAATATAATCTTAGGAGGGTCTGTTTGAGAGAGGGATTTTGGAGAGGAGAGGAGGACTTGTTTTTCTTTTCGAAATCAAGCTAGTTATGAAATGTTATTCTTTTAATTATTTTAAAATCTCAAATGTATATTAAAATATGGACTCGGTTCTCCAAAATCCTCCTCCCAAACAAACTCTTAAGTATTTACTAATAGTATTTAGGGGGAAAAACTATACACCTTAAATAAGATGTATAGTTTGAAGTGTAGTTTTCACTTGTATATTATCATAGGGTACAAATAACTTATAGTTTTAGTTTAGTATTTGGAAAATTAAGGATTATGATGATTGAGTTAGTCTAGCAAGCTAAATCACTTAAACTCGTGACTAACAATAGTACCAAATAGGCTAAAATATCAGTAAGATTAACTCTAAGTTTTAAAAATTGGTCCTGATTCTTGAATAAAGAAGACTACTAGATAAGGTGGACGGTGGTTAATTCATATAAATAGAGTTTTGGATGAGCCTCTTCAATTGTAATTCAAAAATACTTTTTTTTATATGTTATTTTAAATTTCCCCCAACATATGTTCATCAAGAGGTTAAAATTCTTAATTATTTTTATACATAGTGTTGCAAGCTCAGTTTGAAGTTTTGTAGACATAATTGATAGTGAAAGGCATCTGTGAGTTGATTGATCTTCTGGCAATAAATATACCAACTAGACCTAGTAAATGGTTTGAGAGGGAGATGCGTGTTGGTCGCGCTTGCTTCCGGTGAAGGACGAGAACTAGAAGGATTTGCTTATTAGCTTTGCGCTTGCTTGCTTTTAGTCCCACATCGTTTAAAGCTAATATCGTTTCACTGTTTATATACAGTATTTGAACCACTAGGTTTGTCCCTTCGGGGACATCCGATAAAATTGGAACGATACAGAGAAGATTAGCATGGCCCCTGCGCAAGGATGACACGCACAAATCGAGAAATGGTCCAAATTTTTTTTGACATTTTTTTTTCTTACGATTTCTCCGTTCAGATCTGACTCTTTTTCTGCATTTCGTTTTCCCCTTTTGGTTCTCGTCACATATGATAGTTTAAGCTTAGACATCATTCATTTTAGTCTTCGATAAAACTTTGGGTATATTGCCATGATTTATCAAAAAATTAATTGATTAAGAAATCTCTGTTCTAATTGTCTGGTGTCTGCAACAGTAAGTGTTGCCGTTTACGATTTTTATAAAGCTTCTAAATTGACTTTATAACCAATTTATATACTTCATTAAGGTTATATTGACTGGAAATTTCTTCTTTAATTTATATCTTATGCATCTAGATTAGGTAATGGAGTTAGGTTATGTAACTCTTGTTGATGCATTACAGGAATATTTGCATATTTTGATCATGAATTGAAGTTTTTCTTGCTCAAATGCCCTGTATTTTACTCATTTAATACTATATTTTACTCTTTGAGTTCTGCTTTGAAATAAGAGTTATTATGCAGATAAAACAATACCCATTTTTTGTTAACTTGATAAAAAGTCTTATCATGTGGTTTCATATATTGAAGAATGCAAATGAGTTATGTAGATAACATATTACTCATTTTTTGCCCTGTACTGTAAAACAGTTTTTCTAAATTGAAACTGTATCTAATCATAGTTTTTTGTTATTGAGCTTTTCATTAGTTATTAGTGAAGTCTAGGATTGAAGAAATAGATTGCAGTTGGTTTGGATTAATATAATACCTCCATTGAATGGTAGTTGACATGTTAGACACTATAAAAGGAGCACACCCCTTCTATGAGGAAGAGAATGAGTTGAGAATGGAATCAATGATAAAAAGTATAAGTAGGATATGCACAGATGCATCATTTTTTACTCAAACAGAAAATACAGCTTTATTACACAAAACAAAACCTCTCACCAAGTGCAAACATAGTATGCATAGTATTAAACTATTAATGCATGATAGTATTTTATCACATTACATGACCCTCTATATATCTTCCTTGTCCTTCACAATGACTCCATGTCCTCCATCTTCAGCTTCTTTAATCTGCCTCTCTATATCTGCCTTCTTTTCCAAGAGTACTTCTATTTTTGCATTCACTTTTTCAAGCTTTTGTTTCAGCTTGCCAACATCATTGGTCTTGTCCTTTCCAGAAAGTTTTTTCTTCTTCTCTTCCTTGTCTTCTTTTTTCTTCTTCTCTTTAACTTCCTTCTTGTCATCTTCCTTTTCGCATTCCTTCACAGTTTCTTCTATATCAATATCCCTTACAGATACCTCTTTCACATCCACCTCCACATCTTTATCCTTCTCTTTCTCTTCATCCTTGTTCTTCTTTTTCTTATTTCCATCACCATCATCATCAACATTCTTGTCCTCCTTTTCCTTTTTCTTGTCCTTCTTTTCCTTTTTCTTGTCCTTCTTTTCTTCACCATCCTTACCTTCATCTTCTTTCCCCTTCTCCTTCTTTTCCTTTTTCTTTTTCTCCTTCTCCTTATTTTCATCACCATCTTCTTTCTCATCTTTTCCCTTTTTATTCTTCTCCCTGTCCTTCTTTTCATCACCATTTTCTTTATCATCTTCGTTGTCGTCTTTTTTCTTTTTCTTCTTCTCCTTTTCCTTCTTCTTCTTCTTCTCTTCACCATCCTCCTTATCATCATCTTCTTTCCCCTTTGCCTTCTCACCATCAGTTTTGTCCTTCTTTTTCTTCTCCTTATCCTTCTTTTTCTTTTCTCCCTCTCCCTCTTCCTCCGCCTCCTTCTCTTTCTTCTTTTTCTTTGATTTATCTTCTTCATCCTTATGTTCCTTCTCTTCCTTACATTCTGTCTTCTCTTTCTCTACTGATTTTGTCTCCAAATCCTTTTCTACCTCAACCTTCTCTTCTTTTACATCACATGGTGTTTTATCCTCAATCTTGATTTGAATGGAGTCTTCCATATCTATAATATCTTGACACAGCTGAAACATATATGTGAATGTGAATTGTGTGAAGCCGAACATTAATTTAACTAATTTGCTTAAAACTATACAAAAAACAGTTATACACATTTCAGTATTCTAAAACAGTTATAAAACTCCATAGAAAAACCGGTAATGAAGAATTGAAGATGAACTGAATTGTTTAAAACTAGAATATCTAAAAAAATAATTAAAAAATCCCAGATTATGTAAGTAGAATTATTATAATATGTAGAATAACAACAGATATGAGAGTATGACCAATAATAGAAGCTTCGTTAAAGATTATGTACAAGATCAGATCTGAGACTATAAACAAGAATTTTCTGTTCATCCAAAAAAAAAATGAAATGAAATCTGAACATAAAATTACATTACAAGCAACAAGATTGATGAATATTCAATATGCCAGTTAACAATGCATCAATTAAAGAAAAAAGAAATTGAGGAAAGAATGAAAAGAGTTACCGTAACGGTGACAGTAATAGTACCTGAAGTGAATGGTGCTTTCGGTTTGAAGAAAAGTTTTGGTAGCTTAGTAGTATGAGTTTCGGTTAATTGTAATATTTATAAGATTTTTTCATCATCAATTAACTGTAACATGTTGTGACGTGGCATTTACGCGTAAGCAACAAATAAAGCTTTCATTTTCAATGATGAAATTAAAAAAGTCGTGTCGACCCAACCATATTTGACGGTGCCTTTTTCCTTCCTCCGTGTTGTGTGCGCGGCTATATATTATTTTTCAAAAATTATTACGTAATTTCTTTATTTCATATTCAAATTGTTTTTAAAATAGTTATTTAACTATCGTTTAGCAAATACTAATATTTGAATTTAATTTGTAAATATCCATAATAATTTCTTATACAGTCAACAATCACAGTAATTAAATTGATGACAATTTTTTACTTTTTTATTATTATTTATAAATTCACTCGTATAATTAGTCCTAATTTATCGAATATATAAAAAAAATTATATTATATGTGCATAAAAATTAAACTCATAATATTTAGACGCAGATGCAAGTAGTTTTTTAAATAAAAAAAACTAGTACTATTATATGATTATTTAACTTACTTTTTGTACAACGAGGAGTAGATTCCAAACAAAAAACTAAAAAATTAAACAAATATTTTTAAGCATGCAAACCCCGTTTACATTATAAAAAAGGAAACTTGTATCTCTCTAGGAGGAGTCTCTATAGTTTGAGTTTCATAAGATATCTCAACTAGATTAAAATTAGTTAGCTAATCAGCGCTTCTGTTACCTTCACACCAGATGTAATTAATATGAATAAGCGAGTCTAAATCCGTAAGGTCTCTAATTTGTCGAACAAGTATGGGGATGATCACATTAAAGATGCACCTCCCTGTAGGCATGTCTACCAAAGTCTTCGAATCGCTTTTTATAATGAAGTGAGTGATACCCTATCTTCTAGTCAAATTTATTATGATGAACATGCCCCACATTTACGCTTGAAGAGCGTCCCAATTCTCAATCTTGCGAGTGTAACCTTTAAGCCACCTACCAATTGAATCCCTTAGATGACATACGCAACTTGATATCTCTAAATAATTTTTGTATGCACCATCATAATTTAGTTTGGTTCATCCTTCTTGAGGACATTGTCAACCTATGTAAAGAGTTTTAGATCGATGTGTGTTTCTTGTCACTTTATCAGTCTTAAAGTTGTTGATGTCGCCATTTTAATTATTGTGTATGTTAATTGAAACATTATTTCAATGTCAATCAACATGATTTAAGCTTTATAGCAATACTTTAAGGAACCACTTAAGTGTCAAAGATACTAATTACAATGAATTCCTATAAGAAAGAAAAATCCGGTCAAATAATATGTGAATAAACCTACTTATCCCATATTGGTCCTTCCCCTTGTCAAGTCTGTACCCCCATTTTACCAATCTCACAAGCCAGGCCCTTGAAAACTCTCTGCTATGTAACATATGAGTTTTTGTTAGATAGGATTATTATAGAACTTCGTCTAAGCCATAATTCATACACAACCATGTAGAATGCATCGAAGTCAATGGGAGGTGAATGCCATTGGAAGTGTTTCCTCACCTTCAACACATTCCTTTGTAGCATCAAATACTCATCAGAACTTATACCTTTCAAGATCTTTTTCAATAAAGGTATGTCTGATGTAGTGACAACAATAGAAAAGCTCTTCCAGTTTAACACATCTGCAAATGGAAGATCATAATAATTGGCAATGATCACTGGAACACAACCATAATATAACGAATCTCCGATTCGAGCTGTGTTCACTTCAAAGCCTTTAACATGAAGACAAAACTTGCTTCCTAATAACTCGTCCGCGTATGGTGTTTTCAGTCTTCCATGGTGAACAAAGATTTCTGAATCATTTTTCCATGTCTCAAGAAGTTTTATCCGTACCGGGGAATTAACTTCTCCGGCAAAGAAAGCTAGCTTTTTCCTGTCATTTTTCACAGGAAAAAAAAATGTTCAAAATGAGGTTCAATTCAAGGCCGGCTCAAACATAAGTCTACTAGCAAAAAAAACTTTTTGCTTAACGCGTAGTAACCAGTGTGTGCTTTTTCATCTAATAAAATGAATTCGTTCAATTTTTCTGTTACTATGTCTCACTTAGTAAAATCTCGCCTAAAAGTTCACTTTATACCTTAAAATATGTTGGGTTGGCCTTGATTTAATTAAAAAACATACAACAAAATATTTGAGAAACTATGTGGGATTGGTAACATGAATCAACCATATACAATTGTGTTCTGTCAAGAAGTTAAATAAAAGGATGTGAATGATCATGTGATAAGTTTAGTACATGAACTCTAGAACATGTATGATTCAGAATAATGACAAATGCATGCAAGAAGAAGAAATGCTACCTATTTGATGAAACAAGGTTGGGGGGATTTTCTTTTCTTGGCCAAATTTGAGGTAAACATGTATCCTTATGAGCAATATAGCCAGTTAGGAAATAGCTTGATGAGCAAACAACTTGAATAGCATTGAATTTCACATCAGGTGCTTTCTCCATTGCAGACCTTCCAATTGAATGACATGCCACATAAAAGTGATCCGCACCTCCGGTGCGATTCCAATAAGGATACTTGTGAACGATATTTTGAACATAATCTCTAATGAAATCTTGAATACCTTCCACACCAACTCGAGGATCATGCCGCAAACTTGCTATGGAAAAAGGCATAAAGAAAAGGTCTGCTTCTGTTGGATCATTTGTAATGAAATGACTCTTCATGAGCACTTTTTTGAAGTAACTTTCACTGGCATAATTGCCACCAGGTTTAAGTTTCATTGGCAAAAGCACGTTTACAAAAGGGTCATCTTTCCTGTGAGGATAAACATATATCTTAAAGCTCCTATTCATATCTTTATAGTCTTCCAGAAAGAGATCTCTATCATGGAACAAGTTGTTGTTTTTCTCTAATCCTGAACCATAAGAAACAACATTCTTGGATTTGGATCCTTCAAATGGTCTTGCGCAAATCTCTTAATATATAGCATCATTATTTGAAATTTTCAAAGATGATAGAAATATGTTAAGGTAAATTTGTAAGGCTATCTTGTTTATATAGTCACTACTCACAATATATATATTATATATACACACACAAATACATATATACGCATTTAATTTAACTTAGAGATAGAAAAATGAGAATCCGGCTTCAATTACCATAAACTGGCCACAATTTAAAATAAAAAATAAACAAATTGAACAAGTTCAACACCAAATTATTATATCAAATGCAAAATAGGATACAGAAATTCAGAACAATCAATTTTGCTAACATGTGTCCTTATGATACTTGTTAAGTATTTTAAAAGTATAACTTTTTTCTTGAAAAAAAAAAATACTTTTAAATTTTCAATGAGTTGAATGCACAACTTTCAAGTTAAAATTTCTACATTGAATTTCTGAACAAGTGTTTTTTTGAGGTATATATTAGCATTTTCCTTTTCCTATTAAGTATATATTACTATCTCACAAGTTTCATTTGAGTATAACTTACAATAATTCCTTATAGGGTGGCATAAATGTGAGCCATTTACTAAACTAAGAATATGAAAATAGAATACTGCAAATTAATATGCTGTAAACTTTAATCAGTCCTCATAGAGTTGCATCGGTGATACATAATAAGATAGTAAACTTCTGAAATTTTATATATTAAAATAGAATAGCAATCAATCAGTATTAATCTTCTAATACCAAAAATTTCGAAATTCATGCCTTGATGCCACCAGCTTCATATCAATTGCACATGTTCATATATCCACTTAGAGTAAATGGCACACAAGTAAATAAAAAAATTGCAAGTATCATGTCAGGTACACATGTTCATATATATCCACTTACAGAAAGCAAATAAAATACAAATAAGTTTGTCTCATTGAGAAAAAATTAAGATTCATCAATCATGTTACCAGCATCTACATCACATAAGACAGTATCATGCACGTTGCAACAACAACATAATGCATTTCTCTGTTGATAATTACGAAGCACAGACATCTCTAAGATTAGACATGTTGCCGTATTCGACACGCATCCAATACATGTCCGTCAACTCAGACAATTGTATGATAAAAATATTTTTTTTTGTTTCGATACCCCTTAGACACGTCTGAGACACATATATGGGATTAAAGATAAATTTAGATGTTTTTACAAAAAAATCTCATGAATCAACAACAAAGTTCCATCTCCTCTAACAAAGGGCAGCTTAAAATTAGTGAATGAATGATTATTTTGAAAAAGTCAAACCATTATAAAAAAAAAGTCTAGCCGTAAGCATATTAATGAATAAGAAAGTTAAAAATTGAAACTTTTGCATACTATTTGAGTTGGATTGAGGTGGCAGACCCCGTTGACTTTGTGGTGAAAGGCCATGACCCAATTGGAAAGTCTGAAACTTGGTGAACTCGGAAGCATTGTTGTGTAAGGTAGTGGTTGGAGATAGAAGAACGGGAAGGGAAGATAGTGAACTGAAGTACTGAGAAGTGGATTGGAGGTTGTGGTGTTGATGGTGGTTGGTGAAGATGATGGAGGTAGTGTAAACATAGAAGAGAATGGAAAGAGAGGTTAAGAGAGCTAAGGTAGCAGGAATGAAGAAGAAAAAGTTTCTGAATGAGGCTACAACATGAAGATGAGAGTATTGGTCGATAGAATTGTAGAGATTGCTCAATTTCTTCTCTAAAAGTTGAAGACTAATAATCAATTTAGTTTTTCTATAAACTAGTTTAATCTTTTATTCTCCAATTCTTGAATTCAATGCTCTCTATACTCTAATATAAACAATAAAAAAATTATGTTTAGTAGCAAATATATATAAGTAAATGTTGTTTTTTTTTCTTTCTGATGGTATAAATACTATTATAAATTTATATAATTGCTTCGACTTTGAATTCAATGATATTAGATGTAACAGTATATTGATATTTATCAATTGAATTATAATTTAAAGATAATATTAATTATTTTTATTATATTTAATTTAATGTTATTATTCTCTAATT
Source organism: Cicer chorassanicum (assembly GCA_037974735.1). Classification (NCBI taxonomy): domain Eukaryota; kingdom Viridiplantae; phylum Streptophyta; class Magnoliopsida; order Fabales; family Fabaceae; genus Cicer; species Cicer chorassanicum. Next base: position 47,939,917 of record JBBPBP010000003.1, on the reverse strand, counting down.
ATTCTTATATTAATTTAAAATTTATTTTTTAATAACTCTTTTATTCTCTTAAAAAAGTTATGAGAGGTAATTTGAAAAATACAGTTAATTTTTTATTACTCTAAAAAGTCAAATGAATTGCGTTTTTCTGAAAATAGTGTTTTTTTATTTATATACGATATTATAACGAATATTTCTCTTCTCTTGCT
>JBBPBP010000003.1:47889610-47933738 GCA_037974735.1 Cicer chorassanicum | reverse complement strand
GAAGGATTTGAATTTAATGCTATTACAATATAATGGACACATTTGTTAAAAATAATTTTTATAGTATTTTATTTTTTGTTATAATATTTTTTCAATTTAGAATAAAACTTTAAATAAAAAATTGGTTTCAATAGTTTATCTTAAATTATAATTGTAAATATTTTATCTATTTTCTAAATTTTTTTTGATTAATAAAATTTTAAAAAATGATTAAAATAAAAATTTATTTTGAGAAGTTCTTCATAAAAATCATTTTTAGAAAATATTTTTAAAAAATATAATTTTATCATATTAAAATATTTAAATTATTAAATATCAAAATTATATTTTTTAATTGATAACAAATCTAAAAAACTTATACGATATTTAAATAAATTTTGATAAGAATCATCTTTAAAAATAAAATAAAATTCAGTTGTTAAACAAATCGCAATAGATATAGTAAATTTGAACCGCATCTAAAATTAAAACCGGTTTGATTTACATCAATTTTGTAAAATTGTGCATTCTGAATTCAAACCGTCCGATGTCCAATTAACGAGCATGATGTGAAACAGAGCATAAAAACTAGGTAATTTATAAGTGGAGTCAATCTCGGTAAAAGGCAAGGAAGCGTAGGATAAGAAAGTTGAGAGAGCCGCATCACCCCGCCATTCAAATAAGAAACAGAAACCCTCGTTGCGTTTTCTCTCATTCTTCTTTTCGACTTTCGAGCGAGGCTCACACACTCTTCCCTCCCTTTCTTTCTCTCTCTCTCTCTATCTCTCTCTTCTCTATCCACTCCAATAACACTATTCAACTCCGCAACCCTTTCTCTCTCAATTTCATCAATGGCGAACGATCCAAACCAAACTCAAATGGCTCTAATTCTAGGACAGGATTCAACTCACCTGGAATCCCTAATCACAAACCTCATGTCCTCCTCCAACGACCAACGTTCCCAAGCCGAAAGCCTCTTCAACCTCTGCAAACAAACCTACCCTGATTCCTTAATCCTTAAACTCTCTCAACTTCTTCACACTTCCCCTAACCAAGAAACACGTACCATGTCCACCATCCTTCTCCGCCGTCACCTCACGCGCCACCATGACGAATCCTTTATTTACCCACACCTTTCACCTTCAACTCAATCCACCCTCCGTTCCCTCCTCCTCTCTTCTCTCCATCAAGAGCCAATCAAATCAATCGCTAAAAAACTTTGCGACACTGTTTCCGAACTTGCCTCCGCTCTTCTCTCCGATGACCTTGCTTCCTGGCCTGACCTTCTTCCGCTTCTTTTTCAGTGGGTTACTTCATCTGACACTAGGCTTCAGGAAATTTCTTTACTTGTGTTCGCTCAATTGGCTCATTATATCGGTGAAACCCTACTTCCTCAATTGTCCACTCTTCACTCTGTTTTCCTCCGCTGCCTCGGTGCTTCCACCTCCGCCGATGTCCGTATTGCTGCCCTTGCCGCTAGTATCAACTTCGTTCAGTGCCTCTCCAATCCCTCCGACCGCGACAGGTATTGCAAACTCAAATTGTGGTCCAATTTTGATTAACTTCAATTCAGTTATGTTTATAAGTTTCATGAAAATTGGGATTCACTTGTTATTGATTACTGTTGGTATTTGTTGAACTGTATATATGAAGTTGGTGGAACTGTTATTGTTACTGAATTAGCTATTTCCACCAAATTATGGTCCAATTTTGATTGATTAACTTCAATTGAAGTAAGTTTATTGGTTTCATGAAAATTGAGATGCACTAGTTATTGATTATTGTTAGTATTTGTTGAATTCTATGTTTGAAGTCTGTCGAACTGTTATTGTTACTTATATAATTATTCCAACAGAGAGAATATGGCTGACTAAGTGTGCATGTGTAATTATAGGTTTCAGGATTTGCTGCCCCTCATGATGCAGACATTGACTGAGGCATTGAATTCTGGTCAGGAGGCGACTGCGCAGGAGGCACTTGAGCTTCTCATTGAGCTTGCTGGGACTGAGCCACGTTTCCTGCGCAGGCAGATTGTTGATGTTGTTGGTGCCATGCTGCAGATTGCTGAGGCTGACTCTTTAGAAGAAGGGACTCGTCATTTGGCTATTGAGTTTATTGTTACACTTGCTGAGGCGAGGGAGCGTGCTCCTGGGATGATGAGGAAGCTACCGCAGTTTGTGAGTAAGCTGTTTGGTGTGCTGATGAATTTGCTGCTGGATATTGAGGATGATCCTGCTTGGCATGGTGCTGAGACTGAGGATGAGGATGCTGGTGAGACTAGTAACTATGGATTTGGACAGGAATGTTTGGATAGGCTTTCAATTGCTTTGGGTGGGAACACAATAGTTCCGGTTGCATCTGAGTTGTTGCCAACTTACTTGGCTGCACCTGAATGGCAAAAGCACCATGCTGCACTCATTGCTCTTGCACAAATTGCAGAGGGTAGTTCAAAGGTATACTTTTACTTGCCAGTGTTATGCCCATCAATCGTAATTGATATGTTTTCTAAAACATTTATGGTATTAGCTACTATTATGTTTTTCTTTTGTAAAATTGTACTTGCTTATAATTATAATGGTTATAAATTATAATTGGACAATGTCTGGTGTTTCTGTCTCAATATTTTTTTTTAATTTCAACATTTATTTCGTCTGCATTCTTGGTGAATTATTCTGTGTGCTCATGTCTTTGATCATAATCACTGATGGTGCAGGTGATGATAAAGAATTTAGAGCATGTGTTGTCAATGGTTTTGAATTCATTTCGCGATCCACACCCTCGGGTGCGGTGGGCGGCTATAAATGCAATTGGGCAATTGTCCACAGACTTGGGGCCAGACTTGCAGGTTAAATATCACCAATTAGTGCTTCCGGCATTAGCTGGAGCCATGGATGATTTTCAAAATCCTCGAGTACAGGTTTGCACTTTTATCTAGACCCTGTACATTGTCCCCTGTACTAGTTCAAGTCACTTGGGCTCCTCCATTGTTCTCTAAATATATGAAAATTTATTCTTATCGACCATTGCGTGTTCTCAATAATATTAGGTTAAAGATGGACTTGATAATCTAGCTTTACTGGATTTCATTCTTGCTCTTCCATTTGTCCCTTGATTATGTATTCTACTGGAGGCAACTAATTTTGTTTCTAGTGCTTGATCAAAGTAATCTCATGCATTTATCATCTTGTGTTACCTCATGGATTGTTTTTTTAGGTTCTAGGACTTGTTCACATAGTTTTTATACCGTCCCCAGTTCTCTAATGGCTTTATGCAGAGGTTTTTCTCATACTCATCAGACATTTACTTTTTAAGAATATTAAACTGTCTGGGCTAATTTTCTGGAGTATGCTTTTTTAATATTTTGGATTTTTTAAAAATATTTTTTCCATCAACTGGACATGGATTATATGAATAATTTATTTGAAATAGTTGAGTTCTTCTTCCCCAAGTTATTATCCCTTCATAATTAGAGGGTCTGTAATTTAGTGCCACTACTAGTGTTTAAATATGAATCTTGGGTTTCCTGATCTTTGATTACTCACTTGAATTCTAAAAGTCATTAATCTTGTTCATCACTTATTACTTGTATATTGCAGGCACATGCTGCTTCTGCAGTGCTAAATTTCACTGAGAATTGCGCCCCAGATACCCTAACACCTTATTTGGATGGGATTGTGAGCAAACTTCTTGTACTACTGCAGGTATTTGTTTGTTGTTGACATTTATTTCAAAGAATATCAAAGTATTTTTTCATAATATTTTTATGGAGATCATATGGTACATTCCTTGATTATACCTCTTGATTTTGTTTGAAATTAATGGAACTTCATGGATTCTCCTTGGTTTATTGTTTTGGTCTTCAAGGACCGAGGGGATCCACATTCTATCTATTTTTTACCCATCTTTGAATTTTAGTTAGTTACTTAGTTTAAGCCTTAGGTTTCTTAATTGTTTCTTTTCTTTGTATCCTGATTGTGTGAATACTGTTGTATATAAAGTCACTTTGTTCGATCCATTGTTACAAAATGCTTCATAATAAAAAGCTGTTACGCTGTTTTATATTTTATGGATTTGGGATGATAAATATAGAATTATATGATTTTCACTTCTTTTTATGCATGAATGATAGACTGGAAAGCAAATGGTTCAAGAGGGTGCTTTGACAGCTTTAGCATCAGTTGCTGATTCTTCACAGGTGCTTTACATAGCCATTCTTCTTTGTAGTAATCACACTGTTTTAAGTCTTAATACTTAATAAATAAAAAATTTCATGTTAACAGGAGCAATTTCAAAAGTATTATGATGCTGTGATGCCATACCTAAAAGCAATTTTGATGAATGCAAATGATAAATCTAATCGTATGCTTCGTGCCAAAGCAATGGAGTGTATTAGTTTGGTAGGAATGGCTGTTGGAAAGGAGAAGTTCAAGGATGATGCCAAACAGGTGATTTTTAATTTATTTTAGCATGTTATTTCTTGTGTTTCTTTTTTATTCAGATAATCATGTTGCTGATGGAAATAGAGTCTTTTTATATGTTATTTCAAATGATTCGATCGTTGTTCACTTTTTGTGTGCTTATGTATGATTTTCATTCTTCTTTTACTAGGTCATGGATGTCTTGATGTCACTACAACAATCTCAACTGGATGCTGATGATCCAACCGCAAGTTACATGTTACAAGTACGGTCCTTTTTTTTCCTTCCATTTTTTGGCATTGACTTTAGAATATATTGTTTTATCGTTATAATAATTATAATCCATTTATACCTCAGATTTTCACTTGGTTTTTATGTTCTCAGGCATGGGCACGGCTTTGCAAGTGCCTTGGGCAGGATTTTCTCCCATACATGGGTTTTGTCATGCCTCCCTTGCTCCAGTCTGCGCAGCTTAAGCCTGACGTGACAATTACATCAGCAGATTCTGATGCTGAATTTGATGAAGATGATGACAGGTGTCCTTTCAGCTCTGGTTACTGTATTTTGGGTCACAAAAAATTGATATCCATGTTATCACATCATGTGATGTGTTTCGTATGACATATCCTTGTCAATCAATACTTCGTTGCATTAACAAAAGGAACAAGCATAGAATAAGCAGTCACATTTTTTAAGACTGAAAATAAAGAAAGAGATATTTACTATATTAATGGATATGTAACTTTCTTTTGACTACTTGGCGTCTGGCTGTTCTTGTTGTAGCATTGAAACCATCACTCTTGGGGACAAAAGAATAGGCATTAAGACCAGTGTCCTGGAGGAGAAGGCTACTGCATGCAACATGTTATGTTGCTATGCTGATGAGTTGAAGGAAGGATTTTTTCCTTGGATTGACCAGGTTGACATTGTTTTCTATTTTGTTGGCATTTCTCTAGCCAAAATATTTATTTGCTAACTTTCTTGAATCATCTAGGTTGCTTTCACATTGGTCCCTCTTCTTAAATTTTACTTCCATGAAGAAGTTAGGAAGGCAGCAGTTTCAGGTATATTCTTTATCTGTAAGAACCTTTCTTCAAGCATGTCTATCTCTGATAGTCCTTACTGAATTTTTAATGCAACCTACCTGCTTTGTTAATAGCTATGCCAGAACTGCTCTCTTCAGCAAAATCGGCTATAGAGAAGGGGCAGTCACAAGGCCGTGATGCGTCTTACCTAAAGCAGTTGACTGATTATATAATACCAAATTTGGTGGAAGCATTACACAAGGTTAAAAAGCGGCCTAATCTTCTGGTCTTTTGGTTCTAATTTTTAGTTTTGGTGCGTGTATCAATGTATTTTAACTGTTTGCCAGGAGCCAGAGGTAGAAATTTGTGCAGGCATGCTGGACGCACTGAATGAATGCATACAGGTTTGTAACTTTCATATATCAGGATGTATTTGTTGTCTTAATGGGATAGCAGGATGACCGCTATTGTGAAAGCCAAAAAACAATATGTAAACTAAACATAAAATACAAACAATATACAAAAATATTAAAACAATAGCAAAATACACAAAATTAAAGGGGTAATCATACTTAATAACCAAAATCCAACATCAAAATCAAGTTCTAATAGTAATTGTAATCAACAAAAGAGAGAACAAAGTAAACAAAACAGAGTCCAAAAAAGAATGAAAACAATAGAGCAAGAACATAACGATGTTGAACAGAGCAAGAATGGAACAAAATGATGTTGAACGGAGCAAGAAAAGAATAAAAACGACATAGCAAGAACAATGGCGACAGAGCAAGAACAAAATGGAAGACTAAAAACGGTTTCTTTTTCACGATGCTGAACCAACCCCTTTGTGGGTTTATAATAATAAAAAATTAAGGCTTAAGTGGATGTAGAATGACCTAGGTACCCTTAATGAAGGAAAAAAATAAAACTTATGTTTTTGAAGAAGTCCAAGAACGGGTCCAATAGCAGGATTTGCGGCCGAGAGCGCCGCTACCGGTGAATGCGTTTTCCCGGTCGGTGGCGTCGCGGCCAGCCCCTCCACCGTACCGGGATTGCGCGGGATCACGCCGGGATTGACAACATAGATGAAATATAGCACAGATTGAAAGTTAAGAAACTGTTTCTGCAATGGATAGAAGATAAACATTAAGCTCTTTATAAATTTCCGTTGTTGATGACACCACGTGGACCGACACATCTGAATGAACAAGATCAAAAGGGAAAGTTGCTTGATGAGGAATTGTGCTTGTAAAAGTAGCTTGAAATTGCTTGCTCAGCCGACATTAGTTACACTCCATGGGCTGCAACTGGGAAAGACTGGGATTTGTTGTAACTTTTTATGCTACACTACTGTTTTTTTTTAATTGTATTTTTCAAGTCATCAATTCTCTGTAACTGTTATTTAAAGCTGAAGTTAGCTAGGATTGATTTCTATCAGGTCTCAGCACCACATTTAGATGAAAAACAAGTGAAGAGCATTGTTGATAAGATTAAAACAGTCATCACGGCCAGTTCATCCAGAAAACATGAAAGAGCCGAGAGAGCCAAAGAAGAGGACTTTGATGCTGAAGAAAGGGAACTACTCAAGGAAGAAAATGAGCAAGAAGAAGAACTTTTTGATCAAGTATGAATTATATATGTTTGTCATCTGACTCTTCTCATTAACTGCATTCTTTATGTGTGCCTTCCTAGCTCTTATGTTGAATCTTTTCGTGTGCTAGATTGGTGATTGCTTGGGGACGCTGATAAAAACATTCAGGGCATCTTTTGTGCCTTTCTTTGATGAGCTTTCGATATACCTAACACCTATGTTTGTAAGTTCCCTTCCTCTCCTTTCTTGTTGTGTCTTCTTTTTGCCGCTGGAATGAATCTTCATATTTATTTTTTGGACTTATTTGTTAAAAGTTGTTTTTTTCCTCTGCCCCCACATATTTTTTTTGCCTTTTCTGAGTCCTTTTTCCTTTAAACATATAATTTGAAGGAAAAATATCTCGTCTGTCTAATATGTCTTCTATCTTGTAAAGGCATTAGTTCTCTTATTTGTTCATGTCTTTTTTAATGAGAAATAAAAGAAATTTGATTAGCCAGAAAAGAGGAAAATATTGTGCAGCCCTATTTTACTCATACTACTTCCCTCTTTAAATATTATGGGAAGAAATTATGTGTCGTACATTTATTATCTTTTGTTTTTTTATTTGTTCTTTTAAAGAATGCAAAGAAATCTGGAAAATTTCTTATATTATGGTTTGTAGTTTATCATCCCCTTCCCCCTTTTTTTCACTAGTAAAGTAATTTGGATTGTTGCCAATTACAACCAAATTTTCCATGAAATGAGTGAATCTTGGTTTCTACTGCTTTACAATATGTTGGTGATTTGGAAATGACGTGTTTAATGTTTGTCTTGATGCCTATATCTTCATTTAGACAGATGAGTCATATAATCTTTTGAACCAAAGTTTTTCCTTGTTGACAACTAATAATCAGGGTAAAGACAAAACCACAGAGGAAAGGAGAATTGCCATTTGTATTTTCGATGATGTTGCCGAGCATTGCCGCGAAGCAGCTCTTAAGTAAGAAACCCCCTTCCATCGCAAGAAAAAGCACATCCCCTTTCTTTTATTCATTGGGAATTCTCTATAACTTGAAGCACAAGACTATTTTTTCCCTTTATTTGGAATGGTTTTTTTTTCTCCCTGTATTTTAAATTCTTTATGTTGTTGCTACAGATATTATGATTCATATCTTCCATTCTTGCTTGAAGCTTGCAATGATGAATGTTCAGATGTTCGACAGGTTCGCTCCTTTGGTTTACTTAACATTAATGTTGCTTTTATAACTTTGTTATATAATTGAGGTATTTGTAAATTCACAAAGCAAAAATTGAATATCTTCTCAGGCAGCTGTATATGGGGTCGGTGTTTGTGCTGAGTTTGGTGGATCTGTTTTCAAACCCCTTGTTGGAGGTCAGTTACTCATACCAGTTTCTGTTTTTGTTTGTGTCTTACACTAATGTTTTAATCAGTTTTTTTTTTTTGCTCTATTGCAGAGGCACTTTCTAGGTTAAATGCTGTGATAACACATCCAAATGCACGACATACTGATAACGTAATGGCATATGACAATGCTGTTTCAGCTCTTGGAAAAATATGCCAGTTCCACCGTGATAGCATAAATGCAGCACAGGTACATCATACATGTGTTTGATATCTTAATCTTGAATGTGATCATAATATCATTTTAACTAGTACAAGTTGCTAGTCATACTTCTTGAGTTGGCTGTTATGCTTAACCATCTTGTAATGATTTTCTGATCATCACAATTAGGATTTTGAATTGCCTTTATTCAAAATTAGTCTTGTTAATATGGTGGGCTGTCATCTTTCAGCTTTTGCCAATATTACATCATGACTTCTTTGAGTGTTATATTAGGCGCAGAAAACTACTATAAGATATTTATGGATTCTGGTTCCACTTCCACACACAGGCTAACATAATGATATTGTCGATCATTTTATATTTTTGTAAAACTATTTGAAGACGCAGGTTTAGCACTATTTTGTATGCCAGTTGTTTTCCTTGTAAATATCTGATACATTATGAAAATAGAATAGAGAATACTCAGAATAGATTATGTGTTTTATATTTAGTTTACTTGAGGTTTAGATAGGATTCACTCAGTTCATTGAATTCACATCGGAATAGTTCTGAATAAAGTTGGTATTAGAGCTTGCTTGTTTTAGTCATGAACCCTAAAATGTCTATTTTCCTCACTGCCATTTCTTCTCACAGTTACGGTTGGAACTCTTGTTCAAACATTTCACATGGAAAAGTGAAAGTGCAGTTTCCTAGAAAGTCTTAATATGTCTTCCCTTTTGTGTCACTACTGGAAACACCACCATGCTCAACTTTTGTTAGAATGTGTTTCACATGCTTCCAGTGGACTCCTGAGTTGCTGTCAGTGTTGTCATCTTGCTTGCTGGAATTTCCATAATCTCTTTAATAAGAGTGTAAAAGCAAAATTTGTGCCATGGTTCTTAGTTCATGTATAGCCTGTTTGGTCAAAGCCGCTACTTCAAGAAATGAAGTTTTGCAAGATAGGCCCCATGAAACTCATCTGTGACTATCAAGCAGCATTACACAATGCTTTTAGTCCCGTCTTTCATGAGCAGACCAAATAGAAAATTTGTTTGCCATTTCATTTGTGTGAAGATTCTCTTTCACGAGATCACAACTTCCTTACCTCTCTAAATATAATGATCACTGAAAAAATATTTTCGCTATATTTCCCTGGTGTGTGCGGGGAACATATAAGTACTAGCTCTATGCATGTATGGCTTACATTTGTATAAAGTTGATATTCCTTATATATAGTGTACATCCAAGATATCTTCTTAAACATAATAAGTACTAGCTGTATGCATGTATGGCTTAATTACATTTCTATAATTTGATATTCCTTATATATAGTGTAAATCCCTGATATGTTCTTAAACAGAATAAGCAATATAGAGTATATACTTGCTGTATTTGCTTCAGTCAAAATCTCTAAGACTAAGGGATTTAGTTGCATAAATTGGTTCTAGGATATCGTTCTGATTTCTTGCATATTCGTGATATCCTTGTAGAAATGAAATTTAGAGCAAAAAGCCTCTGCTTGTGTTTTGATTTGTTACTTCATTGATTATTTCTTGGTAGCAGGTTGTTCCTGCCTGGCTAAGTTGCTTGCCTCTAAAAGGTGATTTAATTGAGGCTAAGGTTGTGCATGACCTACTTTGTTCAATGGTTGAAAGGTAGAAGTCTAGTCCGGAACATGTTTTGATTAAATGCTATATACTTAATTTGCTGTCTCTACTTCCTGTTTCCTGAGGACAATTTTAATATGTTCTGTACATGCATTCATTTTCAGATCAGATAGAGAACTTATAGGTCAAAACAATCAATATCTTCCCAAGATTGTTGCAATTTTTGCCGAGGTATGCCCTTTTATCAATGCCAGATTTTAGTTACTGCTCTTGTTTTTAATTCTGTTTCGATCCACTCTAAAATGATGTTTGTTTGGCATTCATTATGATGTAGATTTTATGCGCGGGAAATGATCTGGCAACTGAACAAACTGTGAGTCGGATGATTAATTTATTGAGGCAACTTCAACAGACTTTGCCACCTTCTACCCTTGCTTCAACCTGGTCATCTTTGCACCCTCAACAACAGCTTGCACTTCAGTCCATCCTATCATCCTAGTTATTTTGGATATTTTTGTGTCAATTACCTTCAGAAGATGCATGTCTATTGTCATGGGATGTCATAGTTCCCTTTGTGAAGCCTGCTGGTTCATGTTTCTTGATTGCTGAACCATATTTGGCAATCCAAGTATCCACCCCATGACTTCTGAGGTATGGCTTTGTTGTAGAGGGATGTTGAGTTGGTTAGAATGAAAAGCAGTTTTGGCATCAAATGCGTATGTATATTTAAGTGTTACATTTAAAAGGAATTCTTCGAGTAGAAGGAGTGGACAGCGTGACTCGATCCTGTGTGTGGATGATGGGGTAGAGGCGTTACCCTGAGACATGCATTTTTTTTACAGAACCTTGAGTCATGCATGGCATAGTAAACTGCATAGTATTCTTTTGTTTTTTTTTAGGGTTGCAACAGTTTTGACGAGTCATTTTCTTGGATGTTGGAACAATTTGTCATTGAATTCTTTATATATCCGTTGGCTTATGTCCATGCTCTTTTTTTTTGCATTTTTTTCACTTGGTGTTTTCAAAGTTCAGACTAAACTCCATAACTCAGGTCATTTGGGGGGGTTTAAAATGATAAACAAGAGGAATTTTTACATGCAACCTCACAAAAATTTGTATAGTATATTGTTTGAGTTTTGGGATCAAATTCAAGATTTCTACCATCTATGATATAAGAAAATTCACTCAATTCTTCATGTAGTGCGTGTTCGCATATTGGTTTGATGCATGGTAGTAAGAAATTATGTCATGAAAGCTTCTAATGACCTCATGGTATAACTGTGGAAAGCAGAATGTGATGTATGTTTGGATTTGCGGCATGTTTGGCAAACTTATGGCAAACTTATTGTGGCACAGTGATCTTGTTAAAACTCGAAAAAGTAGTAGTTTTTGATCAAATCAGTGGTTTATTGTGATTCTATCAAACTTACTGTCAACCTAAACATGATATATTAACCCCGTTCAAATGAATTCAAACTTAGTTCTAGTGTTTTAGTGTTTCTCTATTTGTGCCAGTGCTTGTATATATTTAACTGGATGAAGGTGCGAAGGAATGAAATGCATATATCTCTATTCTCTAAGACAAGATCCATAATAATTAATACATGTCTACTTTATATTTTAATAGAGAAATCAATAATTAAAGTCTTTGACACTTGTTTCAAAGTACTTCTAAAAATTTTGGTCCTTCGGATGGTAAATCTTTGTTTCACATGCTTCCAATTGACCCACTGTAATTAAAAGTATCTTTTTTCTTCTCGTTTCATAAATATTGCATTAATTGTTTCAATCAGTATGATCAATCGATCTTGAAGTAAAAGTATTGTGGGTGCATTGGTTACTGAAATTTTACAAGCAATGTTTCCATGATAAACATTTCAGCATTGTCAAAGGAAATAATATACTTTTATGTGTTGACAAAAATGATAGAAAATAAAAAATGATTCCTATATCATACGAGAGGTGCTATATAAATCAATTTTTTATTCATTTATTTTGTCTTTCCACTCTTTACACTAACTACTATTTCCAAATTCCAACCTTTATGAGCCTAGAGGAATTATACTATTGATTGTAGTTGGTCCCAAGAGAAGTATATAGGTGGCAAATATTAAAAAAAAAAGCCTTTGATTTGACTTGCAAACATGAGATTGCATTTCAATTCATTTTGGCCCTAAAAATACTATGACATTACAATTAAATCATTTTTAAATGAGCTAAATTAACTTTAAAAGACAAGTAAAGGGTGTACTTATAAGCAACCAAAGAAACTAAAGGATATTGATATTGATACACACATGCAAAAAAGAGAGGCAGGCAGAGTCTTTGTTTTTTTCTAGGGAGAAAGATTCTCATTGAAAGTCATAAAAGATCCCATTATCTCATTAGTAGTTGAAGCATAACATCAGGAACCACAACTTCCTTAGTATTATCTTTTATATTAAGATTTGAAAATTATTAAAATAAATTGAAAACAAAATGTTCACTAAAAGGACATAGGCACTTTGACAGGAATTTTCTGATATTTCTTTTTGTTTATTTCATTTTAATTTACTGAATTGCAATTTCTAACAAACCATTGAAAATTTAACACTTCCTCCAATCTTTTTTATATGAAATAATTGGGACAGCAAAAACTGATATAGTTAGTTGATATAAAAGTTTTACACTGTCACTAAATTATAAAGTAATTATGATTTAAGTTACATATTTTTAATAATTTAATGATTATTATTAATTAACATTGTCAAAATTCTTTGCCTTAATGTGTATATGAATTAAATATCTAAGATTGTTGCTAACATAAGTATACTTGAATCTTCAAAAGATTTTTGAAGATAACAATATTATAGTGTTGGATTGCTAGTTATTTGATATGTTAAACTTGTGTCCTTTTCCCCATATCTTCATTCTTGTCTAACGTGAGATCCATTGTGAACTTTAGTGGCATGCAATATTTAATTACTCAAATTTAATTTCAAAAATTGTTAACTTAAACTGAGTATTATTGTTTTAGGTTAACAAGTTGTGTATGTCAATATCAATTATTCAATTAACAAAGAAGATAATGACAATGTCACACAAATCAAAATCTTAGGACTGGTTGAAAGAGGGCGAAGAAGAATCTATTAATAAACACAATAATTACTAAAGTGGAACAAAGTGTTGTGTTAGTGACGTTAGAAGAGGTCTACAACTCAAAACAAACGTAGCTAGCACACACATGTAGATATTTTTAGAATTTATTATTATCACTAAATGGTTATTTACGTGCCCGTATATCTATTTTTTTATTGTATATAGTATATTTTATTTTATTATATATGTATAATTTATTTTAAAATTTAAACTTTTTAAAAGATTATGTTGTTACGAAATTTCTTATAATTATGATGTTAGTTTAAGTTTAAATTTGAAAAAAAACTGAATTATTAAAGATAAATTTGTCCAGGATCAAAATAAGGAGTTGTATTTGTATAGTAATATAGATTTAGATTGTTATTATTATTATTATTATTATTATTATGATAAAGTATTGACATTTATAAAAAAATAAAATAATATTGACATATAGTTGAGTTGGCAATGACTTTGTTTATCTTAGTGCGAAGCATGGCTTTAGTCTCTTTGTTTATGTGTGCATCTTAAGATAATTTTGGAGCCTCCAAGTGGCAGCTATTCATGGCTTCACTATAATTTTTTCAACTGTTTGACTTAAGCAAAAAGAAGGGAAGAAAGGGGACAAGGACTAGGCACCCTCAACTCTATCCAACCCTAATGTCTTTTCTTGGTGATTCCATATTTTTAAAGAGATTTTAAGATCATTTGTTGATTTGGATATTGAACAAAAAGTGTTATTTTATGGCTCTTTTTAGACTTAAGATTCTAAAACAATTATTTTATGGATGTCTAGTCAAATATTCACCGCATGATTTAAATTGAATCTTGAACTAATGGTTGAGATTTTACTGTACCATCACAATATTTATAACAAATATAAATTCTATAAAATATTAAAGATTTGCTTTTAAAACTATTTTTATTTTATTAATTACAATATCATATGCTAAATTTGTAGATTCTATTCTTTTAAATCCAATTCACCAAAAAAATATTATTTTAAATCCAAAATATAAATTGATGCAATTTACACATTCTAGTGGTATTTAAAATCTGAAAATTGGTAAACAATACTTGATATATGGATTATACTGTACTGATAAGAAAATTCAAGAAACCATAAAAAAATAATACTGAGCCATTTTAATTAGGAGTTAGGGACAGTATTATTAGAATTAGAATAAATGTCTCTAGTTACAAAATGAATTTTAAGAAGAAATAAAAGATGAAAAATGCTACACTTTAGGTAATTTACTTTTTGGCGCATATACATCAAAATTGAAAGTTTGTCTGCTCCCAAACGACAGCTATAGGAGTGGTCATTCTATTGAAAAAATTAAAGGCATCACCAATTGAATTTCAAAGGTACCTTGTCATTATCATACCAAATTTTAATTAAAATATTCTTCAAAAAAATAAAATTAAACTACCACCAAATTCCAAGACAATGTGAATGTCTAATATATTAATCCAACTTGCTTGTTGAAAAGCTTATCAAGTTTTTCATACACATATAAATATAATCTCATAGCTTGCAAACTACAACATGAAAAATTAAGTAACAGCCTTCCATTATCTTCATATATCACAACATCTTCCACTAAAATAAAAAAAACTTTGTGATGGAAATTCAATTTCAGCAACCCAACATGCAGCAGCAACATCAGAAAGCAGCCAAAGGAGGAAAGTTCAAAGGAAGAAACAGAAACAGCAACAACACAAACAAATTTGTTGGTGTGAGACAAAGGCCATCAGGTAGATGGGTGGCTGAGATCAAAGACACAACTCAGAAGATAAGAATGTGGCTTGGAACATTTGAGACAGCTGAGGAAGCAGCTAGAGCTTACGATGAAGCCGCGTGCCTTCTTCGAGGATCGAACACTCGAACAAACTTCATCACTCATGTCTCATTGGATTCTCCTCTTGCTTCTAGGATAAGAAATCTTCTTAACAACAAAAAAGGTATCAAAAACAAAGAAGAAAATGTTGTTGCTTGTGCTCCAAGTAACAGTAACACTAGTAGTAATACTAATTCAATTTCAAGCAATGATGATGATAACAAGGAAGATTCTGTTTCAACTAAGGATACTAAAAAAACACAACTTTTTGAGGATGCTTATAAACCAGATTTGAGCAATTGCAAGGAGGATTTTGAGACAGGTTCACAATCCAACATTTCATGGGGTTTTGGACCTTTTTTCGATCGTTTTCCTATCGCTCAATTATTCGATATACCGAAGAATGATGGCATGACTGATGCATCAAGCTTGGAGTTTTCAGAATTTGAAAGAATGAAGGTTGAAAGACAGATATCAGCTTCACTTTATGCTATTAATGGAGTGCATGAGTACATGGAAACTGTTCATGACTCCAATGAAGCCTTATGGGACCTTCCACCTTTGTGCTCATTGTTCTGTTAAATCTTTAAGGTCTAAATATGATTCTGAAAATGTTTCTTTCAAATATCATTGCAGCCAATTTTTTTTCTTACTATTATTGAAAGGTTGAGGGGAGTGTGTTGGATATGTAAGACTGATTGAACCATTACAATAACATAGAGATAATATAATTATGTTTTATAACATTCCTAGAATCAAAAGTGAAGTTTGAAGTCTATTTTCTATAAAAAAAAAAAAATCTTTTTTGTTGGAACAAACCATTGTGAAAATCTAGACCTACGAATAAGGTTTTAATTCGTAGTTCTGATCGCGGTTGCATTGCATTCCTTGATGTTACGGAGAATTGTGGTCAAATACATTTAATGTGGTCACAATCATAGTTATAGTTGTGTTGCAGTCGCAAAGACATAATGTCATAGTTCAAATTGCGGTTAGAGCAGTTTTTCTAAAACGCTGCCTATGTGGCAAAATAGCAACGTGGAATCAGTAGAATTAATTACACTAAAAATGACTATTCACACTGTTTTACATGGATAAACAGTAGAATTAATTACACTAAAAATTCTTTCATACAAGAGACAAATACTATGCTTTCTTTATTATTTCAATTAATAAAAAAAGACTATCATATCTTATAAGATTTTGGTCCAATGTTTATGCATAATTCATGCCTTTTAGTCATCTGCATTAGCCATGATATCTCAATCAAATATATGGCTACATAAATTTGTCTCATTCTCATTTCCCATACCTTAGCATCACAGAAATGATCAACTACAGAATCCTTAATTTTATTTAGAGATTAAGTGATAGGACTGAGAATCTAAAATTATAATACTTAAACACATCCAAAGATATGGTAACATCTTGCTTAAACAGTTCAATGGCATCACTTTCATGTAACATGTTTTGTGGACCCAAAAACTCACTTTTTAATATTCTTCTCTTTCTTAGTCCTTATCCTCTCCTTTCTCTTCCAATTCCATATGGCTTGTGAAGACTCGTTGAAACTTACCTATCAAAAAGGGTACTCTAAAACAACCAACTAGATATTACCAATTGCTAAAATCTTAAGTAAGGACTAAAACTAGATAGTGGCCTTTTTGTATTTAAGAATGTCTATTGGTTTGTATATGAATTGCAAGAAGCAACAAATTTCATGGCAAATATAATAAATGAGGTGAAGAACTAAAAATTATCACCATAACAGACAACCAAAGAATAAATAAACCATTCTTAAAGGCATTGTTTACAATACATGGAATAATTCAGCATAATACATACAAAAGAAAAGTAAAAATATATATAGTTAAGGATAGGCATGTTCAATGAGGGGAAAATATGATTGAAGAGGTCAAATTTGTTAGATATTGATGACACTACAGAACAAGAGTGCAGACAAGTCACGTCCGAGCCTGGTCCTAGGTGGACCTTGGTTGTGTGCAGCAGTCACAGCCTGGTTAGCCACATCTTTGGTCCAAATTTCAAGTTTGATATTTTAGATTTAAATAAAAGTAAAAATTTGTATTGAAATTTGAACCATTTGATCTTGATCAGATGGCGTAGATGTGATTAACTACGTGCCGTCACACTTCACACAATCCATATCTGTCGTAGGTATGGCCTTAGATAACACTTCAAAAGAAATAAAATTAATGTAACTCTTAGGGCGGAACTTGCGTTGATAGATGAGTCAATTTTTTTACAATTCAAGAAGTTATTCAATAGCAAAAAGAGGCTTGCTTCATTTCATTTTTTATCTCACATTAACATTAGTTATATAAAATTCATGTCATGGCACATTTCCAGTCTTTTACTGATGTTCAATAGAAGGGGTAGGAAATTTTTATTCAGACAATTCTGCTTGGATATGCAAAGTTGCAATTGAAAGATAGACCTTATAATAGTTTATCAGTTAACTCTATGCTAAGTCTAACTATCATTCCTTGGAAGAAAACAGCATAACCAATTTATCTCTGAAATTCCTTATTTTCTTTTTATTAAGTTTTATAAATATAAGTACATTACTAATGCAAAATATAAAACAACATCTAATTCCTTTAAGTAGTTGCAATTAGTACACATTCCTAGCCAGCCGTTTATTTTACTCACTACAGAAACAAGTGATTCAAAAATAACAATAAAATTCATGATGAAAAAAATTGTCTCAACATTTTTAACTTGAAACACTCACAAGTACAAATCTAGCACACACAACAGAAAGATGGTAAAAAATAATGGACAAGGACAATATTCATGATTACACAGCCAGAGATAACATAAGACAGAAAAAAGAAGGGAGGTGTAGATAGCTAATGATGAAGATAGATTTCAGTATTCATCAGCATCATCATCATCACCAACTTCACCTTCTGCTCCAACTTCTTCATAGTCTTTTTCAAGAGCAGCAAGATCCTCTCTGGCTTCTGAAAATTCACCTTCTTCCATTCCTTCACCAACATACCAATGTACAAATGCCCTCTTAGCATACATGAGATCGAATTTCTGATCGATGCGAGAGAAAACCTCAGCAACAGCTGTGTTGTTGCTTATCATGCAAACTGCACGCATCACCTTGGCTAGATCGCCTCCTGGTACCACTGTTGGAGGCTGGTAGTTTATACCACACTTGAAACCAGTAGGACACCTGAAATTAGTCACCATAATCACTCAATAGTTATGGTAGATGGAAAATTACATAACAAAAGCATCACAATAACTACTGAAATCCCAACTAGGTTAATACCTCAACATGCAACAATCATCTGCAGCACGCCAAGAATATAACACAATTATAAAAAGTAATACAACAGTAAAGCGAGTCTAAATCATAATTAAACAACCATCTTTAGTTATCAGATAATATTGTAATGCAAAATTGCATAATTTCTGCACTTTGATTATTCTAGGTAGTTTAACAACTTAATCATAAGACAAGGAGCATAATCTAAATTATCAGTCATAATGAGATGTTCCAAGAAAGTGTAATTACCAGTCAACAAACTGAACTGTTCTCTTAGTTTTGATATTTGAAACAGCTGCATTTACATCTTTAGGCACAACATCACCGCGATACATCAAACAACACGCCATGTACTTTCCATGTCTAGGATCACACTTAGCCATCATACTCGATGGCTCGAAAACCGCGTTGGTGATCTCAGGAACTGATATCTGTTCATGGTAGGCCTTTGCAGAGGATATCACAGGAGCGTAAGATGAAAGCATGAAATGGATACGAGGATATGGAACCAGGTTAGTCTGGAACTCGGTGATGTCCACGTTAATCGCGCCGTCAAATCTCAGCGAAGTTGTCAAGGAAGAGATAGTTTGAGAAATCAAACGATTCAAGTTGGTGTATGTTGGCCTTTCTATATCTAATGATTTTCTACATATATCATATATTGCTTCATTGTCCAAAAGTACAACCACATCAGTGTGCTCAAGAAGAGAATGTGTGGAAAGAACACTGTTGTAAGGTTCAACAACTGCAGTAGATACCTGCATAATGAATAGTAACACACACGTGAGCGCACACAAATATAACCAAGAAATCACAGAAGAATGTAAAGCAACAAAAGACTAAGTTTCTCTAGTAAGAACAAATGTTTGATGATTCACAAACAGTTCATTTTGTCTTGATTCATATAACTTTCAAATGATTTTAAGGAAAATAAATACCTGAGGAGAAGGATAGATGGTAAATCCAAGTTTAGACTTTTTGCCATAATCTACAGACAATCTTTCCAAAAGCAATGATCCCAAACCAGAACCAGTACCACCACCAACAGCATTGAAAACCAAAAATCCTTGTAATCCAGTGCAACTGTCGGTTAATTTTCTGATACGATCGATGCATAGTTCAACGATTTCTCTTCCAACTGCATCACAGACACACAACAAATAAATGACCACTTTCTAACTAAACAGTGAAAAAAAAAGAAGCTAATTCGATTAGCATTATTAGAAATTGGCTTACTAGTATAGTGTCCCCTTGCAAAATTATTAGCAGCATCTTCCTTGCCTGAAATCAATTGCTCAGGGTGAAAAAGTTGTCTGTAAGTACCAGTTCTTACTTCATCAATAACAGTTGGTTCTAGATCAACAAATAAGGCTCTTGGCACGTGCTTTCCGGATCCGGTCTCGCTGAAGAAGGTGTTGAAAGCATCGCGTGCTACACCAGGTGAGGTATCACTGCAATGAATATAGATAGAGAAATCAGCATTTGTTAGAGCCTAATCAACCATATGAGTTAACAAGTGTATACAATATCAAGAAAAGTACCATAGAAATTCTATTTTGGAAGGAAGTTCATGAAATCCTTTATCTAAATTTGAATTATTAACTTAAGATCAATCATATATGTCAACTATTTATGAATTGAATTTATTTCATATACATGTTAAGTATAAAGAGTTTTTACACTCAATCAATCACAATCATCACATCATTAAGAAACATGTGATGTGTATTGTAAAACTTTTGTCACTTATGCATGAAAATTAAGCTTTTATGAACTATTTTTGCTTGTTAATATATTATTACTCAACATCAACAACCATGAGCACATGACAATAAAAATGGAGGAAACTTAGAAAGTAAGAAATGAACAGGACATGATCAAATTTGATATTTTTCATTCAAATCAAAAGACCCCACAAATGAAAACACCCAAAATTGGAAAAACACAGACAGAACTATAAGAAAAGATATAAAATTTTAAGATTGCATCTAACTAAGCAAGACAATCAAATTGAAAGTCAACTGAATTGAGCTTTCTTATATTGTAGGCAATAACTTGATTTTAAGAAATAAATTAATAAAACCAACATCGGAAGACTAAAAAGTCAAACCAATTTCATAATAATAACAAACACAAAACAACTACAAAATTCATGTAAACAAAACAAAAAAACAATATAGATCATATAAAAAAAGTGTACCTAGGCATCAAGCCATCAGGCTGAATTCCATGTTCAAGGCAATAAAGCTCCCAACATGAATTCCCTAATTGAATTCCAGCTTGTCCAATATGAATGCTTATTATCTCTCTCATCTTCTCTCTTTGCTGCAAATGAAAATCACAAGGAAGAGGAAAGTGCAAGAGAGAGAGAGAGAGAGAGAAAAATTTCCCAAAAAGAATTTTGATATTTAATGTCTTTCTTTACTTGAAGTATATAATATGATGAAAGAAACTTTCAATAAGTGAAAGGAAGGCCAAAAAAGTCAAATGCTTACATGCTTTTAATTAATTTAACAGTTGATGAAAAATGTTTAATTAATGAAGAAATGTTTTGTTAATTGATAATAAGTATTATTAGGGTTGAAGGGACCATGCTTCTCTAACTTTTCTGTGGGTGCACACATCCTTGTCTTGTTTGTTGTTATTTCATGTCATGACTCGTAACACATCAAAGGGACACCAAGATATACCTATTCTTCTTCATTCATGAAATATCTAACTTCATTATGCATTAACTGACTATCTTAACTTATTAATCTTAGTTAGGGAAATAACAATTCTAATTCTTACTTATCAAATTTACTTTAAAATATATATCAGAATACAAGTTGTCTAATCTTTATCCAATGACAAAAATCCATAAACGAATAATTTCTTACTTTTGTAAATCATCTTTATAGTTTGTTTTTTTCTTAAAAATAAAATATCTCACTGAAAAGTATTAATTGTGTGCTTAATTGAAAAATATCTAACTTAACTGTTATTTTTTGTATGAAGAAACATACTCATTACTACTTTACTGATAGGGTAACAGTCATAATAGTTTATCAACAGCTCATCAAAATAAATAATAATTGATCAACAGTTACAGTTGTTAAATTAGGAAATTAACAGGGATGAGAATAATTTAATTGAATTAAAGTGAACAATATTTTATTTGTGAAGACTAGATTTTAATCAATTGTGACGTGGCCTTTATGTTTGTAATCATTGATTTATTAAAGTGTTTTCTTGTGTGCTTACTGATAATTAGTGATTCATTTTTGTTTATTTATTTCCCATGTTCAATTGGTTAGTAGCAATTATCGCTAGGTTATAGTTGCAATGATATTGAATATGGTATTCACCTTAAGAAATACTTATCATACAGCTTAAATTAAACATGATTAGTTTCGTTTGTCTTTTAACAACTATCAACCCATTTAGTTACTTTGATATGAGACTGTAACGTTAACACTAATTGCATCTTTTTACCTTTACCTCTAAAAGGGTTGAAAATATTCAGAGACGAAATAATGAGTCTTCAGTTTAGACAAATTCATCAAACGTTTAGCCAAATTATGAATCGTCCTGCGACATCAAAGTGAAAACCGAAGTTAGAACTCCACTCAAAAACAACGGTAAACATCAAACAAGTCCCACATCGTTTACTTCATGCTTCCACTAAACAGTTATATAACCAAAGATCGTGACATTGGTCACGATCTTACTTGAACAGGATCTGTTCTATAGATTGTACTACTGTGTCCTTATATTCTAAGGAGACAGGAACCTAAATCTGGTGGATGAATCATGACCGTGTGATCAGAGCGTGATTAACGGTTCTGTGATGGGAGCTTCGGTGACCACCACAGTTGGCTGTAGAGGATCGTTCTCGGATTCACTAGTGAACCTGAGATGGTCATGCGGTTGTCTGACAGATTCAATTTTTTTTTATTTATGAATTTTTTTATTCTAGAGAATGTTATATCGGTCATTTTTGCTTGCATAATTTGATTTTCTATTTTTTCCAAAATTTATTTCTGAAGTAAAAAAAAAAAAAAAAAAACAAGGTAGTAAAAATATAAAGTTGGGAGGAGATTACCTTGGTGAGGGATGGTTTGTGGTCCAAAGAAGAAGATGAGAAGGAAAGATTACCTTGGCAACCACATGCATGTAATACATATAAGCCCCCATTGGAATGTTATCTACTTTCTACTTAGATTCAAATGTCGATTTTAGTTGAATCTAAAAGGGGTCGTTGGGTAGAAATATACATGATACTCAGCACAGCTATGTGAAATGTTTTGTAAAAATAAAAAAGCTGTGAAATTGTGAGGTAGGGAAGTTGCCACGTTGAAAAGAAAAAAAAAATACTGTATATATAAATAATAAATCAAATAATAAATCGTTCGATACATGGGTATTGGGATAATAAAATTATATGGACCGTCTAGGGGGCTGAAATTAGCGGAGCCTGACCACACCATTCAATGGGCTTTTATCTCTCTCTCTCTCTATTTGTAACCCAAAAGAGTGGCAAAACTATTACCACCCTATTTTACCTATTAAGAGAGACTCCTACAATAACATTTCTCAAAACTCATGTCACTCTTACTAAGTAATTGTGGATTATTTGATTTTAACTTTGAAAAGTTAATGATATATTTTAAAATCAAAATACAAATGTTAATTTAAGTTTTTAAAAAATGAAAGTTGATTTTCATTATAGGATGCCATTATCTAAATAATATATATTTTATTTCCAAGTGTCACTTAGAATAAGGATATTGTAAGACACCAATTGATGTGTATGTTTAATGTATACATTATTTTGACTAATGTAGTCATTTATATTACTAGTATTATTCAATTTATTTCCATTTCTCTTTACCAAAAATTGTAATAAAATTTACACTCAATAATAAAATGATACATTATTTTCTCTCTTATTTCTTCTTCATCTCTCAAATGATCTAAATTTTAGCTTTTTACTACTTTTCTATATTTATTTTACTACTTTTCTATAACCTGCGCACAAAATATCTAGTTCTTGTTTTCGCCCAGCATTGTATCCTTAAGTTTGTTTGATAAATATGTTAAAAAATAACTATGGCCCAATTACACTAGGTTTTTTATCATATATAAAAATAAAAATAAAACTAAATTTCTCCATCGATGACTTCACACAACTTGACTTCGCTAGGCAAAAAATGAGTGTCATTCATGACTAGAGATGGAAAATGTTTTAATCTTAATCTCATAGTTAATATTACAACATCTCTCTCTCGCATAAAAAAGTCATTAATGAGGGATAGGAAAAAAGAGGGCAATCTCAAAGATACCAATTATGGGCACTTGTGTTTGGAGAGGTCCCTTGTTGTTTGGCATTTTTGGTTCCACAACACCTCACAACCTATCAATATCATCAAGAGCACAACTCCAACAAGCAACCAACAATCTCTCTCCATCCCTCTCTACTCAATAAACAGATTTAAAAGTAACAAAAGAATCTTTTCTTTTCTTTTCTTTTCTTTTATTTAGAAGTGAAAGAAAATCACCCTCCTCCTATTAAAAAATCACCATACCAATAACAAATATTAAAAAGGATAATCTTTTGTTAGCTTGGCCTCTACTCTTCATTTTTTTTCCCTTTGGCTTAGAAAGCTTGACCATAACTCAAAACTCACCTTTATCCAAAGCTAACAACAATCATAATTAATTATTTAACCAAGACTTTAATAATCAAACCCCCAATTGAAAACTCAAAAGAAATATAAAGGGTACAATTAAGAAAAATCCTAATTCCTAGCGTAGAGGCTATCTTGCTAGGTGGGGCCCACTTAATTGATTCCTCAATTTGTCATCTTTAAGATGGATTAACATTCACTCAAACAATGTATAAACGACACATGAATTCATTCTCCACGTTACAATAGCAACAAAACACCTTAATGGTGGCTTAGCTCTTATTAGTAGTGTTAAAATTACACACAAAACTCCACACGCACAAAAGCCACCAACTTTGATTCACAAATTAACACTTAGTATTCAAAAAGCTTTTTTCTTTTGCTATTACTACCCCCACCCCCTATATAAACCATCCCTTCTTTTGATCACTCTTACAAATCCAGATTCAGATCCTAAAGAATCTTTGTGAAGATGGATATAAATGAGTGGGTAATCCTTTCTGATGATGGCTATCTAGATGGTGATGAGAAACCAATTTTCTTAGGAAAAAGAAACTCAAACTCAATTAGTGTCTTTGACAAGGATTACTTTTGCACCTCCCCAAAATCAAGAAAAAACATTGAATCATTAAAGGTGCCAAAACAAGTTGTCCATGTTCCAATCCAATTTGAACCCAATATTGAGAAGGTTCCAAATGAAGAGTTAGTGGAAGAAAACACTGAGAAAATCAAAGTCCCTCAAATAGGAGAATCTGATCAAGAGAGTGTTTCACAAGTTTTCTTTCATATGAAGGAAAATAATTTTTTTGACATGAAATTGGACTCACCAAAGTCTAGTGAGGACATGACATCTCCTAGAGTGAAGAATATGGAGAAAGAAAAAGTTGTGAGGATGGAGTATGATGAGAAAGAAGGAGAGGACAATATAATAAACAGTGGTTTTAACTTGTGGAAGTGGAGCTTGACAGGAGTTGGAGCTATATGTTCTTTTGGTGTTGTTGCTGCCACAATTTGTGTCTTGTTCTTTGGAACCCAACAAAAGAATAACAAATTACAGCAAGACCAACAAATCAGGTTCCAGATATACACTGATGACAAGGTCAGCAAATGTCTTAAATTTTTTTTTTTTTTTTTAATGTTATATTGTTAATATATTACTGATTTTATTGATAGTTAATCTTTGCATAAGAGTGTGTATTATATTTAGTGAAGTGTAATTAAAACTTTGAACTTTTCAATATTTGTAATTAGATGTGTGAACTAAATCACTTTTAATGAAATCCCTCGACGTTTAAATAATTTTTAATTAGATCTCTAAATTTAGAAACTTAATTACGAATTATTAAAAGTTGAAGGATTTAATTATAAATCATTTAAAAGTTTATTAAGATCTAATTAAAAAT
Organism: Cicer chorassanicum; assembly: GCA_037974735.1. NCBI lineage: Eukaryota > Viridiplantae > Streptophyta > Magnoliopsida > Fabales > Fabaceae > Cicer > Cicer chorassanicum. The sequence goes on along the minus strand of JBBPBP010000003.1, from coordinate 47,908,243 downwards.
TATTCGAAAGTTCATAGACTCAATTATTATTATTTTTAGTTTTGATTATACATTATTAACAAGTTCAAATGTCTAAAAATATATTTAAAAATTCACAAATAGTTCAGTGACCTCCATATTAATTAAATTTTGTATTTTATGGATTATTTTGTAAACGATTGTGATGGAAGAGGCAATTCTATCATTTTATATGCAATAATGTGTGCAATTTTTATTTGATTATGATGCTTGAATATTGAATTATTGCAGAGGATTAAGCAAGTGGTACAACATGCAACAAAATTGAATGAAGCATTTGCAGCTGTAAGGGGTGTTCCATTGAGCAGAGCTCACATAACTTATGGTGGTTACTATGATAGTGTTTGAGGCATTGATTTCGTGCCGTGATGAAACTTTTGGATGCTACAAATTGGGTCAACAATGTGCCAAAATCTTCTATTGTGACTATGTCATATAGTTAATTTATTGATCAATGTAAATAAAAAAAATGAGGGCTGGTTTTATGTAAATTAAGTTACGGATTAGGTCCTTTTATTAATAGTTTTTTATAATTTGGGAATTGAAAGGTTAAAAAGTTTGTAGCGGTTGAATTTTTTTTATATTTTTCTTTTATTTTAAACTCTTCATTATATCTTAAAATTTATATATTAAAATGTACTTTTTTTTTTAACTTTAGGTTCAAAAGAGGTTGCATCCTATTGCTTCTTATTTTTATTTTTTATAACAAATGATTAAGTTAATTTAATAAATAAAAAATAATTTAAAAAATCAAATTATATTAATAAAAAACAAAATACTGGAAATAAAATAAAAAATTAATGCGATTGAATAGATGTGTCAAAACAAAAGCTAGATAAATTAACAATTTTATTCTATTTTGTTAACAATAGACTCTAAAATAGAAGGAAATTGTTAAAATAATATAACACGTTATTTATTTTGACATGTCTATTCAACTATATTAACTTTGATGTATTTTTTTTTCATTAAATATATTTTATTTGATTTTATTAATATAATTTAGTTTTTTAATTATTTTTTATTTATTAAATTAACCATTAATTATTTATTATAAAAAATAAAAGACAATAAATAGTTGTATCTCTATCTTACGATCGAAGATAAAAAGAATAAAGATATTTTGATATATAAATTTTAATGTAAAGAATAATAAAAATTTAAAATAAAAACAGAATATAAAAAGTAAAATATCATGTTGTTGCCCCAAATTATTGAATTAAAGTTCTAATTAATAATGTTATGTTATGGAAGTTGTTAGCTATGTTCAACCAAATGCTGGCAAAAAATAGGCGGAATTAAGCGTGACATGACAGCAATTATCGTGACATTACAGCCATTATCTTAATAAATTATAAAAAAAAATTTAAATATTATTAATAATTTAACTGTTCTAATTGATTAAAATTTTAAAAATTATTTACACTCATCTACATATAAATTAAATTCATAATCATCGATCATCTTACTCTTATTTTAACATTTTTAATTCTTACTTTGCATATGAGAAGTGCAGAAATCGATACTGAAGATAGAAATGAAAAAAAAGAGTATATTTAATGATTTCTTTTAAGAATATATTAATAAACTTCTGCTCAAAATAAATCAATCAAACTGAAAGTAATTAGTTTCAATTATGTTTCTTAATTATTATTTAATTTAATTCAAATCAATTATAAATTGATTATATTCTCATCATTTAAAGGAAAAAACTTTCTAATGCATATTCACGGTCAGTTACAGTTTGCTACCTCTTGTGTAAAGCCTCTGTAGAAAATTGACTTAATTGCCTTCTGAGGGATAAACGGGTGAGATAAATCCACTTAAATTAGATATTTGTGGGATTAATCAAGTCACGTAAGAGGAGAGAAAGTGACTGATTGAACAACCAAACTAACTATCTAAACAAAGGGAGATTTATTAAGACATGAATGAATGAACGCCACTACATTCACACAATCAAAACATTGATTATTGTTCGATATGATCTAATGATCAAGTAAATTGTTGATGTAATTTGTATTGTATAAATATATAAATATCAAATTTAAATTTTAACAGTTTAATTAATCTTAATAGTACGACCACAAATATATGAGTGCGTCAATTGTAGTAAATGAAGATCGTAAACGAGGCTTGGTGAGAAAATGAGACTAAGGACGAACACAAATGGGACACGGAGTACATTGGTTAATGTCAAAATTTGTTGACATGTTGTGGTGTGGTAAGAGAAATAGAATGATGTGATGTCCCCAATCGGAATTATGTGTTGGATACCACGTACTTGGAAGGAAGCAAACATATGGGAGCTGTTCACCATGTGGGGATGTGGGGCAAACATGGTTTCCAATAATAAAGGAATCAAAACATGGATTTAAAGAGGTTGGGAATATGGAATCTTTGTTAATGTGTTTGCTTAATGGATACTCTTCAATAACAATTTACAAGAAAGCAATAATAATGAATTCGGCGTAAGTTGTTCGGTCGACTATTTTATAAATACTTCAAAGTAGATCAGTCTTTTAAAATTATTGATAATTTTAAAAGCAGTTGATAATACTTTTCCCAAATAATAGTTTATGATCATTCTCGTTTTTATAAATAGTCAGTGACTTAATTAATATTAATTTAATAGAAGATTCATATTTATTTTTATCAAACTAGTATTATTTAAATTATTATTTAAATTAAAAAAATAAAAACAATCATTAGCGTCTACGTCTAAGAGACAACGTAGTTTTAAACAATTGTTAAAGCTGGTCTATAGTAGACCACGATTTAAAATTTGCCTAAATTTGATACTTTGTTGGTGATTGTATTATTTTTCATCATTTCATGGAAATCTTGTCCAGATTAATAGTCAAGTAAAACTTTCATGAAAAAACACCATTTTTCATAATTCTTTTTTGTAAGAAGAGGAAAGTAGAAAGTAATGTAGGCATGAGTTATCATCTATCAACTTTATTCACACAACAACTCTCTTAATCAAGCTCTAAATATCATTTTGTTAGAGGAATGAAAGCGTTTCTAAGAGAAAATTTACAGCTTGTTAATTTTAAAAATTAAGTACAAAGAGGTATTACAAATCCAACAAGAGAATTCTAAACCTATTTATAGGACCTTTCTAATTAATACATATTTCTAAATATTTTATGCACTTTTCTATATTAGTTTTAGACTTTTAATAGAGATTATGACTTAACTAAATAATTCTAAATTGTTCAAAATTATATATTAAATTTAACATTAACCCAAAACGAAATTATATCTTCGATTTTATTATAAGAGATCTCCCTTCATTTTGACATACTCAACACATAGATACTTGGAGGTGAGTCACAAATTATTTAAGCACTACACAAACATCAACACTTCTACAAAGTCCATTCGAACATAATCATGCATGATTTTTCCATGTTCCCCTTCATTGGAGCTCTCTCATAGTGCTAGCTTACGACTAAGATTAATTAAAAACATGTTTTGGATTTTTCAGTGTCTACACACCTCGATTTGAATGCTATAATTTAACTAAAATTTCATTCTCTTTACTTCCCACGCTCTAAATCATTGGAAAAAATTAAAGTCGGTTCAATATCACTTTTCTCTAAATGAATTATCTTACTTTTTTTAATAGGTTTCCATGATATTGGTAATTTAATATTGATGTTAAATGTTATTTAACATTATAAATTAAAGTGCATTTGGATAGGATAATTGGAAATTATAGAAAAATTATAATTCTAGTCAATTCACATACTTCAATTGAAATTCTTTTATTTTTAAATTTATTTGTTTGGATAAAGTTGCTTTTTTAAAATTGAACTGATTTTATAAAATTCAAAAGTCTTGGAGTAAAAATTTTAAAATTACATTTGGGCCAAAATAAAAATTTTTAAAAAAATTGAGAGACTATTTTTCAAATTTTTAAAGATCAATTTGCAAATATTGAAAAAAAAATTAGAGATCAATTTGCAACAAAAAAAGGAATTAATATGTAAATTTTGAAATATTTAGGGTCAAAATTGTAGATTAAAGGCTACAAATATGAAGAAAAAAAAAGTTTTTTTTATAGTTTTGACAAAATATCTTACAAAATTCCTTTATTTTAAAAATTCTCCAAATTTATCATCAAAACAAGATAATTTACGTTGAAAATTTTGAATTATTTAAAAAAAGTTATTCCTTAAAAAATTCTTTCGTCAAAACACAATCTTGTATAAAATGTCTCATCCTTATATATATAGGTCACTTATTTGTGTGGCTTTGTCCATTCCACTATCAATATCATCGTGTGGCTGTCCATTTTTCTAAATATTTATCTAAATAAACAAGATGTATAAAGTCTTTCATCCTTATATAGGTCACTTATTTGTATCTGAATGTTTGAGTATCCATAAGTACACGGAAAAATTCAAATATACAGTTATTTTGAGCATATTTTTTAATTTTAAAAATGCTACACAACTTGTGATTAGTGAAATATGAAAAAGTGAAAATTTCCAAGAAAATAAAAAATAAAACTGAAAGGATGAAAACATGGTGTGTACGAAGAGATTTTACCTCCCATACCTTAGTTCCAACTCCGTGCAAATAATTCACCTCTATCCACAAAATTGTTGAGTTTAAAAGTTGAGATCTCATCTCTATACACGCCCTATATATAAAATAAAAAAATTATATATATTAAAGTTTGTTCTATTTAAAATATTAAATAAAATTGAATTAGTACGTAATAGAATATTGGTCAATGAAACTCATTAGAAAATTTCTATTTCTTTGTGTCTGTAAATAAGACTAATAGAATAATATTATTCACTTTCTGTTGTTTTATTTATTCTCTTTTTCTTATTCATCTCTATTCTCATATATTATGTCGTTATTTCGATTAGTTCACAACACGTTATAAGCACGAATCTCTAAGAACTGTAAGTCTAATAAATATATATTTTTCATATTAATTTTTTACATATCATGTTTTTTTTTGTATATATATCATGTTTATTTACATTCAATGAATTCTAGAAAAATTCAATATTCATTCATCTTCAAGGAATTGCAATCATATTTATTATTTTACATAGTGTTTAGATCTATTAAATAGTTCTTGAAGAACTTAAAAATTCAATATTTATTCCTATGAATTCAATAAGAATTTAATATTCATGCATCTCTAAAGGATTGCACAATTATTTTGTTATATATATATTATACAGTTCTTGAAGAACTTTTTAAAAAATCAATATTTACTTTTTACGAATTCTGAAAGAATTCAATTTTCATTTATCCTTGAAGGATTACACAAAGTTAGATTTATTATATAGTTTTTGAAGAAATTTTAAAAAATCAACATTAATTTATATGAATTCCAGAATAATTCAATATTCATGCATCCTTGAAGGACTGCACAAAGTTATTGTTTAGATCTAGTATATAGTTCTTGAAGAACTTAAAAAAATCAATATTTATTCTTTATGAATTCCAGAAGAATTCAATATTCATGCATTCATTCCATATAGAATATTAATAACCTTTTCATAATTGATTAAAGTGTCATCAGAGACTCAGTTTGTATGAAATATGTGTAACAACACATTTGTATGACTCACTTTACAGTGATGAATATAAGAAACTCCTTGAAAGATTTAATTTTCGTAAGACATACAATTCAAACAATTGAAGAAATGAGTAGATGACTTAATCAAAATGAATATACTTCTTCACCTACACGAAGACATTGGAACAGAGTTAAGCATATAGTCAGTCATCTTAAAGGTACCACGAATTATGAGTCTATTCTATTCCAAAGTGCCCAAGCTAGAATTAGTTGATTATGCGTATGTAGGTTATTTGTCAGATTCTCATAATGGTAGATCATAGACAGGTATCTTGTTTACAAGTGGAGGTACAACTATATCAAGGAGATCCGTAAAACAGACTATAACAGCGACTTCATCAAATCATGCAAAACTTTTAGCACGACACAAGATAAGTAGAGAATGTGTTTGGTTAAAGTCTGTGATTCAACACATATAAGAAAATTGTGGTTTATATACCAAAATAAAAGATGCAACAATCATTTTATAAGATAATATTGCATGCCGTGTTTAGTTGAAGGAAGTGTATGTTAAAAGAGATCGAACAAAATATATTTCTCCAAAATTCTTTTCCACTCGTGATCTGCAAAAGGGCAATGAGATAAGCATTCAACAAATTCGTTCATGCAATAATCTTACAGATATTTCAACAAAGTCACTTTCAAATAGAAACTTCGAACAACTGATACTAAAGTTTGGCATCTACCGTCTCAAAGATATTTTTATGGTAGAGGAGGGAAACAAATGCACCATGTAATTCACAAAAGGATATTGTACTTTTTTTTTCACTATATTTTTTTCTGTTGGATTTTTTTAGTAAAGTTTTAATGAGACATATCTCGATGGACATTTAAGAGAAAGTGTTATGAATTTATTGGGCATATTATTAGCAAATGTTTCTTTCTTTGTGCCTATAAATAAAACTAACATAATAATATTATTCACTCTCTCATCTTTTTTTCTTCTTTTTCTCTCATTTATTTCTACTTTTCTATAGTATGTCTTGGTTTCGATTAATTCACAACAGTGTATATAAAAACTGGAAAAAAATAATAATAATATGAAATGATTAGGGGACTGGTGTGGGAATGGGACAAATATCAACACCTCATTTCTGTCCAATCTTCAATTTAGAATTTCAGAAAAAACATAATTTTCTCATAAAAGTTAAAATGGATTCAAATGACTACCCTTGATGTTAGTTAATTTTCGCTGTTTGGCTGAATTTTTTTTTTAAGAATGTGTGAGGTGGAGGAGATCAGGAGTGTTGTGTAAACGGAAAAAAAATTTGTCAACAAATCAATATTTTCATAACTGTCGCGGGAAATATAAAATACACTTTTGAATTAATCAATCGAAATAAAAATTTAATTTTTTTTAGAAGATTTAGAGTGAAATAAAAAAGCTTTTAATATAAAATGCTATGAAGAGGCCCAATGAATTGCTCAACATAGCCCATGTCGTGATCAGGCTAGGTTCTATTATCAGAATTTTTTTTTTAATGAAGGTTGTATTATTAAATGCCCAAATTGTCAAGTATTAAATATTGAATGTTGAATACTAATTTTGAAGATTGTTAGTTCATCTTTCGTGTTTGTTCATCTTCTCCTAAATATACTATAGGATTCTAATTTTTAGTTGTATATTTTACTCAATTTTATGTTACTGAAAGCTACGATTTAGTACAATATTGAAAAATGAGCAAGTATAGGGACTAGATGAGCAATCACCTATTAATTTTTTTTTTCCAAGTATTTTTATTTCTCTTTTGATTGAGATCAAAGTATATGCAACTAGCGGCGGATCTTTGTTAAAATAAAGGATATTCATGGTCACCCCAAAGTACCCAATAATTTTAAAAATAAAAGAACAGAAAAGAAAAAGAAAATACTAATTAAAAAATATACACATATTTTAACCTAAATTTCAATTATGTATTGTGTGTGTTTCATCTAGAGATGGAAAAGTTAAACTAATGATCCGATAAATATAAAAAGTTAGTCGATAATTAAAAAAAATAAATTATATTAATAAAATCAAACAAAATACAATTGATGAAAAAAAATATATATCAAAGTTAATATAGTTGTGTAAATATGTCAAAACAAACAATGTGTTATATTATTTAAACAACTCCCTCTTATTTTGTATACTATTGCAGATAAACTCACCCGCATTAATTTTGATGTATTTTTTCCATTAAATGTATTTTGTTTGATTTTATTAATATAGTTTGATTTTTCTAATTATTTTTTATTTATTAAATTAATAATTAATCACCTGTTATAAAAAAAGTAAAAAATAAATAAATGGCAATAGATACGACCTTCTATTAGAAAGGAAAAAAATACTTTAGTGGTCTCAATTCCGCCTTGCGACTAACAAAAGATAAAAAAAAAAAAGACATTTTAATATATAAGTTTCAATGCAAAGTATAATAGAATATTTTAAATTAAAAGATGACATAAATGAAAAATTTATGGTGTCTACACACTAAAGAATGCTTATGTGATATTTTTGAGAAGTTGTGAGCTAATTGTTTCGCCTCTTTAACATGAGCGAAGAGTCACATAAAGAATTGAGTAACTTTGGCTACCTAATTTTTTATTTTATTTTTTTAAGCAAGTAGGTATTTTTATATTAAACTACCGATAACAATATATATGTAGCTATCCAAAATACAAATTTATTAGTTTAAAAAATTATAACAAGAATAATTAATTTGTTGTTTATTATAGTCCAGAAAAATAGGATCATAACCTATTATATTATTAAAATTATTAAAATTATAAAGAAAACAAAACATTGATTTTTAGAAATTAGAAAAGAAATCAAAATGATTATACATTGAAAAGGTATTGGGAGTATTTTTTAGCAAATAATTAATTATAAATGGATGAATTTGATTCAATGAAATATCAGCGAACTCAATATTTTTAAATAGTTATTTTTTTAGTTTATATTTCCTTTATTACTGATATAATTTATATTTTATGTAAGTAACAATTTTGATTTTTTTTCCTTATTGATTCAGTAGTCTTTTTGTGAATTTTTTTTTATAGTTGTGAATATTTTTACTTATAAGTTAAATTTAATTTATTAGTTTTTAATTATTTTTTATATTTGGCCACATTTATCCTAATTTTGCCCCTGCTCTTTGATAACGATATGCATAAATTGTTAGGCCTTGATTTCCAACTTATGTAGTAGACGTGTACTTTTTAAGGACATTAGTTTTCCTTTCATTTGCTTTTGTTTTTCCTTTTCCTCGTGTTTTTTTGGTCGGATTCCTTTTTCTCATGTAATAATAAAGAAAAAATTCGCCCATCAAAAATATAAAAAAAGGGAAGAAAAAAATTCATTCCATTACATCATCCATCTCATTTCTTTCTTATTTTTTTTTTATCTCTCTTTACTAGATTTGGCAATTCTTGTGTAGACAACTCATTTAAACAAACACAAATACATATCATTGAAGAGCATTGATCTTACGAGAAATTTATACAAAAAAGATAAGTATTCTCTTTGTTGCGAAATTTCTTGTAAAAATTAGCATTTTTCATTATTTTGAAAAATATATCATTTAATTATTATTTTTTCTATTTTTTCTTTTGTTTATGTGTAACCAAATGATTTGTACAAATGTGTTTCTTCACACAATAATTATTCATGTTTCTAATTCCTCATAAAATTTGAGAACATTATTTTTTAATTAATATTAGGCAATTTAACAAGATAGAAAATTCCCAAAAAAACTATATGAAAAAATAATTTTGAAGTCTAGAATACCCAAGAAACATGAAGTTGAAGCAGCATGCATAAAAGGGCAGTCAAATGAATGGGATCAAACAAATCACAACAATATTACATTACATGTCACAACTCATAAAAAAGTACAATGACAAATGAATGTATTACATAAGAATAAGAATATATGAATGATAAATTAATAATAATAATCCATACATACAGCAAACGAAATCAAAATATCCCGTGTCTTCATTTTCTCTACCTCACAAATGAATCCACCAAATTCCCCAATTCAAGTGAAGCCAAAAAAAAAGAAAAACACAACATCCTCTGCACAAATCGAACTACTCCACATGAAACCTTAAACAAAAGACAGTTTAAGGATCAAAAGAAAAAGCCAAATGCAAGAGCAATGAAAGAAGCAAAAGCAGTTGGAACAAATAGGGTAGTTGCATCAGAAGCAGGACTTGGAGCTGGTGCTTCAGCAGCTGAAACACCACTTGCTACCATTACCAACATAGCAACCATAACTATCACGAAAACATTCATCTTCAATGCCTCCATTGTTCTCAAAATTCTCTTTTTTTTTTTTTATCTGTAGTTATGAAAGAGAAAAATTTGAGACAAAGATTAGTGGTAGTAGTGGCAGTGGTTGGAAAACATAGTGCGGCTATGTGTGATTTTATATAGTTACGGGCAGAGATAAAAAAAAACGGGCAGACTGACCGAACTATTTTTGTTTTCGAGAATTTTGAGGTTAACGGGCAGAAATGCTGCCCGTTGTTTTGGACAGCAAGTCTTAATTGAAATTCTTGGTGGTATACAGCTGTCGCCAACGGTTTATGGGACCACCCTTCTTTTTTTCTTCTTTAAATAAATTACTTTTACATTTTTATAATTTTTTTTTCCTTTCAAAACAAATATATAAAAAATGTAGTGGGTTGCTTTTTATTTGATTTTTTAAAAGAAAATAATTGGTGTCTCTTGGGTTGTGCCTCGGTGTGGTTGGCCAATAATTTGGATCATTGCTTAATTGATTTTAGTGATTCATTGTTTGGTGTGTTTGATGACTTAACAAAGTCGTGGGTGTTGAGTATTGTTGAGCTGGTTTGAGACTTTTGTTATCTGGATTTATTACGATTCTCATTTGATAATTTCTATGCAAACCAACTTATTTAGTTAACTTATTATCTCATGTTTGTCATGTGGTTCGTGGGCTTCATGTAGCTAGGAGTATATTCTTATGTGAGGAGAACTACTTTTTTAACCATATTGTAGTTAGGAACCATTACCATTTTTAATGGTGATTAATCTTTGTTGAGAAATGTGAATATGTTATAAGTCGTATTTCATTCTTTGAATCATTTTTTTTTTTTATACACAAGCGCTTCATTTGAATCTCTAACATAGTTTCATACGTGTATGAAATATTTTATAAACGCGTCTAATGAATATGATAAATTATATGTTTCTAACTCTTTGATGAGTTAACAAATTATTGGGTCATTATATAAAATATATTTCTCCGGTCAAAAAGATATAATAGTAAAATGAATTTAATAGTAGTTTCTAAAGAAACTATAAATTTAATATCTAAAAATTATAAAATGTAGTCCATATACTTTCTTTCATTTATTAATAAAAAAAGTAAAATTAATTTATTAGGAGAACTTAGGATTATTTCTTTTACAGCAAGGTTTTCTAATTTTTATTTAAACGCAAAAATATGTTAATAGTTTACATTACAAAGGGTGTCATAAATAACAAAATTTTCTAATTAAACATGAATTTATTAAAATAACTAACTGGACAAAATTACATAATCATTAGTTTTTTTAAATATATATATATATATATATATATAAATTAAATTCTACTGTCAAAAAAATATATATCAATCACATCATCAAATTTTAAAAAAAAAATATCAGATCATTAAATTATACTATAAAAGATTTTTTTTCATCTGCAACATTAAAAGCTGTGGCATTTTACACCTCTAATTGATACTTGCATAGGAACCTCACATTCATAAGGGTAAGGCCTTACCCTTACTGTAACATTAGAAGGACTGGCATAGCAACATGACAACTAACTTCACGAGCAACAATCCTTGTACCAATGAAAATCTATCATTCTTTCTATTTGAGTCTCATCAAACGTTAGCTCTTTTTATTTATAACTACTAAGTAACCTTTTCTAAAACATATTCACTTTGTGTGGATTTCATTTGTAAATCTGTTAACTAAGCTTTCACACTCAAGTGGCTAATGATTTTTATTTAATACTGAATTAATAAAAAGTGTTCAAATTTAATTCGTGAGTGAAATCATCATTCGTCAAATTTTATTTATCTTAATCGAATTTTAAATTATTAAAATTTACTCATTTTTTATTCGAATTCTAAATTACATTACGTATCACTATTTAATGTAATAATATATGAGTTTTAATATTTAAAATTGACTAGTATTAAAACTCATTATTCAGTTGTCTATAAGTTATCAAATTTAGTTGGTGAATAACCTCAGTTTTAATAATTGTTTAATGGTCTTTAATGATCATTATTAGGGGTAGTGACTTTAAATTCATAGTACAATCAAACCTATACATAGTCTTTCATCCCTAAACTTGTTTTCATTCTCATAACGTTATTAAATATTACACGAACAAATCTTATACATGTACATAACATAGCGTTTATTTTATAAGCGTTATTAAATATTACACGAACAAATCTTATACCTCTTTTTGAGTAAACGCTGCAATTTTTCAATATTTATGGCACTTATAACGTAGCGTTTACAATATAAGCGCTATTAATGGTTATATGTATATTTTTCACATTGCTCTTTTTGTGAGCGTTATTAAAATTAATGCGCGCCACATTGTTGTTTTCAATATTTATAGTGCTTATTTTAAGGCACTATTAAAAGTTACACTTATATTTTTATGGCGCTCTTTGTGTAAGCGCTAATAAAATCTCGTGTTTGCTCTTCTTCAAGCCATATTTTATTGATTAAATCCTTATTTTTTCTCAAAACAAAGAAACCAACCACCATACATTTAAGTTCAATTGGCTTCATCATTCTCACATTTAAATTTGATTGTCACTGTCAACCTAATCGCGTTAGTCAACCTCTTCGCCTCCACCGTCATTGATTATTCGTGTTGCTGGACAACTCACTACTGCGACAATCTCAAGTTTCTTTCCTTTTGTTTACTCCTATGTTTGTTCATGTTCCTGGACAATCTCAAGGTTCTTTCACATGCATGTCGGATGGTTTAATGTTGTTGTTGTTATGATGATGATGATGATGATGTTAGATAACATATTGTCTTAATACTCTTAGGAATAAATAACACTTTATAATAGAAAATTTTAGAAAAAAATTATATATGATTTTTGTATGGCGTTGTTTTCTAAAGCAAAAGGTTCGCGTCTTCAAGGGTGTACATAGGTGCGGGTCGACCAGCCAACCCGGCCACTCAATTCAACCCAACTCGATTTTTACCTGTACCCGGTCACTCTCGGGTTTGACCCGACACAACCCGTTGAAACCCGCTTATATGCGGTAATGGGTTCAACAATTTGAACCCGTAGAGCCAATCCGGAGACTAGTTATATATATATATATATATATATATATATATATATATATATATATATATATATATATATATATATATATATATATATTAAATTGTTTGGCAGCCCAACCAATAAGGTTTCCTTATTCTTCTTGTTCTTCAAATTTTCAACAGCTGTCATCCATCTTCTTCTTCTCTTCCACGTTTGCGTCATTTTCTTCTTCTGTTCCAGACTTCCTGCATTATTCTTTTTCTTCTGTTTCAGACTTCCTATAGTCCTGCCACCGCCCACCTTCTTCTTCTTCTCTTCTAGATAATTTTTTTTTAATCAAAATAAGGTGTGTAAAGTATTTTTTTCTAGATTATCTATGTCATTCGGACAAGATACATTTTGAAAAAAAAATATTATCAAGTATATTGATTTTTATGATAAATTGAATTTTATGTAGCAAAATGTTGGGTAAATTAAAATACGGTTGTGAAGAAACTTTATCAAAAAAAGTTGTCGCGAAGAAAACTTCATTTGAGTTAAATACTATTTATATAAATGTTATAGTCTTTTTTTATCTAGATAAATGATAAATAAATTTACAGTGTATTCAAATATGAAACATAATATTCATATTAATCAAAAATTATTATAGATTTTACAGACATTTCATCATAATATTTAATATCAATCGATTAATATTTCTAACAAATTAATATTAAATATGATGAATCTAGTTTAAATTTTTTTACATTTAAATCTATTAAACACTTTTATTAGTATTTTATTTGAAAATAGTAAGTACTCTAAAAATTAACAAATGAAACACTACTATTAAAAAATTGTGGTAGCTTAGTAAACTAAAATGTGGTGAATGATGTGATTGAAATTTTATGGTATTTGAGACATTTAAGTATTAAATATATTTTCATTCAATTAAATTGTTATTGTATTTACTTATGTTTCTCCCGTAAAATAAAAAACAGGTTATCATTTATGTATAACCCGCCAACTGAACTCAACCCGTTCTTGATCGGATCGGATCAGGTTAAATGAAAAATATATAGATTTAAAACTCAACTCAACCCAAAGATAATCGATCGGTTCCGGTGTCGGATTTTGTCAAAATTATCCCAACCCAATCCGCGTACACCCCTACTTGAAGGTGTTTGTGAAATTGCTTCGGTGGTGAAATGTTGAGGAAACATGATGGTTTGAGAAAGGAGAAAATGTTCTCTATTGGTAATGACGATAAGAATTATAATGATAATGATAATATGGTCGAGGTGGTTGATTACAACTGATAAGTTATCATAAACCAGATATATAGAAAGAATATCTAATTGTCTCAAATTATATGGTGCAATGAACAACTTATCCTCTTTTCACTTTGACAACTTTTGAATGTAAAGTGATGAAGAAAAGTGCATATCCATCTTTAAGAAAATCTATATCAATAAGTTTAATATGAACTTTTTCTACCAATAAATCTCTACCAACTATCGATCACCAATATTTTCAATTTACTTTTTTGTTTATTTTGATAAATTTATTTATAGCCCTTCTGCAATTCAGTAAAAGCTTCAACACAAATTCAACAAAATTAAAGATAAATGTTAGAACAATAGAACCTGATCGGCAAGATACTATTTTGAAATAAATTTTTTCACTATGATATTTTAAGAGATCTATATATATTTTGTAGTGAAAAACAACGGTCGTTAGTGAAAAACAATAGACTTTAATGCTATAAGATACTTCCAACGATACAATACCTTATCATAATATGTGCATCATTATTTGATTTTGATTGAGTACAGTCAACAAAAATATCAATTATATATCAACTAAAATAATGGTTATACAAAAAGTTGGGAATCAAAAGCTTGATGTCTTTTTTGTTTCTGTCCATAATTTTACGTAACAAACAAACATTTCTGATCATACATGAATTTAAAGATTGGAAGTAAAATTTAATTTTACATAACAAACAAACATTTCGAATCATACACAAATTTAAAGATTGGAAGTAAAACTTCATTGAGAAAACCACATAAGATTGAATGTATAATATTAGAGAAAATCAAATAATACAGAGAAGAATGAGGAGGTGGACATGTTGTAGAGAAGATGAGAAGGTGACAAAATAAAATAAATTAGTACAATATGGTGTAGCTATAATAATACTATTAATTCTGCTACTTTTGTACTGTAAATTTCTTCGAGTCCTATGTAGTATGATACTTAAGTTGAGAGTAACTATACAAGTTAACATAGTTGTGGGGTTTAATTTGTGAAATTGAAAATTGAAGGTGATCATACAAGCTAAGATAGTGTGAAAGATATAACATTCTGACCTAGGATTTCATTTGTCTTCTTTGCAACCAGATTCACCTAGACATTTTACACATAATATTCTGACTTAGGCATTCAGATATAACATTCAGCAATACACAACATATAACTAACCTAACAGAACCTATTAATTTGTGTATGTGATTAAAACCTGAGAGGAATCATGGATATCGTATAAAAACACTAAACAACCAAATCATCTCCAATACTATTAACAATTGGTTTACAATCAAAACCTTCAAAATCAGGAGGATATCATCCCCACTACTATCAAAAATAAAGAGGATATCATCTTCAATACTACTCCAACCAAATCATTCATGAGACCTAGTACTAACGAGTACATCACTGTAAAGAGGGAGAGAAAGAACCTGCAAAGAGGAGTCGATGGCGAAACGACGAAAAGGCTTACGTTGACGGCGAAACGAAGATAGGGTTTACGTTGACGGCGATAGCTATCATTGATCATGACGACGGTAGTGCATACGTTGACGACGACATCGATTGATTCAAACGGCAAATTGTACTTCGATTGCTATGGATGTTGGGTTGTTTCACAAAGGCGTGAGAGTGGTTTTAGAAGAAAAAAAAGGGTTTATGATCGCAAACGGATTGATGAGGGATTTTCTTTTTGTTTAAAGTTTAAGTTTTTTTTTGTAATTGTAAAAACTTTGTTTAAATTTATTTAATTAGTTTTAGTTTTAATGGGCTTATATAACATTTTTTATAAAAACACTGTTAAATGATTATTTTTAACTAACCCTGTGATAACGCTTATAGAGAAAAGCGCTTTATAAGAGGTTAAAAAAAACGCTCTTACCTATGACATTGCTTTTATGAAAATGATGTCAAAGGCGTTGTTATTATATAACTACTGGTACCTATGACAGTGTTATTTATAAAAAACGCTTTAAAAGACGTTCACATAAGACGCTCTTCAAAAAAACGTTGTCTAAGGCTCCGTGTATTTTTAAAATAAAATACAACACAACTTAACAAGCGCTGTTAAATGTGCACTATAAAATCCATATTTTGGTGTAGTTATTTTTATATAAGCTGGTACTTGCACCTTACAATATATGATGAGGTTTCTTTTAAAAATGTTGTATACTATAACAATATATTGAAATAAATTTTAAATCATCCGTGATATTTAAACATTGAGTGTGGGTGTAAACATTGAATTTTGATGGTCATCTATCCGATGATTGAGATAATATATTACTTAGATACATTGAATGGTGAACCTCAAAATCACCAAAACAAGGTTTATATGTTCAACACGCAACTATTTTATGTACACGTAACTATTTTATGTTTTAATTTATAGTTTTCTCAGTGTTTATGTGTAGAATAATTTATAATTAATACTCATTTGAAGTTAATTTCATTTAGATAGAACTTTAAAATTTACCACAAAGAAAAATAAAAGTATTTTTAATGTTATCTTCAAATGACTATGTATTCTAAAAAATTGTTGATGTACATGTTTATTTTTAGTGTCTCTTTTAAAATAACAATGATGACTGTGAATATTATGTCATGCGATTTATGAACGAGTTCATCGTTGAAAATTCAAACACGATTTCACTTAATGTACATGAAATTAATTTAATTATTATTTGTAATCATAGAAATTCAATTACTTAAATTCTAACTCAATTTTATGTTTTCTTTTTTATTTTAAGTATTTTACTGAATACAAATGTATTACCTATCCAAAAGACAAGTTAATTGTGGTGAAGGATGATTGAGGTTAGTTATATTGTCTATAAATTTTTTGATGAGATTTAACTTTTTTTTTTAAATGTTTTAGTTTATAGATTTTGATTTAAATTTTGTTGTTAATATAACTCTATCAACTATGTTGTATGGTGCAGCAGGTTTGTTGAGTTACTTATGGTTCGTTGAGTTTTTGTTCTTCCATATATGAAATATGATAAAAAAAACTTCATAAAAAATAAAGATGATTAAAGTTGATAAAGAAATAACATTAACGTCGTTTTGGTGTTCATATATATATATATGTTTGGTTGGGTGAATATCTTATGAGATTTACATAGTGTTTAGGTGTAAAGGTTGTGGACACTTTTATTGTTGATTTGTTTAAAAATTACTAGATAATTGGATGTGGAGTAAAATTTTGTATACTTTAAAAAGCTTATCTTTTCGTCCTTTCCTCATTTTGGATGGATTAGTTAATATTAATGCACATTTTGCGTGGATTAGTATTGATGCATTTGGCCTTTAAAAATTAATGGGTTTAGTTTGTGATGTTTGAAAGCT
Source organism: Cicer chorassanicum (assembly GCA_037974735.1). NCBI lineage: Eukaryota > Viridiplantae > Streptophyta > Magnoliopsida > Fabales > Fabaceae > Cicer > Cicer chorassanicum. Next base: position 47,890,660 of record JBBPBP010000003.1, on the reverse strand, counting down.
ATAAAAAGTTACTATAAACTAGTGGTCTTTTTAAAATAAAAAATATTATAATAGTGTTTATTATAACATAAGCGCTATAAAAAGTTTCTCTAAAATTCAATTTAATATCAATGTATAATAGCGCAACTATTATAACGGAGATAATAATTTGTTCAATTTTAATATAATATATATATATATATATATATATTAATATTATAATAGAATATTGAGAAAGTTTTAAAAATCTCCACTAAACTTATATAACGATCGTACATTTGTGGAAAACTTTAGTTCCAAATTTTAGTAACCAGTTAGTTTTTTTTTTTTAATAACATCAGAATACGAAGACTTTAATTTTTCTTACCAGAATCTATAGGAAAAACATAGTTAATCGAGAATCTAAAATTTTATTTAAAACCATCGCTGAATCAATTATCTTTATTTTTTCAGTGAATTAATTAATAGTTGATCATCTGTTTTATTCTTTTCAACAAAAGAGGTCTAGTCAAATCATAAAACACTAAACCCTACATAAGGAATTAAAAGAAGGACTTAATAATGATGTGAACAAATTAAGCGTGAACTTTACACTTGTTCATATGTTCAACTTTGTCCCCAAAAAAAAAGGTTAACGGTTCAACGAATTGTGCTTAGGATGTTAGTCAGAGGTCATCTCATAATTTTGAGTGTCTTGTTTAATTAATTTTTTTTAACAAATCAAAAATATTATGTTAAAGAAACATTTTAAACATAAGAAGTATTTAGAAAAAGAATAACAAAAATATAATTTTTTTAATATATGATCAAAATAAATCAGAATTACAAACTAAATTACTCAAATAAAAAATAATGTCTTATCTAATTAATTAAGATAAGATAGTGATATCCTATTAATTATTTAATTTTTTTTACTGTAAAATAATTAATAATTCATTCATAATCAAGACACTTAAAAAATATTTTCATTTAATATCATATTCCTTATGACTTGTAATATATTTTTCATCAAAAGAGTTTTATTAGAGGCCAAAAGTTTAAACCATGAAAATTAACACAACTCGCTACTAA
>JBBPBP010000003.1:47871063-47882099 GCA_037974735.1 Cicer chorassanicum | reverse complement strand
TTTTTTTTTTTTTTTTTTTTTTATGTTTTAAAAGAAATAGACTCATTTTTTTTAGACTATTTAATAGACACGTTACAGCAACAAAAAATGTGCAAAAATTTTTTGTGACTATTCTTATATGTTATATATTAGTATGTTGAATAAAAATTTTATTTACTCATTATATACATGGACAGAAATAATAGTTATATGTTATACGACAATAAGTATAATCCTCAATCTTTATACTACTGGCTATTATTCCCCTCTCAGTCTGGTCTCCCTCGTTTGATCTTGTCGTTCTCCCTTTTGATCGATTTCATTTTAAGTATAGAAAAACTCGAATCACCTACTCCCACCTTGATACATTTAAATATGTTTTCTTAGTGTTTTCTAGAGATTTAAAAGGGATTTGGGAAATGTTTGGTTTAGTTTTGAAATAACTAGTGGATTGTTGGGATAAAAATATAAGTATAGAGTCAAGTGACTTAAGTGATTTGCTTCCGTTTTGTATCCTATAGGTCCCTAGTAGCATAAATGTGAAATTAGTGTGACAAAATAGTGTCATTAATGTAAATGATATGTAAAAAAAATAAGATATGTCATCATAATTAATAAAAAAGTAGAAGTCATTTAACGTCATTAACTAAATTAATCAATAGATGAATGTTTTCTTTTATTTTAAGAGCTATTATGACATAACTTTTGATTAATTTCAATTATGAAAATAATGTTTACTCAACAAAAAACTTTCAACATAATATTGGACATAGATTAGAGGCAAAGGTTAGAGTGGCCAAACTGTGGATCCTTAATGGACCATAATTCACAATGGATAGATAAAGTAGTTTCACATGATTTACTCTAGAATTGTCCGCATTGAATCATACTTTTCTCCTTGTTTACAACACCACATAGAGATACGAGAGAACGACAAGTGTGATTTACTGTGGAGAAACTACAATAAGGTTTGGTGAATCTGCTTAATCTAACGGTAAATAGTTATCATCCATCATGGACCACTTGATAAGCTTGGCCATTTTAGAATGAGCTATAGATTAGATACCTAGAAAGACTCTTTTATTTTATACCAGCAATTTGTTTGGATCAAAATAAGAAAAATTGTTTTAAGATGGGCCTGCTATGATCCAGAGAAGTTAGGTAATATAAATCTGTCCTACATACAGTTTTGGATCTTGAAATGAGCTAAGTCCCTATAATAAGCCCAATCCAATAATTGTGGCAGGTAAGCCCAAAAGAAAACGATAACAACTGTTTGTTTTTTGTTTTAATTTAATATTTAATATTTTGTCAATTATTATTGGGAAAGGGTGAAAAAGGAAAGAAGAGTGTGGGACCGTCATCAATCACCAAACCCTTCTCTTTGCGATCCAACGGCTGTGATTCTCTCTAGTTATCTCACCACTTCACAAGAAGGATAAATACACAAACACAAAGGGAAAGAGTTAGAAAAGAGAATTGAGAGAACAGAGAAAAAAAGAAAGAAGAATAACCCTCAAAACTCTGTTTCAGTTTTCACATTGAGAGAACAACTTCTGCAAAATACACAGTTAGTTTGTGTGTGAGAATCAATTCAAACATTTCCAAAAACAAAGTTAACAAATCTAAACAACAAACAAGAAGATCTCTCTGTTCATCTATTTAACACATAACCTTCTTCTCTGAACCCGAATTTATATCACTGTAAGCCTTTTTTATTCATCTTCATCTTCTTCTCATTTAAGGCTCTTTTTCTATGAGATTTGTTGTTCTCTTCATCTTCTTCTGACCCTTTTTCTATTTTTGTGTTGCAGATTAGTTTCTGCAAAAAATTGTCTTCTTTTGAAGCATAGATCTTAAATTTGAAATCAATCCCTTAAGACTTTGGTATCTCATCTTTCTCTGTTATGTTTTCAAATTTTCCTGAACTGAAATTGGGTTTTTGTTTGTTAACATTTTTATGGCTTTTGTTGTTGTTGGTAGAGATGGAGACAGAAGAGAGGAACCAGAGAGCGTGTAACAAGGCAACAGAACCAGAGTTTTTCTTGCAGTGGGGAAACAGAAAGCGTTTGAGATGTGTGAGGGTGAAAGACCCAAGGATTTCAACTAGACTCAACGGTGGAATCAGAAGGAAGCTTACTTCTGCTGTTGATAATAATAATAATCGTTCTGGTGTTACACTTTCTGACAAAGAAACTTCACATCTTCATCACCATCAACAACCTAATCGTCTCACAAGGTTGTTTACAACAACAAAAAATAATGGATCTTCTCATGTTCATCTTTCTCTTCTTTTTTGAGTTATTTCCTTTTTTTGTTTCTCTGAAAAAATTGGGATTTTGGTTTTTGTGATGTAATGATGGTGTTTCTCTCTTGTTGGATTGATGGATTTTAAGAAACTCTTTCTTAAGAGGAGCAGTAAAAAGAGAAAAACTTTACCTTTTCCTATTCCTTGTTTGATTTGAAGTAAAAGAAGAAATGGGTTTACTTTTTATGTTGATGTTATGTAATGACGCCGTTTTCATTTCATTGGTTATTGAGAAATTTTCTCAGTGGAATCGAATAAAAAAAATCCCTTTTTTTCGGTGTTTGGTTTTCCAGGAAAGAAAAAAGAAGAGATTTTTGGTGATTTAATGATGTTAAAATTGGAAAATTTTCATACCCAGATGATATAAGGGTGTATTTGTATTCTCTTCTACGCTGGATTTGTGTTTTCGTTTGATTTTCTTGAAGGGTATTGGATCTGTGATTTCTATGAGAATGTCTGAAATTTTGGATTTTTTTATATGATTTTGATGGAAAATTCATGTGCAGGAATTCCGATGGGGCTATTCTCCGGTCGTTGGCCGGAGAGAATAGGAAATCAGCGTCGCCGGAGAAGGAAGACCGGTACTACACGACGAGGGGGTCGGCGGAGGAGAACGGTAAAGTGACCGGCGATGTTAACACCGGTGAAGAGAGAGCTCTTGTTTGGCCAAAGCTTTACATAACTCTCTCTAGCAAAGAGAAAGAAGAAGACTTTCTTGCCATGAAAGGTTGTAAACTTCCTCAGAGACCCAAAAAGAGGGCCAAACTCATTCAAAGAAGCTTACTAGTAAGTTTTGATGTCAAAGTTTTTATTTTTTTGTTTTGAAGAAAAAGGGTAGTTGGGTGGTTATTATTATGATGAAGTTTAATTTTTTTGGGTGATATGGGTTGGATCTTTTTAATTTTGATTTTTCACCATCTTATGTTGTCCACTTGTTTGTTTGGTGTTGGTTTACAGTTGGTGAGTCCTGGAGCATGGTTGACTGATATGTGTCAAGAGAGATATGAAGTCAGGGAGAAGAAAAGTAACAAGAAGGTAAAGTGGTTGTATTGTGGTTGGTGTTGTGTTTACTTTACATTACACCTTTATTTTTATTTTTTATTTTTTTGTAATTGGATCTACAATATCTAATATATATATATAAACCAAGGTTATTAACAACAACTCTATTTCATTTTGGATGCAGAGGCCAAGAGGGTTGAAGGCTATGGGGAGTGTGGAAAGTGACTCCGAATGATTAAGATGCAAACATAGGAGGGGGATATGCAACAACAACACACAAAGGGGAAACCTCTCTTGTTGGAAGATGATGATATTTTGGGTTGATGATTCAAGTTTTTTTTAAATTTGGTTTTTCACAAGTAGGGAAAAAGGCTTTTATATGCCCCTCTCAATGTTTTTTGTAAACAAGTAAGATCTGATCTGATCCTATCCATTTCAATCAATGAAGAAAATTATTTTCTTTGTCACTTATCATTCTTCTTCTTCATCTCTCTCTCTTTTTCTAATCTTCCTTTATGATGGTTGATGAGTAAAAAAGATACTATTCCATTCCCATCAAGTTATGCTTTTGTGTTGTTTCTCTAGCGTGCACGCACTCACTAATTAACTTACCTTCAGCCTTCAGCAACCCTCCTCTTTATATCAATATTTTGAATTCATGGTTTCAAAAGGCCTAAATAGAACTCATGATGGATTTGTCAGAATCACACCATTTTTATTTTTGCAAAATGGAAGTGGTGTGTGTGGAGATTGGATTTTGCCCCCAACATTGCAGTGTGATGTACCTTTTGATGTAATAAATTGGATCCAGATTTGATACAGTTAGAGATTCCAGCATTAGCACACTCAAATATCGGGGATAATTTGTTCAAGATGTGATCAAAATTAAAATCTAAAATTTTTAAAACTGTCTGATGACAATCAAATACTTTGGGTGAATGAAGGATTTTTCAGTCCGCAGGAAATCCAATTTTTCAATAAAATCATATGATTTTTTGACTGTCAGAAGGTTGAAAACAATTAAAGAGATAAGGGGTATATATATAAAAAAAAAGACCAATAAGGAAAGGAAAATATGTAGAAGATTATTGTAAGCCTCAAGCAGAAAAATAATATCTATAATTTGAGCATGAGGCCAAATAAAGCATGGAGGGGTGGTGTGTACTTGTGGTATCTCAATGATTTTGTTGTGTCTATCTAAACACTAGTAGTGTAAGTAAAAAGAGATCTTGTTGATAAAAAAGAAATGGAGCGTGTGAGTGTCACTGAACTTAGACCATGTGCGCGTCTAGATTTATACATGTATACTATTTTGTATACCAAATCTTTTCTTCCAATTGCTATTTTTAGCTTAAGGTTCAAACTTATACAAAGTACCTTACATGTGTTTTCAAATTTTCTAGATTTTGCTAATCTTTACATTTATTATTTTAATTATAAGCAAATAAGTATTTAATTTACCCTCTTGAAAGTTGATTTATTTCAAATCAAACCAATAAAGGAGTTGAATTCCATGCCTGTAAAAGGTGAGACTCAACCTTAAAATTTTTTAACATAAAATTCAAACTTTGTATAGTGTAGTTCGATTTCCACCCTTAATTGCAATCAATGAAGGTTAAAGGTTTATTGAGATTTTTGGTTTTTTGAAATGAAAAGTTCATCCCCTTGTTCTCCCATTTATCAAGGGGTCATTGATCTTAGACTAAGTTTTTGAAAGCTCGTCGAAGTTTAAACCTTCGGATCAGACGATTCACATTTAAATTTTAAAAACAAAATTGAAAATATTAAGTTAGAATATAAGTATGATAAAACAAAGTTTTGAACCCAAATCCAAATAATTCAGTGTGTAAGCGACAAAGGCACAACCTCATGTCACCAAACTTTCAATGATCCATCAAAAGCATCAGGCTGCAGCTGCATGCACAATATCTGCAAGACTCGTTCAGTAAAGGTAGTTGTAACACGTGAAAGATGACTAAATTAAAGGTATCTTTCTTTTACACACTTATATATTTCTTTTAGAATTAGGATTTAGGAATAAGAAACAAACGGTTGTGATTTGTTGAATCATCCAATATTTTCTTTTTGGTTTTGGCTGGCTTTTGTTTACATACACACAATGGAACAAAAGATCTGCCACACAAGTTCTTTGTTGATATAAAAATGGACAAAATTTTGGTTTATAACTTCACACTACTAAATACAAATATTGACCTTTTAACATTGTAAAAATGAAACGGTGGCTTTGTAATAATAATGGAACAAATCACTGATCGTAAAATTATCAGAGTAAACAATTTCATAAAATAAAATGTAAAAAAGGATTTGTTGACGCTCTGAAGACAGCTATACAAACGTGTGTGTATCCATTATTTTCAACTTGCTAGCTTTTTGAAAACGTGCTATTCAAAAATGACATAATTTTCAACGCAATGATCCTTCATCATCCGCAGTAATCAACAAACAACCCCTCTATGTCAAATATCAACCATTCAGGGTAATTACAAAAAAATATTTAAAAAAATAAAGTTAATTGCTTTGCATGGACAATCATATATATATATATATATAACTTTTTAACTTTTTATCAAATTTGTTTAACTTTTTATCAAATTTGTGTACGTAGACATTACTATAAATATTTATTAAAGTTAATTAAATTAAAATTTATTAAAGTTAATTAAATTAAAAAGTTTTGATAGATTTATCTATTTAATTCTAATCTCATTAATTAAATAAATTCTTTCCATAATTGAAATTAAAATTTTAACTAAAATAATAACAAAAACGTTATTTCAAAATAAATCCAAAAGATAAAACTTAAAAATTTGGCTGTGTTAAATTTAAAATATGATTAAACTCATTCATTGATGACATATCATTCAACTATTAGTGATTTAATTTGATAGCACCAAAACATAATAATTTTCAAATATACCATAGATGTCCCTTTTTAAAATATCTTAAAAAAATATTTAAGTGAAGAAATATAATTAGATTACTATATAATTTTTTTCACATTGTATGTACATAGTCATTCAACTCACAACTACAACAATATATAAATAGAATTGTATTTTATTTCTATTTTCAAATTGAAAACTAAAACATATATGATATTGCTCTCTCACTGTATGGACAAGGATAAAAAAGCATATTTAGTTTCTAAACGTATGATTATAAATTGTCTCAACTCTCAATTCCACAAGAGTAAACCTGTAGGAAGATCTTATGATCATTCTGTATAAAGGATATGTATGTCTTGGAGAGACTATGAATCTCACACCACTTTAATGACTGAATTTTATGTGTGTTACCCTGCGAAAATCGCAAATAAGAGAAAGTAAACCATTTGAGTTGTCATAATATATATTTATGCGTCTATTTCTCAAGGCACGCATGACTTGTAGGAAGCTGCAGCATTTCAAAGAGAAAGGGTTAGAACTTAGAACAGAAAGAACTTATCAAACAATCCCATATTTTAAGTGTCTCCTTCATCACTTTTTTGACATTTAGCAAACTTTAATACATCCAGAACTGAGTTGGTTACATTAAAATTTAAATAGAATCTATGAGAGATTAATTTTGAATGAAGAAAAACGGCGAATCTTGGAGACAAAAGTACATCAATTGAATTCAAGTACTTTGACGAGTTTCGGATGAGTACCTTGTGTCCATCTTTGATCTGTGGAGTAATCAATCAAACTTGAGGCTTAGAAGCTTGGAGCATCTCAACAATGAGAGTTTTAACATCCCTATAAATAAGAAAAGCAGTAAACAGTTACTTAGCTGCAGATTATTTTTGTAAAAAACAAACCAACATGGTGCAGGACATGCTATTAGGTATGTAACAGAGGAGATTATTATCTGATACTTTTTAACAACAAATTTAATCTAATTAATGCAGATGTGTCCTTTTAACCAGGAGATGGGAGTTTATATCAAATATGATGTCTTACTTTCTATCTTCTGCAGGTCGAGGAAAAGGTACGCGGAGCTTGAAAGTATCTCCCTGATAACCAGCCTACAAAAAAAGAAAATATTATTGAAAGAACAGCTGATATTATTGAAGATACTAGAATCATTTTTCCAATTTACAGGAAAAACAAATAATCTAAATGATATTAAAGAAATAACAGAGGCGATACCTTGACATTGAAACCTAGACGATCCAAATCTAGTATGTAAGCAAAGTCAACCTGCAGATGATCAATTCAGTCAAAATTGAACTCAAACATTATCAGCCCCTACCCCAGCAGAATATAATTTAGGACCATATATTGTTTCCAGAACAAAGTAATTTATTTTAATCGGCCTTTCAACATCACAATTCCCTAGTACTGATATCATCGTAAATAAAACATCAATTTAATATAACATGATAATCAGAAAGTTGTCCATATATATTTTCATATGTGCGCTCACACACTGGTATCATATTGAACACGGGCTTAACACAAAAACTTCCACAGTTGAAATAAAGAGTCATATTTCTTGTTAAAAGTGTGTACTGTACAACGGGTAAAGTGACATACCGGAACTGAGGTCCAATGCTGCACAATCGCTTTAGTATCATCACCGTGATCTTTGTTCATATGTGACTGTCAAATAGAAATAGTAGTATTTATATTAAAAGATAAAAATTCGGTAGTTTAAGAAATACATTGTAGACGTGCAATATGAGGATAAGTTAGAGATCAATACCGCTACTGGCTTGGAAAACTGAGCTATGGGATCAACTTTTGCAGTTTTGTACTCATCTCCATTAAACTCTGAAGTCAAAGTTAAAAATTAAGCTTAATAAAATTGTTTATAATAGATAAATAATACAGAAAAAACACAAGAAATTCACTTAAGGTCTAGAGATGATGCTTGCTCACTCCTGAAGCTACAAATTGGGGTGGGAAGATATTTTGATGCGCACCAATTAAAAATATTTTAATTGGAAAAACTCCCTTTAAAATGCAAGAATTCCTTATATATTCTTATTAATATCCCAGCATTAACAGAAAAATAAACCAGCAAGAGTAGCAAGGTTAACAAACCTCCTGATCCTAACAAAGCTGTGGCAACACCTGACACAAATCGTACAACTTTTGGTTCAATGCGTACAAATCGGAAGTCTCCAAAGTCAACCTTCAGTATGAATAGTTTATTTATAGTTAATTTTAGAACAACAAGCAGAAGGAAAAAAATGCACGTTACAAAGAAGAATAATGAACAAAGTTACCCAAAACGCATTGGGATGTCTTGCCAAATATGCAGCTCGTATGGCTTCTTTATCTTTTTCAGGTACCTGAATAAAGTTTCTATATTTAACTTCTGCCCCTTAGTATCATGATTCTGTTACTTAATAACTATGTAATCCAATAAACAATCGTAAAAAGAGATGAAAACACAAAAGAACATAATGTTTAACTTCTGTGAAATGAACAGAAGATTGTAACTTACAAAGATAGCGTCACCATGTAAAGTGATCACCAAATCAGTCCTGTCTTCAGGATCTCTAGCCAAAAGCACTGAACATTTAGGATTAGCAGTTAAGTCCTGCAAAGTACAGAAAACAATACTCTTTAGCAATGGAAGCAATCTTTTAATTGCCTCGTGGTGCAAAAGGTTTCCCATGAATTATAATTTGTTAAGATGACCGTGTGCTGGTTGAGGACATCAAAAATAGGATTCAAAATTGAATATGTGGCCTTTGGCAAGCCAGATTCAATACTGTGTGCTGGATGGTCATTCATACAAGTTCACAAATCCGATGTCAAATCATATGTCTCATGAAATCAAATGTAATCTTCAAGTTTTATATTTATCAATTTTCTAACAATAACAAAATTTTGAAGGAAGAAAAAGAAAATAAAGAAACAAAACCTTTGAATGAACTGCCAAGTCGCTCACTGCTAATATAGGACATCCATTTGCATCACAAGCAAAGTCAACCATAGACCCAGATGGATAACCCTCGAACTTCTGTGTGTTAAAATTCGAAAGACCAAATGAGAAGAGGGTAATCAATTTGTTTGCCAATAAATACTTAAACAAAATTTCATGCCAAAGATATGAGCAGAAAAGCAGCCAGAGCAGATTCCTATTTAATAGCTCTGCCAAGAATGGATTTTACTATTATTATTTTGTTTGTAGTTGTTGCTGCTCAGAGGGAAGGGTGTTTGCAGTTCCTTCTGGCTTGTAGTACCAGAAGAACCTGAATATTGGGGCATGAATGAACAAAAGTCCACAACTAAACTTCCAAACAAGCAAATTTCTATCTCTTCATGTCTCGATTATTTGATCAATCCAACATTTGCAATTCTTCAAAGTTGCTTTAATCATTTTGCCTAGTGAAAGCTACCCCAAACCAGGAAAGTTAATAGCCATGTGCTACCATAACAGTTTGAATTAAAAAAAAAAAAAAAAAAAGATTGTGGCTCTTGAACTAACGAATGTGGCTCATGAACTACACTCAACAATAATCATTGAAACTTCACACTACACGGGAAAAAAGAAAAAACAATCAGTTGTACAAGTCAGTGTAAAGAATATGACAGAAACCTTTGAGAATGTGGAGAGCATCCCACGTACACTACGATCAAGGACAGTTCGAATTTCTTCAACTGGTGGAAGTCTTGCAGCTTTTTCCTATCACAATAACCCCATTAACATACAATCAATCTTCCTGAAAGAATACACAAATTTAAACTGCTACTAGTAATAAGGGATTTTAGCTTCTAGTTCATTAGAGTTTCACAATTAAAACAAGTTTATAATTATTCAATTACACAATTTATATAAACTTATAAATATTCATAGAGATGTTAAATTAAATGAGACATCATCTAAACTGACAGAAGCTAATGGAAAAATTAAATAAGAGAACTTTTACAAAAATTGATGAAGGCTAATTTAAGCATATACTAGAAGTTGTTTATCTTTCAAATTCTTCTAATAACTTTTTTTTTCACAGGTGCTTCTACATAAGTGCTTCCAGAAAAGTCTATTAAAAATGAGTCAAAATACCTGATGAGCTTGAATTAATTGAAAGACATCGTCTTTTTTGATGTTAACATCACCAGAGGACACAGCCTGATTCATAAACCAGCAATCATATTCATTAATTCATGAGCTATGATCATCATTGAAAGAACAGAGAAAACATAATAAATAAAGGACAAATTGCATTAAGTTTGTTTAAATTTGAATTTTGAATCGAGCAAGGTAAATATTAATGAATTGGGTGGAAGAAAGAGAAGAGTGAAGAAATAGTGGTACCGGAGCAGTGGATTGTGAAGAAGCGGCCATTGAAAGAGTGGGAGTGGGAGAGGTGAAGATGAAAGAGTTTGGTAAGGAAGAGTGGCGTGGTTTGGGGGAGAATGGAAGGGCATTATGGGCATTTGGGCGAAAAATTGGGGTGACCCTTGTCAATGGCGTCACCATAGACTTCATCTTGCGGAACACTACAACAACTGCACCAAATTTTCCCTTTCTTCTAACTTGTTTTGTTTATCATGAGAGACTTTTTGTTTTGTTTTATTCATTTTTCTTTAATAAATGTATTCTACTTGTTTTTTTTTTTTTCTTTCTATAAAAATAAACTGATTTAATATATATATATATATATATATATATGGTTGAAGAATTTTTATTATACACTAGACCAATCATAATTATTAAAATCTTAACTATTTTTGAAATTATTATATATATGATTGATTGTGATATATGTGAAATTTTTTATACATATATAAAA
>JBBPBP010000003.1:47833788-47857479 GCA_037974735.1 Cicer chorassanicum | reverse complement strand
ACTAACATCTTGTTGTCATTTAAAATATATTAGATTACATTGCACTTTTGGTATTTCAATTTTAATATATTTACGAAAATAGTCTTCTAATTTTAAAATTTAACTTTTTGATTGATGTATTTTCACATTTGTTACAGTTTTAGTTAAAATTATTATTTTTACTTTAAAAATAGTCTCGTAATTTAATAAATGATGATCTTTTTACTTTAAGAATTATATTTTATCTTTAACTTTATAATTGAGGTTATGAATGACGATTTTTAAGATTAAAAATAATCATTTTACAGTTTAAATTTTAACTTGTAATCAAAATTGCTAACAAATGTGAAAAAGAGAACCACAAAATTTAATTTTGAAAGAAAGGAACAATTTTAGTGAACGTAGTAAATTTGAAAATACAATTAACCCCAAAATAATACTAACATATTTTTGGGACGAGGTTAGTAGCTCACCAACTTCGAACTGGGCCGTGGGTTCTAGTCCAAAAGAAAAACCTCGGCCCATACAGGTGTCTTCACAAACCCTAATATTCATCACCAAAAACCCTAAAACCCCAAAACTTCCCTTGCTCTGCCATTCTTGAAGCTCACACAATCACCACATTATTTGCCAAACAATGAGACCTCCTAGAGGTGGCGGTTTCAGAGGTGGCCGTGATGGCGGCTTCAGAGGTGGACGTGACGGCGGTTTTCGTGGCAGAGGTGGTGGTCGTTTTGGCGGTGGTCGTGGTGGTGGAGGCGGCTTTCGTGATGAAGGGCCTCCCTCCGAAGTCGTAGGTACGCGGAAAGAACGCAACTTTATCTATACGTGCTTTTTTCAAAATAGGTTTTTAATTTTACTATTAGTATGGGTTTAATGAGTTGTTATTTGATTTGTTGTATGCAGAGGTTTCAACGTTTATGCATGCTTGTGAAGGAGATGCTGTGACAAAGCTTACTAATGAGAAAATTCCATTTTTTAATGCTCCTATATATCTTCAAAACATGACTCAGATTGGGAAAGTTGATGAAATCTTTGGTCCCATCAATGAATCTGTGAGATTTTTACTTAGCATGCTGGTTGATTTTTTTTCTTTATTGTATGTGTTGTAGAACTCGGTTGTGATGTGAATTTTTTACTTGTTTTTTGTATTGCAGTACTTCTCAATTAAAATGATGGAAGGGATTGTTGCTACTTCTTATTCAGCTGGTGACAAGTTTTACATTGACCCAAGGAAACTCTTGCCTCTTGCAAGATTTCTTCCTCAACCAAAGTATGCTCTCGTTGCTTCTTACCGCCTTATCTCTGTTTATGTTTCTGTAAATATTTGTTTTGTTTTTCTAACACTTGAACTATAGTATAATTTGATTGCCACATTGGTGTATTGCATTATATTGCATATCCTAGCCTTTTTTGTATCCCCACATCGAATAATTATGTTATAACATTGCAAAGAATGTGCCAACTGCTATATATTTCATATGAAGTAGTAGTTGTTATTTATAATCTAAAGTGGTGATTACATATTCATTATATTGAAAATGAATATGAACTTTTGTCTTGATGTAACCTGCTATGATTATATATTTGTTATGGTTAAAGGAATCTTAGTATTATGGTTGTCGATATCCCTGTTATTCCACCCACAAATTAGTCCATGATTCATATCCAATTATAAGTGTGATATGAGGGTATGTAGAGTCTCACATCGATTAGAGAACTGCGCCACATCAATGGTCAATGTCAGACTTTCAACAATGGTTTAGTTTTTAAAGTTTGAGTTTTAGAACCCAGATTCTATGGTCAATGTCAGACTTTCAACAATGGTTTAGTTTTTAAAGTTTGAGTTCTAGAACCCAGATTCTATCGAAATGGTTTTTTTGAAAAGATTTTAACAAATGTTTCCAATGTTAAGCATATATTAAATGAAATGTTGCTTCCTTGGCAATTGGACTTTTTGTTGGTGGTTTACAGATAAGAAAAAAGTCAGAGATAGGGAAACAGAGTACCTTTTGGCCTTTTAAATTATTGGGGGCAGGGCAATAATTTACCGAGAAATGATACGGACTAAAATTTTGTTTTTCCTCTTTGCTATATACTGATCTATGCTAGAATACAAACAGCTTGCACTGTCCCAAAATGTTGTTGTTAGTTTTATATCACTCCACCTTTCCTTTTGCCAACTGTACATGCTTTTAAATCTTTAAGTAGAACAATTTGTTGTTTTTTGGTGTCTTTGAAGTGTATGAAATTGGTTTGAAGCAATTCAAGTTGACATGATATCATGATTATTATTGCAGGGGACAAGCACAAGCTGGTGGTAGAGGTGGAGGCGGAGGAGGTCGTGGTTTTGGTAGAGGTGGCCGTGGAGGTGGTGGTTTTCGTGGAAGAGGTCCTCCTAGGGGTGGAAGAGGTCCACCTAGGGGTGGTGGACGTGGTGGTGGTTTCCGGGGAAGGGGCAGGTTTTAGGGGAATTTTGTGTAAAATTTGTTGTTTGCTTCAGTCATTTTGCTTGGATGATCACATAGGATGTCCAATAGAAGATTTAATGTTGAATTGACTTTTATTTACTTTTGATGAATTGAATTGTTCTGTTTGAGTTGTCCAATAGGATGTTCTGTTTTAATTACTTTTATTTATTCACATAGATGGCCGTAGAGATTGGTTTCCATCCAAATTATATTGATTCTGAAGCTCTCACATCCAACCTTATCAATCATTCTGGAAAATTTTTAAAACCATATAATAGTTTTCAGGAATCACGATGCTAGTTTGATCCTCATCCAAAGTTGTAGCAGAATGATTGTGTGCGCGATCACGATGTAGAAGGAACATGATAGAGGTTGTAGTAAATGTTTGGAAGAACGTTGTCGTGCTTTATTCATCCGACGATCTAAATCTCTTTTAACATTTTATATATTTTCCCCTCTTTTTACATAAATCTCGCATATATATTTTATGCAAAATATTATGTGTTTCTTTAACTTTATTTTGGTTATTTTTTACTTCTTATTTGATCAATTATTTAATTTTAGTTAACAATTTGACATGTTATGTCTTAAAGTCTCAACAATACTATTATTTTTTCTAACAAACTCAAAAAATTATCATCATTTTCAAATAAACTCATAAGATTAATAATCATTTTTTTTCTTCAAAATTCCTATTTTTATAAATTTCGTAACTCAAATATTTAAATAAATTTATATTTTTATCTTCAACAACATTAAATTTATCATATCAATAATTCACATTTTAAGATTTATGTTATAGATTTGATATGAAAGAAGGAAAAATATTATCTTAGTGATTTGAGGATTAAATCTTAAAGTGTAAGTTGTTTATTTGATGAATTTAAGGTTGTTGGAGATAAAAATATGAGTTTAATTGAATATTTGAGTTATGAATTTGAGGAATATATGAATTTTCTTGATAATGATTTTTTTGGGTTTTGTTTGAAGATATGATGAAATTTTTGAATTAATGTAAAAATAATAATATTATTGAAATTTAAGATATAAAAGATTAAATCGTCACTTGAAATTAAATTAAAGAATGAATTTTTTCCCCATATTTTACATTTACATGATACTCCGATATGTAAAAAAAGTTTGAATTTATTGAATCTAACCGTTCTGACTTAATTAAATGAATTTTACTAGAAGCTGACGCTCCTTGTGTGTTGAATTTTACTAAACCGGTTAGAAATTGATTTGCATTAATTTTACAATCATCAAATCACATTTTACATAACTAAGAAACTCTCAAGTTTTACAAGGCAACAACTTTATTATCACTAGTAAAAAATATACAAATAACTCAATTATCATGATACTTCGAATTTTCCTCTTAGCCTCAATTATCCTGTAAAATTACATTTGAATTTTAAATTTAATTTATAGAAGTAATGTAAAATTGAATGGTCACTTTATGATAATCTATTTACATATTACTTTATAGAGAAATATTAAGGATTTAAAATTCGAAATTTTTATTTAAATTTTTTGGTTTTTAAATTACTCTTATATTGAATTCAATGATTTTCAGAAAACTTGTTCATATATCAATCTTTTCATGATAATTTCACACTTTTTCATTACATCATTAGCTTTGCCTCTCTTCCCTCTTCACAATGGAGATGTAAGAGAATCATTTTTGTAGTTTTTAAAATGGATTATGTGAATCTGAGCTGCAAAGAAAGAATCTGAGTTGCTAGTATTTAAGTATTTTAAGGCTTTTAGTGCAAAAGCCTGTACACACTAACTCAATAAGCAATAAGCAAATGGAATATTAATTAATCTAAGAAAAGTACACATAATCCTCTTCTTCAATTTGTGATAAATCAGATATGAAATGGATCCAATAAACCTTGGGGTGAAAACATAGTTCACCCAAACCAAACACATGAAAGCAACAAAAGCTTTTTGACAGCAAGAATAAGTTAACCGAGACTAAAGCTATCTTTTATTCAAAGCAGCAGCTACAAGATATCAAGCTTCCCAACCCCTAAGGACAGTAGCCCTTGCCACACGGTTAACTCCCAAGCTGAAAGCTCCCATTCGAAGATCACATTGATGAGTATTGCACATGTCTTTCACATCTTTGAAAGCCTTGGTCATGTATGTCTTTAGCTCATTGTTCACTTTCTCCTCATCCCACATGAACCCTTGGATGTTCTGTTTATCACAAAAATCACCTCATAAGAACTACAGATATTAGATTACTTGAATTATAAGTAAGCTGTGAAACACAAACACAAACACAAACAACAAGCACGACATTGACACAAACACCTAAACATCGTATCATGAAAATCACCACATAAGAACTACAAAAATGATAGAGTTATAAGCTATGAAGCACTTACATAGACACATACATCAAACAAATGCAACACTGACACATAGTCACCAATAGTAGTTTAAGAAAATGAAGGTGATGAAATATAACGACATGTGTCAATGTCATGTGGATAAGCTTTCAATTTGAGGTGTCAGTGCTACATAGATTATAAGCCTTCCACATATACAAAATCATCCATCCATATGAAATTAAGTTTTCATTATATAAATGTAAATACATACCTGAACCCACTCAAAGTAGCTAACTGTAACACCTCCTGAATTTGCATATATGTCGGGGAGGATCACAACACCTTTTTTCTTTAGAATCTGCAAGTTAGGAAGTTAGTTAACAACACCTCGTTGAGAAAAGGGAAGGAAAGAGAAATATAAAACTAACCTCGTCAGCATCTGGGTCAGTTGGGTGATTTGCTGCTTCAACTATAAATTTTGCCTTGATTTCATTTGCATTTTCCCTTCAGCCATACCAAAACAATAAGAAAATATAATTAGCTATAGATCTTTCCTTTGTTATAAATAACTTTAGAATATTATATTTAGTTTTTTGTTTTCAAAGTAAGATATGATATGATACAACACTTTCTAGTTTGTTGCTCCTTATTATTTGCCTTTGTTAAGAAAAACAATGACTTTTTGTAATTAAATAAGAAAAAGCACCTATTGATGACACCCCCAAGAGCTGCTGGGATTAGAACATCACAATCTTCAACCAATATTGAGCTAGGATCAATTGAATCACCACCATGGAATCCTTTTACTCCCTTGTGCTCTTTGGTATGCTTGAGTAGGCTTGGGATATCAATACCTTTGCTGTTCTTTATGCCTCCAGTTATGTCACTCACAGCAACAACTTTTCCACCTTTCTCATCAATTAATTGTGCAGCCCAAGATCCTACATTTCCAAAACCCTGAAGAAATACACAAATATGAGAGCATGAGTATATCTCGAATTCATCAACAACAAAAAATGGAAGTCATAATATTGTTTCAAATTATGGACTGCATCACATGCTGTGGCCGCAATATTGCAGCTGCAGCAGTGCTTGCAACCACATCAGTCTGCAATTGTGTTGAATTTAAATCACAGCAAAAATTTACATCATGACACCGCAACTGCCACAATGTAGTAGGTGCAATGGTCGCATCGAGCCGCATTAGGCCACAACAGACTATATAGTTTTCACACTTTATTTTTCTGTCTTCCTTTTGTCTTTACATCATAGATTTAGAGGATACTTGAAAGGATTAAAGATATTCTAAAGTGATAGAGGGTTGATAACGAGATAAACGCGGGATTTTAGAGAAGAAATAAGAAATGTGAATTATAAAATTAGTAATGTATTATAATTTTATATGCTAATAAAAAATAAGTTCACACCACAACAACTACATACGCATAGCAACAACTACAATGTCAACAATTGCAACGGCCACAACCGATTTGCGACCGCAATTTAGAACCCTTATATAAAGGCATAACAAATACCTGAATAACAAACCGTTGTCCAGATACAGTCTTTCCATACTCATTAAGCAAAGCTTCTGTTGCAAACAGGACTCCTCTTCCTGTAGCTGCATCTCTACCTAGAGATCCACCAAGATCCTAGTTTGACAAAAAAAGGAATGGTTTATTAAGCATGGCTTGGTCTCGGTTAAATGGCCATTGGAATAAAATAAGAAACACAAACAACTACTTACTATAGGTTTTCCAGTCACTACTGCAGGAGAGTAGCCATGAAATTTTGAATATTCATCTAGTATCCATGCCATAGTCTGCATGCATACCACACAGTAAGATATAATAAAATTAGCCCTTATTTAAGTCAATTATTATATGATAAATTTTCAAAATCCAAAAGTAAAATCAAGGTTTTCAACTGCAATTGCGAACGCAACATCAAAGATTTTGAAATTTCTACTACCATATTGTGCCCGCAATTGCGATCAGACACCTTGAGTTTATAATCTTTAAAAACAGAAGGAGATTAACTTCTGTGTACTACTAACCTGTGGTCCAGTTCCCATGTCAGGTGCAGGCACATCGGTGTGAGTTCCAATGAGATCATGAATTTTCTGAGTAAAAACTCTGGTAAGTCTCTCTAACTCAGATATACTTAATTCTGAAGGGTTACACCCTATCCCTCCTTTGGCACCTCCATATGGTATATTTGCTACAGCTGTTTTCCATGTCATTAGTTGTGCTAATGCATTCACTTCATCAGGATCAACCTAATTACTCCAATAAATGATTCAAACTCAGAACTTAATGCCAGAAAACATACACAGCAGTTTCAAGGACTAGTTCATTCAAAATTTGTCATATGAAGCATCAAGTTGAAATGGTTAACTTTTATCAAACATGTAGTAGTGTTAGGAATATAAATAACCTCAGGATGGTATCTGATTCCTCCTTTCATAGGACCTCTAGCATTATCATGTTGAATTCTGAATCCAACATAAGATTGCAATGTGCCGTCGTCTTTAGGTATCGTACATTCAACCTGAATTTTCATGACAACATCATTTAGAATCACAACAACAACAACAACATGAAATTATGAAACAGAACATACAAAACAATAGTACTAAATAAATTTGCAAGAACACAGAAACAAGAAACAGCTTTGATTGTTTACCTTGATTTCTCTGAATGGAATTAATAAACTTTTCTCAAGCTTTGAATCCAATCCCAAAAGCCTAGAAGCCAACTTAAAATTCCTGTTGGTAGCTGCTAATGCATTCATTTTTCCTTTACCAACCAGAAGAACCTAACACAATATTCACTTTTTTTTTTATTATCAAAAGATATACAAAAGACGCGGAAAACAGATCTTGCAGTTATACTATTATTAATATTTGAGACTATAAAATAGAAATTTCTTGTATATGAAAACAGATCCATCTGTGACAATATTTATATCAATACATAATAGCAACCAGAGACAAGGTCAACAATATAAAGTTATAAACTAGTAAAAGTTTGGTATATATTCCATATAAAACAAATTGGATAAGTTAGAGCCAGCAATGTGCCATGCCATGTGTATCAACGTCACCAATTAATAATCATAAAAAGATTAGGATGATACCAAAAAATAAAAACATAAATAAAATCCTATCAGATGCATAAATAAATCACCTACTTGACTCTAATAAAAACATTTAATTTAATACTAGAGAGTTGCAAACTTGCAATTGAAATGTTACCTGTTAATTTTGTGCCCTAGCTTCTTTCAAATCTCCACTAACAAAAATAGTGATATAGTACTTATAGAAATCTAGCATGTTCCTTTGTGTAACAATTTCAGGAAAATTTAATTGAACTTTTGAATGAATTGTGTAGCCACACACAGTGCCCCTTAAACAATCCTATTGGGCCAAAACGTTAGGTGATAATAGAACAAAAAAAAGAATCTATTGAAAATCACGTTTGTACTATGTCAAGAAGGTTCAGAAAATGCTTTGGAATCTGTATGGAAATTTTGGGAATCATTGGTTCTAAATGGCTATAAAATTATGTGAAGAGGTATGATCCAGGTGAATCCATTGTATCTATATAAGCTTCATAATTGTCGATAAGAAGCCACATATGTCTAGGAACATAAATTAATTATTCATTTTTACAAATACACGTCCTACGGCTTATACTGCGGATCATGATTTCATGCCATCTTATGTTATATTATATTTTAGACTTAAATATTAACTCTTTTTTTTTTTTGTTGACAAATTTAAATAACTCTTTAGTACTTGTAATATACACATTTGATTTTAGCTCGGCGCAATAATTTTTTCTTAACCGTGATATAGCTACACAAGACACATAGGATGAATTTTATTCTCCTAATTAAATATTCTACATGCAATATTAATGACTCGAAAATTTGATCACTTGTTTAAGCCTTTAAGATGCCCGAGTAGATTAGCACTCAGATCAACCAATTATTGGTAATATTTATAATATGTAGAGTATATATTAATTTTAGTCACTAAAAAAATGTTACACTAAAATCAAAGTTACAAAACCACAAAAATTGGTATTTATGTTTCCGGACTACAAGTTACAACCATAATTTCTTTTTACATTTCCTAGAACTTCAAAACAAGAAGGTACATGCATGTGACAGGGAATAAAAAGTTATGTAAATTAAATCTTACTGTATTTTTTTACACAAAAAAAGCTATATAGTGATGATTGATTTATTTATAAAAAAATTGTATTAAAGTAATTGATGATTTTAATTTTTAATACACTTCTTTTTAATTGTACATATAATTATATTATTTATATAATTTTCAATATAATATTTTCGTTTATGCATTTATGATATTAATAATGCATCAATATCTAATAAAGATAATTTGATAAAAGTAATATTTTTATTTACTTTTATTTTTTAATATATGTAAAATTATTAAATAATTTAATTATTTTAGAAATTATTTTTGGACGGAAGGAAGGAGTAATATTTCATTACAAGTTCATCTGACAATTGCAACATGTGACGATGCCAAACTTTATTAAATTACTACTAGTATTTTTGAAGTACTTGCCTTCCACGATGCCCAAACCCCTAATGGGAAATTATTAATCTTATGATTTTATTGGCTATGCAGTTCCTTTTAATATATGAACCTCCCCCAGTTGACAAGGTTGTTCTGCTTTCATATTTTGCTGACAAGTGTGTGCATATATTGGCTAGGCCGTTTCTATTAATATACATAAGCCAACATAGCATTCACTACTTCAACTACCACTAATAGAAAAAAAATTAAAATAACGACTAAAAGTAGAGAATACAAAAATAAAACTGATCTCTAACATTTAAGACATAATTTGAGACGAATTGGCTTTTTTCCGATTTTAAATTTCTGTCGCTATTTCGAACTCTTTTAGTAGTACGCTCAAATTAGGTAAAATAAAAAGATATACTAATATTGTTAGTAAGTTAGTCAAATTTTCTAAATAAGAATGTGATGTACTATTAGTATTTTTTGTTGTCGAGGTGAGATTGTGTGTATTAATAACCCGAGATGCTAATATTTTTAGGACAAAACTTGAATACATTTTATTTTTATTTTTATGTTTTCCCGTATGATTTTTAATTTAATAAATTATGATTTTTCTTTAAATTCATAATGCTCTCAAAATTCCAAATAATCATAAAATATATATTTTAAATTAAGAATCATTCAAAAAATAAAAAATATTTATATTTTTTTCTCCCTTTATTTTGAAGTGTAGTCAAAAGAGAAAAAAAAAAGCTACACAAGCATATTTAAAACATTATACGTATGATTGAAAACAATTTCACTAAGCTTTCCAATGCAAAATCATCGTAGTTTTTACGAAGTTATAATTTGTAGTTTTAAATTGGCTATATATTTGGTATTTTGCTACTGTGAAAACAAATAGGTTGTATAAACATTTCTCCTACAAAAGATATAGATTTTTTTAATAAAAATGAATTAAATATAAATTTTTAAGCGTAAAAACTCCAAAAATCTGAATATTAAAATTAAATTTTGACCTAATTTTTTTTAGAGAATTCTATCGTAGCATATAAAAATGAACAAAGTTTGGTAGCATTTCGATAAATCATTTATTGTTAGCATTTCGTAAATTATTGATTTATTTTGATTTTATGTGGGTTAAAATTACTGACAAAACATATTTTTAAAATTAAAAGTTGAAGGAGTAATTTATAAGGATTGAAAAGAATAATTGTTATAGAGATTAAAAATATATTTAATTTATAAAAGATGATTAGATAGACTGATTTTTATTATAAAATAATATATTTAAATTTAAATATTTATATTAATTGGAAAACGTATTAGTAGTGGAATAATTGAATAATAATATTATTGCAAAAAATTAATAAATACTATCTTAATATTTTAAAGTGATAAATAATTTAAAATATAAAATATTTTGAATAAAGAAGTAAAATAATGAAAGCAACCCTATGTTCTATTTTGCTTTGAATAATTATATGCCTTAATTATCTACTTCCCATTCCAAGTTTGTGATTCTTGTGTTATCCATTCCTCACACGTAACGAATCAGTTCAAGTCCACGTCAGTTTGTAATCATCATCTACATGAGTCAAATACTACTATAAAAACAATTATAAATGGACTTACTTTTTTTATTTTAAAAATGGAATATTAAAATATCAAATCAAATTTTAATGATTTGTTCTGGTGATAAAAAAGATATTGAATATGTGTCTTATGAATTCGATCTCTCTTGGTGTCATTTATAAATATTCAATTAATTTTAATGTTTTTTTTTACATTATCTTCACTTTAAATTTATTTTATAAAAAATTAATATCAAATCTGGCCGTATTATTTATTTTGGATCGATCATTTAAATTACCGACTTTGAATGAGTCAAATATTTCATCATTTTAAATGACACATTATATTTTTAATGACTATATTCTTATTTCTTTCTTAATCAAACTTTCTATCTCATCCAAATAATTTTTATTAATTTATTTTAATCAATTAATTTTTTTCTTTCAAGATACACTAAACTACCCATTCCCATTATCTTCGCATCGCACCATTAAATTAAATCTACATGGAGACAATAATGGTGTGTGATGAAGGTGCATGCAAATCACAAGGGGATAGATAATATTTATATAATTCATGTTCCTATTTATTCTGTTTATGAATTTACATAGTGCTATTTTTGTCTATAAAAAAGAGTTTTTGGTTTCAACTTTAGTCAGCACTTTGCATCAATGGATTAAATTAATCCAAAATAAATAAATAGATAAATTAAGTCATGATTATCAAGTTATTAATTGAACAATACAACTTTAATTTAAACAAAAGAGAAGGAAGGCACCATGATCCATTCGGTAGTTCTAGCATTGAATTAGTTGTTTCCAACCACATTAAACTTGAGTGAAGGTAGAAATAAAAGCAACAAAATTTGTTCAACATTATACATAACATTTACTAAAATGCAAGAGAGTTAAGAAAACATACCAAGAAATGGAGAGGGAAATGATGAAACAGAGTTACAAAACAGAGGGAAACTGAGTGAAAGTTATCCAACCTAGGCAAGGTTTAAGGAGCTCCAAAAATAAAACTAGAGGAGAATAAGAATTCAATTCCCCAAACAGGAATCTAATTCAATTAAAAAAGCAAAGTCCTTGTTATTTGCATACATTCAAATCAACATGCTATATGGTCAATCAGAATCATCACAGTTGAATCCTGCAACAGAATAGGATGCTTAATTATGTGAACAAAATATAAATGTTCAATTTCATAACACCACACCCACTAGAACTATATCATAGCAAATGATCTTAATTCTAAAAACTTACCATCAACAATTACAACACATCACATGAGCATCATTCATCACTACTAGCTAGAGGAAAAAACATACTACTAATATTACCACTGCCAACTGACTATTTATAAATATAATTTGTTTTTTTGAATTATTATTATTACGTGAATCCAACGCGATTCCCACAAACTACAAATTAGTCACAACATTAAGCTATGCGACGACATGTTTTTGTCTATTAGAAAGAAACAAGTTAGTAATTAATGTATAGGTTTTGGTTTCCCAAGATATTATCAGAATGGTCCTTTCCAAATTGTGTCGTCTTTCCTAGGTCACCTGCCGAGGTAAGAAACTCCCCCGACTCGGGACATTAATCAATTTGAAATTAACACTGATAGAATAATAAATTGAAAAATAAATTAGTGGACACTCAACCTTCTATTTAATAAAAATCAAACTTATATTTTTAAAAATTAAATAATACTTCGACCGTTCTTAAAAGTAAATCAACAAAAATTAGTATATTTAATCTCAATATATTAATTTTTGTTGTCTGAATTTTACTTATAAATAGAAACAAATTTTTTAATGTATCCAATTTTGTTGACCAATCCAATATTTTCCGTTAACATGATCTATGTATGGACTTATATTTATTGCAGTGCATTATGCCGTGTAGCACACTTACCAACATCAACGTACGAATCCACCAACTCAGAATCAAAACGTAATGAAAAGAATAGAGTAAGATATTGTTGCCGCGCTTATCGTCATGTGAGTAGGGGTAGCTAGGGATGTAATTGGAATCCAAGGCATGGATACAAGTTGAAGAAAATATAAGATATACAATATCATATATTACTTATATTAGAATTGAATTCAGTATTTGTTAAATTAAATAAGATAAGATAAAATAGTCTTGAATTTCATGTTATCATATATTTATATTTATGTAATATGAGTTGAGTTAGAAACTAATATAATATAAAGAAAAATAGAATAATAATTTATTTAATTATCTTTATAAAATATAATTTAAATGTACTAAATTAATATCTAATAAAATATAAATAATAGAATTTGATATTAAATTTAAAATTAAAATATTAATATTTAATTTAGAAAAATATGTATAATTTATAATCAGAGTAGTTTTGTCATTTTATATAATCTAATATATTATTATTCAAAATTATAAAATTTTGAATATTAATTTCAATTTTTAACACAAATATTATTTATTGAGTTTATCCAACAAATAAAATAGAATTATCTAGCTATCCATGATTTTTTGAAAAAAAAAAATTAAATTATTATTTAGTAGTGTAATATTTTTTAAAATATAAAACTAATTCAATAAAATATATTATATTATATTATGTCATGATAAGACGTGTACCAAATATATAACTTAATAAAATAATATTAGATTGTTTATTTTCATGTGCACATTAAACACAAGATATGATAATATTTATACTATCAATATCATATTTTATCCTTATCATGTTTTATATCCTATCATACGCATCAAATGAACTCATAAGGTGTAAGTTTAACATGCTTTAAAAATGTTAGATTTGAGTACCTATTATTTATTATAGACCAATTTTTAAAGTTCAGTCTGTCCTTTTTCAAAATCTACAATCCTAAAAGACTATTTAAAAGTCTATTTTATGGATGACAATATAATCTGCACCCGCGAATACCCACCCAAATCCGTTTGATTTGGGCGGGAAAACCCGCTTTGATTGAGTGTAGGTGCGGGTGCGGATTTTCCCCGAAATTAAATTTCGGGGGTGGAGACGGGTTTGGGGGTGATGATATCCACCCCGCACCCACACCCGAACCCGTCCCGCATGTAATATTATAGTAATTTTTGAATTTTCTATATATATACATATTAAATATACTCAATATTTTTTTAAATATTAAAAATTATCTATAGAAAATAATTTTTTATTTTATTATTATCTAATAATAATTATTTTATTATATTAATTATAATAGATATGATTTTTAATTTTATAATTTTATATATATAAATGAGTGCGGGTGTGGGTAGGGAAACTCAAATCCCGTTGTGGGCGGGGATGGGGGAATAAATTTCACACCCGCTATGAAACGGGTGCGGGTGCGGGTTTTCCCCGATTAGTCGGGTGCGGGGGTGGAGGAGGCAAAATCCGTCCTCGACCCGCCCCGTTGCCATGCCTAGTCTATTTCATAACTTTTTGGCAAAAATACATTCATAGTTCTTTAAGTTTAATCTAATTTTTGCTTAGATTTTTTGAGTTTATTTTAGGCTTAATTGCACTTTTGGTCTCCCTATTTTAGGTGAAAAGTTAAAGTAGTCCCCCCATTTTGTTTGTCCCTAGTTTTAGTCCTTCAAACAGATTTTGAGTCCAAATCATGATGAGTTGTCAATTTTTAATGACGTGTCAAAAAATGATGACGTGGCAGATGTCTACGTGGATTAAAAATCATTATTATATTATTCCAAATTAAAAAATACCATTTATGTTTTTAAAAGCTATTATTATATTTATTATTATAAATTTTAAAAGAAAAACTAAAAATTAAAATAAAAATTCAGCCAGCACCCTGAAATCAAAAATAAAAATTCAGCCCCAATTTATCCGGCCCCAATTCAACATCAGCAAGGCATGTGAACCATAATTCAACAAATCAGCCCCAATTCTTCTTTCACTTCCGTTTTCGTCCTCTTCTTCTTCATCCTCTACTTCATCTTCGTCATCCTTTTCTTTCATCTTTGTAAAAAATTGATAGAAATTCATTATGGGTGTGCAGTGGTGGAGATGGTAACGGGAAAACCAGCGTGAAATTTGGAGAAAGATTAGTGTTTGTGGTCATTGTTGCTTCGAATTGGAAAAGGTGAAAAATCTCCGGTGATACCAGAAGATTTATTGGAAGAGGGAACATATTTTGTTGCAAAGTGTTTTGTGAAAGATCGAGTAAAATATGGACGGCTGAGAAGACGAACACAGTGAAGAATAAGACGAACACAGTGAAGAAAAAGATGACCCAACTGATGAACCCAGATGAAAAGGATAACAAACACAGTGAAGAACAAAAACGAAAACGAAGATGACGAACACGGTGAAGAAGATGAAGAAGGGTTGCCCGGATGAATTGGGGCCGAATCGTTGATTTAGGGTTCAAATGTTGAACGGATTTGGGGCTGATTTTTTTCTTTTGAACAACGGAAGACACGAACACGAAGACCATCATTTTTTACTTTTTATTTTTTTTTGCTTTTCTTTTAAATTATAATAATAGACTTAATTGTATTTTTTAAATTATAATAATAGGCTTAATTGTATTTTTTAATTTGAACTAATATAATAATCAGTTTTAATTCACATATACATGTGCCACATCAGCGTTTTTTGACACGTCATTAAAAAATGACAACTCATCATGATTTGGACTCAAAATCTGTTTGGAGGACTAAAACTGGAGACAAACAAAATGGGGGGACTACTTTCGCTTTTCACCTAAAATAGGGGACCAAAAGTGCAATTAAGCCTTTATTTTATTTCAATTTGATCCTTTAAGTTACACTATATTTGCACTATCACTCCTTTATCTCATTTTCAACAATGATTGGTGCAATCGAATTATTAAAAACTCTACTAATTGTTGCAATAATATGTCTCTCATATTTCTAATCGAAAGCTTCTAATCAAAGAAACATTCATCAAACCTTATGGTCTTCATTTCTTGATTTTCTCTGCGACCATTTAGATACATGCATAGCCTTAAAAACATGGTAATAAAGGTCTATCCACATAATCAATGTCATTTATTCATTCCACTTGAAAAATAGTTTGGACAATTAATTTATTGCGATGTTTCGTTTAGATCTTAACATTTCGTAATAGTAATTCAAGAAAAAAATTCAAACTTAAAGAATTGCTTGTGTGATTCAATTTAACTTAAAAGTTAATGGTACATATTGAATATAACTTAAATGATCAAATTGGGAAAAAAAATATTTAAATGACCTAAGTAAAAACTTGACTAAACTTAAAGAACTAAAAATAATTTTTGCCTAAATTTTTATAAATGTCTAATGGTGTATGCTTTTGTAAATAGACTAATAAATTAATATGTCAATGAACTTAAGTTATAATTTGATGTCTAACACGACCTTTTAAATATCATCATATTTCAATTCTATTTTAAATTAATACATTTATATATGTAAAAGTTTGACGTACTTCACTATGTTTAAATTATGGAAACAAAATTTAATGTTATATTAATAATAGTAATACATTTATTTCTCAATAAAAATATTTACATTTAATCAATGCAAACAAATGCAATGGTACATATAAAGCAAACAAATATTTACTTTTCCTCAAGAACAATGAACACAATCCAACATTTAACAGAGAAAGAGTCGTCTTTGACAAAGTACATTTGTACAATTATCAACACCATGCTTCTTGACAACATTATAATTCCAAAGAAAAGTCAAAAAGAGAAGGACATAGCAAGTATACGCAACGCGTTTTTCCTTGTTTTTACCTATTCCTTAATAGACTTATAAAAACTACTCAACCTCAACATTCTAGTATCTCATAATTCATACATACATTGTACATATACAATACAATTCTTGAATTTTCTGTTTGGGTTGCCATCCATTTGTTGTCTTGGAAGAAATGTGTCCTCTTAGGTTCATCTTGATCTTCTTCTCTGCCGTGTTGGCCGCTTATTTTGCTTGGACCACCGTGAGCTCCACCACTCCAGAGATCGACTTCACAGCTAACGACCACAACAATAAATCCTCCTCTAACAAGGATCATTTCAGTTTCATAAAGGTACACTCAGTTGTCAGTTCCACATTTTCTTCATTCAATTCAACATCATATTTTGTATTTTCCACTCTTTCTTTTGTTTACTTCTGTTTTTTGTGTTGACTAGAAATGTTACCTTGGTTTCAGATAATTAAGAATGGATTTTGGGTATTGGTTGACATGGCCAGCGGGAGGTATCTTTGGAAAAATTTGAGGTCCACAAATGATCATGTCCAACTACAGAGCTCTTAAGAGGTCATAGTTTGAAGAAACATGTAATTCTTTTGTTTAATTTCGTCTCCAATGGATGTGACAAATTTGTAAATTTTAGAATTTCATGAAGGAACATCTTGTAGAATTGTAATGATTTTGCAAAACAATTCAGTATTTTATGCCTCATTTTCAAGATCCAACCCCTTTAATGAAACTACTGCACCCAACATACCTACAAGATGCATAGTCTAGGACATGATTGGAATTTGCATATTCCACCTCATTAACCATTTCTCACTTTACTATTCATCATCAGCAAATGGCTTACATTTATTTACATTTACTGGAATGTATTATAATGTACAAACACATTCACAATAAAAAAGAACACCAACATCAAACAAATTCAGAAGAAAGAAATGCTAGCAGAGGCATGGTCTTTATATTTGGTCAGATTGCAGCTTAATGGACATGTAAATAAGTGTTAACAGAGCACCCTGGGGAAGTGGTGCATACCTTGAAAGGGAAGATCCAACCCACATGGCTACCATAAATAGTGCAACCACACTACTACTTGTTTTCCCAAAAACCCAACTTGCAAATGACAAGCACAATGTTAACATTATGCCGCCCCTCCCACCCAAAATCCATGCTATTATATAACCAACTTTATAGCCAGCGTCTAATTTCTTATCAAACAATGCCGTCAGACTGCTAAATGTAAGGGAGAGATGGGATCCTAGTGTCTGGAATAATAATAAGGACAAGAATGCTGATCTAAGTACTTCAATAAATGAACCCCTTTCTTCATCTAAATTCCCTTCATCCTCCTTCTCATCTATTTCACTGTTATAGTAATCCTCATTGACGTTGTATTGCTCCCAGTATCTTTCACTACGCATTTTCTGCCTCATGTAGGCCCATCTATAGCTTCTTACCTCATCTTCAAATTCAGGGCTGTAACTCCATTTTTCTCGGTAAGGCTTGTGATTGAATCGAAGTTCCTGATCATACTGAACTCTCGTCGTTTCATTGGATAGTACCTGTTTAAGGATATCAAAATACATATCATGAATGTATTTGCAAAAGTACATATGCTCTAAAGGACATTATAAAAACAAAACTTTTAATGTCGTAGAAATTCTGGTGACTTCATAGGATGATTCAGTAGTAGTTCATGATAGCAACAAAGTGGTAGGAGAAAAAAGTAGGTATTTTTGAAAATTGATACAGATGACAGAACAATATTAGTAATTATATTTGCAAAGCACTTATTAAATGTCAATGATAGGAAAACTAATTTTCTATTTCAGCCTATAAACTAAAGAACATTATCAATGAACCGGCAAAACTGCAAAATAACAGGTCACCACCACAAAAGAACCTAAAACTTTTCTCTTACCCTAGAAAGATGAAATTGAATCCTTCTTACGAGGCAATTATTTCTATAAAGCAAGAAAAGTTCAATAATGGTTGCTCACTTCATAAGCATGACGGATACTCTTGAACAAATCAGCAGCATGTGAATCCTTGCTAACATCAGGATGATACTGCACTCACAGCAAAATAATAGTCGTGAACTTTTTGTTCAGGGATAAATTAGAGACATACTATTTAAAGCAATCAACCAAAATCAACAATGCTTCCTTTTGAAAGATATATTCTACGAAAAAACGGAGAATTCAAAAACTAATCATGAAAATTCAAAATGTGTATAATGCAAGAAGGTTGGATATGATGTTAGCACAAATGATACTAAGCATAATTTGGGGTGAGCAAACAAATTTAAAGAAAAAAGTTTAATTACAAACAACTGAATTGAACTGAAAAGAAGCCAAATTACATGAACCGGTATCAGTTTTTCCCTCTCACAGATAGGTATGGTTAAATTCAATTCAACAGTGGATCAGTTTAAGGCTTTAACTAAAGTACCAAACTGATCTGCAAACAATAGGAAGAACAAACAGCAATCTAAATCTAAAAATCAACGATTCTTCTGTATTTCTACCTAAGCTTAGTCATTAAACAATGAGTAGCTAGTTCTCTCAATGGCAAAGGGTAGAAGCAGCCATTAACAGCAATAAGAAGCTTCTTGACATAAAGGAAGAAGAATAATCCATCAACGAGAAGCCCATTAATAGCATCAATGAAAAATTTGTTCCTGCTTCAGATTCTCTAATATTCAAGCAAGAAACTACACCATCTGGAAGAGTCACACAGAACGTAGCTTAGGCACCAGTTTCATTGTTTGGTCAGTGAAGTTGTTCGATTGGCCAATGAGTAACACTGAAAACCATTAATGACAGAACCATTTTGTTTGTGGTTCACATTGATAAACTCCAAACAGATCCTGCAACATAGTATTGATACTACTACTATGCTGCATTCGGTGTTGTCAATAGATGAAAATAGACTCCAACCAAATTTTAATGAAAACCAGTTAAACAAACCCTAACATCAGTTTTCTCATAACAATTCAAGCAACTAAACCTGTGCAGTTTGAAAACAGGTTATAAAGTTTGGTTGTGTAACAGTTTGGTTTGGTTTTTATTTTGAATCAAACCATGCAAATCCTTAAATGTAATGAGTTTGAACTTAAAATCAGAAGTCAGAAGCACAAGAAAATCTAGGTCCCATCCAGCTATTTTAGGCAAAAGGAGGAACAAAAATGGTCATCTTAGGATGAAATGAAATGCCACTTCTTTCCAACATAAACAAAAGTCGATCTCCAACCACAACAAAATAACTTTTTTGAGGTGAACTCAAGTATCCCCCAACCGACAGTTAATTCCTTGAAGTACAAACATTCACTTAAGAGGATAACATCTCTCAACATATATGTTTACTATATGCACCAATCTTAAATCAAGTCTTTGACTACAGTTATCTAACAAGCGTAACGGTAATGAGTTCAATTCACAAAGTTCTCAAGACTAGAGAAAAATTTCAACAATTAAAGGTGGTAATGCATAGCAAATCAAATAATCAAAAGACACGTAGAATTAACCTTTCCTAAACTTCATAACTTTTCACATCGAATTAGTAATCATCACAGGTAAAATAACATGTTGAAGTGCACTGCATATTACAAAGTAGATTCAAAACGAAGCAAAAAAATCCAATCGAGTAAGAAAACAGTTCCAAGGAAAATTATAACAGCTTCGTTCAAAACCACAAAACTAAAATTACAATTACGCCATCCAAAATGAAAAATCATGAAGCGAATTTGAATACCTTGCGAGCGAGAAGGCGATAAGCACGTTTGATCTCAGCAACATCGGCGGAACGGGCGACGCCGAGTACAGTGTAGTGATCACCGCCGCCGTTGATTGCCGAAGGCGAAGAGGAGGATGCTGTGCTGAGGGGATGTCTCCGACGACGAGGTAGGGTGGGCGGCGCGGCGGAGAGGTAGTTAGATTCTGCGGCGCTTCCATGGGCAGCGATGGAGATGGGTCCCACGAGAAGATGCGATTGCATTGTCATTAGTTAAAGAAGTGTAGAGATTACAGTACACTAAGCTACGCTACAGTACATCACATCCACATGAATGTTAATTGGATACTTCAAAATTATAATAACACCATTTTTGTGAGGCTGAGATTGGTTTGGTATGAGGGAGAGAGGCTATTTTGTTAATTGTTACTCAACCAGTGCCAGGTCCAAATTGTATTATCACGCATATTAATATACAAGCACTAATTAATCTTTTGACCATTATTGTAAGATCCGATTATACATATAAACTAAAATTATTTTAACAATTCATTGAGATCAGATGTTTGTAAGCTGTTACTATGTCACATAATTATTGCAGTGAATCTATTTCTATGTTACAATGCTATGTGGTTTTATACTCAAATATAAATTTTTAAAATAGTATCTAATATATCGTAAGGATAATAATAAGTAAAGAATTAGTAAAGGATAATGATACGTGAAGGATAATAATATGAGAATAAGTAAAGGATAATAATAAGTAAAGGATAATGATACGTGAAGATTTAAGTTTTAATATGAGAATTTCAATTTTATATTTAAAGTGTGTGATTCTAGCTATTAAATAATTTGACAATAAAAAAAATTCAATATTCTAATGTTACTTTTAAAAGGCATTTATAAAATAATTTATTTTATATAAATATTTAACGATGTAGAATAATGTAAATTGGGTCGTTTAGCTTCAAGTATACATTTATCATTTTTTAAGAATGTCATCCACTCCTATGATTAAGAAGATATTATTGTCATAATTTTTGTTCTAAGCTTTGTGTAATATTGATTTGAAATTTTTACAAATCAAATTTGATTATTTAATTAAATTTTTTATTATAAAATATTATTACAATATTTGTTAACTATTTTATTATTTATCGTATGTCATAAAAAAACTTTTAGACGATGTTGAATTAAAAGATAATATCAGTTGGTTCAGCAAAGAAGATGACCACAATATTCATGAAGATGATGCAGGAAGCATGAATGTCAACAAATATAAAAACCTCACATAGTTCAATCAAATAGCAATAGAAGAAAACCTCATTGTGAAGCATTTTCACACCATTGATGTTATTTTTTAAGAAAAACATTAATTGAAGTTGTTATGATTGTTTAAACAAATCCTACTTATAGAAGAAACAAAAGAAAGTTGTGTGGGAGGTAGGGGTACGACTTCCTTTCAAGTCATGACTCTCACGTACCACTTCTTCATTTAAAACAAAAATATTTAAAATAAAAACAAATGTGTATATGTTATGTACGATTTTATACACTACCAATGAATTACATCAATTTAGTAGACACTTTTTACACTATAACAAATTGGTAAATAATGATATAAAATATTGGTAAAAAATCAAAATGATCTAATAGGATAAATGGTATATTTGTTTCAGATTTTTTTTATAAAAAATCTATTTTCTCAAATTAAAAATTATTTTTTATTACAAATCAATTGGTTCTACAATAGATGAGAGAGAAAAATGCTACACAATTTAAAAACACGAAACTTAACTTAACGAGAGAAAATGATTTAATTATTTTTACCTTTTTGAAAAATATGAAATTGTCCTCCATCAATTTTTATTGAGGTTTTTTTGCATCAATTCATTAGTTGCGTTTGTTGTTGTTTTTCTCATTCCATCTAAGTTTTCATCAGGTTTTTTTTCTCCTATTCAATTTCTCCACGTTTTGTTTTTTGTTGTTTCTATAACTTTTATTTGAATGATTTTATCTTTCTTTATTCATATGTTTATACAAATTTATTTTTGCTTTTGTGCGTTTATTTATTGCTTGTTAATGAGTACTTAAGGTATATTAATCAATTTTGAAATGAGTTTAAGAAATGAATTAAAGTAATAAATTTTGAAGTGACCAATTTAAAATAGTTACAAATGCTTTAGATATTGACAATTTAGCACGACAAAGATTCTATCAAGTACTAACGACAAAGATTCTATCAAGTACTATGGATAATCAAAATATGACAACTAAGGGTAATTTTAGAAAAGAGAGAAATTAGTGTATTTAGAAAAGTCGTGTCATTAATGATAATTTTGTAGTTTAAAAAATTATTTTTATAAAATTGTATACAAACAGATTAAATTAAAAATTATTTTTAAAAAATCATTTTTATGACAGTAAACAAACGAAAATCAAAAAATCATTTTTAAATAAATCAAAAAAATAATCTCTAAATTTTATAAACTAAAAATCATTTTTATTTAAACTCAAACAAACATGCTGTAATTCTCATCAAATGTTAGTAAAATACTATTTGAAATTGAATATTTTTTTTGTTGTTGTTGTTAAATTTGATCATAAATAAATTTTAACTAATTTTCTATATTTAGTCATTAGAAGTATAGTTCATTGGTCTGAATTAGAACGTGAAAAGAGTATTAAGAATGGTCTAAAGTTGAATATTTGCTTACAAATTCACCCTCTCTATAACAAATTAGTCATTTTAATATAGCAAAGCTTTGGTGACCAAGTTGTTAAAAGTGAAGTATTTTCTGGAATGTGACTGAATATCCGAATCGGCTGGAACCCATCCTACTCTTGGACGGAGATAGATGAATCCACCATCCTACTCTTTGCCAAAAGATCCTTCATGATTCGCCTTATATTACGTACCAAAACACTATTAACCCTTAAATAAATAATTAATATGTAGATAAGTTTAAAAATTATTCTATCATAAAATATATTTAAAATATTTTCTATCTTAAACTATTTAACAGTCAATTTGAATTTACTTTACCTTTTGAGATATATTATTACAACAATTACCTGCATCAAAAAGATTTATAAAATATAATTCTTAATTAATTATATGATGAAATTCTTAAGTACTAATTCAACTGACAAAATAGTTAGATACCATGTGATATGTTTTAATCTAAAATCTTGTAATTGGGTAATTTTTTTATAGTACCTACCATCTCATCTATAATATATATATATATATATATATATATATATATATATATAT
>JBBPBP010000003.1:47816692-47827578 GCA_037974735.1 Cicer chorassanicum | reverse complement strand
ACCGTTATTTTATTTTTCTCTTTTTTATTAATTAATTTTTGAGATGATGCAAATAATTATTGATTATTAAGATATCAGTATAGTATATATAGTAATACTTTGCACCTTATTTGTCGTTTAAAAAAAGTTAAATGACAAACAGTTAAATAACAACTCTACTGTGATTTTGTAAAATGTTTCTTAAAATATGGTTTAAATTTTATATTGGTGCACATATAAAGAGATTTGGCATATTATAAAAATTAGTTATCGATGGATTAAAAGAAAAAGTCATGACATTTTTATGTGATTATATATCACTTAAATTTGATCATAGTCAAAAAAAAAAAGATTAATGTTAAATTAAGTCTTCATATGAAGATGAATAATTATTTTCTGATACGTTATTGAGTCCTGATCTTACTCTTTGTAATAGGTTGGAATATTCAATGTTGTAATTCCTTTAATAATATTTTTGTTTAGAAAAAAAAAAGTCTCATCCACCAACATGCATATAATTATGATTATGTTTGAGTATGTTTCTTTTCATAGATATTAATCAACTAGTCCTTCCTAGAAGCCCAGTACTGATAACCAAGTAAGTTTATTAATGAAATTAAGTCTAGTTTTAGGGAAAATGTTACCCAAATCACTTCAACCTATTCAATGGTTTTGTGATAAGAAGTGATCGAGACTTTGAAAATCTTACGCCAAATCCTTCAACTTATTTTTGTTTGTATGTGTTTTGAATTAGTTCTCTTTCATTTTGAGTATGGTGGAGAATTTATGGAATTATACTAAATGAACTTCGTGCTCTCTAACAATACGTAAATTCACATAACTATTCAAATATGTGGTTAATTGACATGAAATTGAGCATTTAAATATATATCCATCTTTAATTAGTTTAAGCCTCATATTAAATTGCGATTTTGTAAAAATATTATTTTAAATTTCTTCTAAATTCCTACCAACTTACTTCATCTATCCAACTATATTATTGAAGTGAACCAACATTATATTATTCTATGACACACACGAGGTCATTCATTGAAACTCCTTCCTATTTTATATATATACTTGGTGTTTTCTTGCTACCATTTTGTTTATATTGTGTGCTTAATTTCTTTCTCTATTTAGTTATCTTGTCAATTTCTCATTTAGGCTTGCAATTCTAACCAAATTAATATTTTATGTTGGTTAAATGCAAAATCTAATATTAATTTAGTTTAAATTAGTTTTACACTGAGAATCTAGTATTGCCGCATAAATTTCACTGTAAAATTAATTTATACCGATTTTCTTCATTATTTTTTTTGTTCGACATTATGTCTTTTTAATGTAGTGCATCAATGGACACCTCACTTGTTCAAGCTGCTATGAGACTATAATTAGGAAGGAAGAAATGTTTCAAGTGCTTCATACATTTAAAAAATTGTTCATCATATGTATATAGGGTGTCGGGTGTAGTTTTTGTGTTCAGAAAATATTTATTTGATTATATGTGTTTTATTGGATATGAGAATTTGACATTTGTTTGTTCCTGAATTTTCTTAAGTGTAAGTGATTGTCATGAATTAAGTAGGAAATTGAGAATGTATGCATGAATAATGAATTTGGGTTGTAATAAGAATATTTCTTATTTTCTTGTAAAAAATAATAATAATACTCCTTATCTTATACTAATAGAAAATGAATTAGTAAAATTTATCTACACAGTTTGATTCAGTTCGAGTGATCTTCGCAAAAAAAATATAAAGATATTTAATAATATTTGAATTTGTGAAACTTTCAATTTTTTTAGATTATTTGATGTTTTGATTTGGATGAGTTTGGATTTTAATTTTATCATAACTAATAATATTTATAGATGTTCAATTTAAATATACAACAACAAAAAAGCTGTCATTTTAAATGTACAAATAAAATCACAACATAAATCGATCAAATGTCTATTGATTTTTTTGGAGTTAGATAAAAATATTTTAATACTAAAATTTATATGAAGTTGATAATTAATTGGCTTAATTGCAGTTTTAGTCCCTCTATTTATACTGATTTACGAAATTGGTCCCCTTATTTTAAAAGTCGACAGTTTTGATCCCTCCTTCAGATTTTTAAACTAAAAAATGACGATTTGATATATTTTAAATGACGTGACATACAATTTTATGATATAAAACCATCTAGATCCATTAATTATTTATATGTTAATAATTAAATTAAAAATAAATAAAAAAAAATCGAAATTCAAAGTTATGTTTTTACGACGTTTTATTCTAATTTCATGGGTGTTAATCACTCTACATCATCGTATCATATCTCATGTTATTTAAAACATCCCACGTCATCATTTTTTAGCTAAAAAATCATAGGAATGGACCAAAACTGTCGACTTTTAAAATAGGGGCACCAATTTTGTGAATCAGTATAAATAGGGGGACTAAAACTGCAATTAAGTCTAATTAATTTCATACAAAATGCTAAATTGTTTGCTAAATTTTATTTTATTTTATTTTATATTCTAATAAATTTGCATTTAGTTTATCAATTAAGTTTGTTTTGATTATATTAGTATCACTAAAATCAAAAAGATATTTGAAAGACTAAATATAGTTTCAATAATTTAAGTATTTGAAATACAAATTCAATGGTAAAAGTTTAATCTTGTAACTTTAAAGTACCGAGTTCAAATATATTTGAAGATAGTTTTAAAATACTCATTAACATCATTTTGGTTAATAAAAGATTTTCTTTTTTCCAATTTTAATTTTTTTTAATTATATTTAAATAATATAATATTTTATAATTTATCAATTTATTTTAATTTAAATACAAGTAACAATAAGAGTGTAGACACGAGGTACCTAAAAGATACAAAAATTGCCCAATATACAAGTATTTTTTCAAAATACATGTAAAAGACGGATGCTATAATACCTAACCACACTATTCACTTATCCATGTGGTTTGGCATTGACTTTTAAATAGAAGTGTTCATGGTATAAAAATTGATTTGAATTGGACCACTTTTGGTTTGATTTAGTTTTAAAAAATCATATTCGAATCTTCATAGTAGTTATGAACCGATTTGAATTGATTTATAAATATAAACCAGTTTAATATTTTGAATAAATTTTTAATTAAAATAGATTTTCAACTAATTTTTCGAAAAAATAATTTTGAAATTCTTTCAAAAAATAATATCGATTTTTATTTTAGAAAAATAGATGTAAAAAATTTCGATTATTTTTTAAAAAGG
This sequence comes from Cicer chorassanicum, assembly GCA_037974735.1. Classification (NCBI taxonomy): domain Eukaryota; kingdom Viridiplantae; phylum Streptophyta; class Magnoliopsida; order Fabales; family Fabaceae; genus Cicer; species Cicer chorassanicum. The sequence continues at coordinate 47,824,337 of JBBPBP010000003.1, read as the reverse complement.
AAATTCAAAATTCTTTTGACAATAATTTTTTGAAAATTTTATGTTTTGATTGTTTAAAGAAAAAAATTGGAATTTTTTTCAAAAAAAAATTGATATATAAAGTTGCTCGATAAAAAAAAAATTCTAGAAAAAATTTCGACTATTTTTGAAAAATAAAGTCAAAAATATTTTGTGAAGAAAATGTTTTCAATTCTTTTCTAAAAAATTTTTGAAGAGAAAGATGATTTAAAATAATTTTGATTTTTTCAAAAGAAAAGTTTCTATATTTTTTTCTGAGAAAAATAGATTTCAAAAAAATTTCTAAGAGAATAAATCTTAATTGAGGTTAAAAAAGTTTTAAATTGTTAAATTTATTTTTGAATTAAGTTTAGTTAAATGAATTGTTTTAAATATATAGTTTAATTCATGAATCATTTAAGTGGTTTAATTTTTTCTTTTTCAGTACAATCCAACTTATCAATAGGTCCGATGAACCATATATAATCCATACCCCAACTTTTAAACATAATATGACAAACTTAAATTAAAGTATTAAACTAGTTATACTCTTGGAGAAAAATTAGTGTAAACTGTTAGTACTCTGAAAAAATAGTCTAATCAGTTTAGTTGAAAAATTCGTAACATATGAGAACAAAAAAAATTGTAGACCGTGTCAGTAAGATCTAACTCAATCAGCAATGTAATATTGTTATACAAAACATTTTTCGTGGAGACAGGTGTTCGAACTTGAAATCTCACCTTTATTGTGTGAATTTCCTGATGGTGTTTCCCATTTTGTCTACAAACCAAATAACCCATTATAACAATTTCTTCAAATTCAAGTGACATTACTAATTACGTTAGGATATATTCTAATTTCTAACACTTCAAACTTGCAAAATTTAAAACAATCCGTAAAAAATAACATTGAGAAGGTAAAAAAAGAACATGAAATAGTAATGTCTATCATAAATCTTACGAAACCTAAATCTAATGCATATAATTTAGAGAGAAAAGAAACCTAGATATAATTTAGAGAGAAAAGAAACCTAGATATAATTTAGAGAGAAAGAAACCTAGATTATATTCCACGAAATCACCGTGGGTCTCCAATAGAGGTGCTCCCCTCTTTTATACTAATTGCAACAACTTCTACTTAGCTTTTGATATATGATGGTTTCATACTTCAATAGTATTTCTTTTCATAAGAAACCAGCCCATGAATTCCACCTTCAACCTGTGCTGCTCCAGTACGAACCTGGGGACAAAGCAATCAAATTTTTAAGAATAATGTAATTGAGTCACAATACTATTTGGTAGCGGAAATATAATAACAACATCCATTGTGTCCGCATCAAAATATTATGAAATCAATTTAGTGCTTAAATGACACTCTTTATTACATTATTATAAACCAAAAAGTTATTGATAGTGGTACCAAACTCCTATTATTCAAAGAACAAAGATAATCGTTTGAGGACCAATTTGAAATGTTAATGATCTTTTGCATACCAATTTGGGAGTTCATATGATCATAAATATAAGAAAATCCCCCTGAACAATCAACAATTACATTACAGTGCTGTCTCCTTTTTTTACAATTCAAAACGTTAACAGGACCCAACTACATAGATTTATTTAAGACTTGACTTCCATTGGATGAATCCTTTCAACTGAGCTATGCTTAAAGTTAAATGACACACACATCACTTTTATTTTTTAAACAAATACTTCCATCTTAAGGAAAATAGCACTCAGCTCCCCTGAGTTATGCTTAAATGACACACACATCCCTTTTATTTTTAAACAAGCACTAACCAAGTCACCAAGTGTTTTTATTTACTAGATAAATTGCACTAACCTCCACTAGAACATGTTCAAATGACTCACACCGCTATTTATTTATTTTTTACAAACTAGGTGGGAGGTGAGTATAATTGATGGGAGGTCAGTATCTTCTACAAAATAGAAGAGGTGTTTGTCTCACTTCGACATTCTCACGTAATGCGGATGTAGTTTCTCCAATATATTTTACCTTTTCTTGTTTTCTTGGTTAACGAATGAAACAGCATTCAATACAAGGCTTTTTTAATTCTAGAAAGTAACTTTATCCTATTCGTAGTTTCCTACCTTTTCCACAAGTAACATCCATTGAAAAAAAAGCTATTTACATGAGTTCAATAGAAGATTGAAAAATCAGTCAACAAGCAATATCAAGTTATCAACTATGTCGATTGTGCAAATGAACTATGTTGACTGCTAATGATAAAACCAGAGCAAGAAATAAATAACAAAAAGACCCAGTGAACCATACCTCTAGCCTTAACACCCTGGATCTTAGAAGGTCATGTGCAGACTGCAAAGAGTTGGCACCAATATCTTGAAACCCTTGCCTGACAGCTTGCATGGTGTATGGAATGAACTTCAAGACGGAGCCCTTATCTTTAACAGCTCCAACAACCCCCTGAGCAATTTTAAGCTTTGCTGTATCACCCAGGTACCTTTGATCACTGCCTTGAGTCATAGCTTCAAGGGAACCCATTCCTCTATACTTTTTTACTCGTTGGCCATTCTGGTGCAGAACATGTAAAGAAAGGGCAACAACAAAATTATGAAACTAAGTTATAGGAACAACAAAACCATGTATTCTACAAGATATTAGAAGCTTTTATTTTGTCGAATTGTACAAAATATTAGAAGCTTTTATTGTGTCTAATTTTCATGTCTCCAACATGTAAATTGGTCAGCTATTTGTTAAGATGCTCAAACCCAAGAATATGAACAACGTGGTCTTTTCATTTCTTGTACAACAGAAGACTTCTACCAACTAAAAATTCAGAGTAGCTAGTATCACTAAAAAATTGACGATCATCGTAAAGTTGTTTCCAAACACTCTCTCACTATATCAGTATCCATATCTATACCAAGTAAAAAAAACAATCATCTCAGAAAGAATTAATCCACTGTTATTATACACACATAGTTTTCCCTTTCACAAGACTAACACATCTTTAAAGTTGAACAACAGCCATTATTATACACAATCTTCTTCTGCTTTTCTTTATTTTTAAAAAGGTTTTCTCGACAACAGTTTCATCTACACACAGGGCACAAGCTTCTAATTGTAGGAAAAGTTTACTACCACAACACAAGATTCCATCAGGCTTTCGTACCTGATATACATAAGCCCCAGGAGCCTCAATGCTACCAGCTAAGAAGCTTCCCATCATAACAGTTGATGCTCCCAACGACAAAGCCTTCACAATATGACCAGAGTTTGAGATACCACCATCAGCAATCACGGGGACTCCACTTTTATAAGCAATGGATGAGACCTTGTATACAGCAGTTCCCTGACAAGCATAAACTCAATATTAAGAATCAAGGCCTCAATCAAAAGCTGGAATTTGTCAGCAAGAACATGAAATATTAAAAGTAGCAGCTTGAAGTTTTACGTGTTAAACAATTGAGAAAATCATCAATATCTAAAGGTTCATCTATGACCTTTTTTAATCCTTGAAATCTTTTAAAGAATGATTATAGAAAAGAGAGATTGCCCCACTCCAAGGTCAACGTATGCCGCACAAACCACATGAAGAGCTTATGCGATCTGACTAATTCCAGGAGAGCAAGTTTGTAAAATCACGCATTTCCACGATTTAAATCGTGAATTTTGATAACAACACCACTATCACAAATGAAACATTATGTGTATTATTCTATATGCGGTCACAATGTAGCCGCAGAAACAGCAATTTCTACACAAAAAAGCATTGTCTCAATCCTATTCTACTAGTTGAATGAAATCTCTAAATAACACATACTCAAGGCTTCATCAATTAAAAAGAAACACATAACAATCCAAACCCAAATGCAACAAACTGTTAAAACATAAATGCTATGAAGCAACAAAGACAAAGACTATACCTGACCACGCCCAACAGCACAAACCTCTTGAGTGGTACAAATAGAACCAGACCCCATACCAACTCTCAACCCATCAACACCAGCTTGAATTAAATTCTCAGCTTGATACATAGTCACAACATTCCCACCAATAACATCCAACTCAGGATAAACTTTCTTCACATACTTAATCATATCCAATTGATAAATAGAGTTCCCTTGAGAACTATCCAACACTACAGCATTCACACCAGCTTTCACCAAATGCTCTAACCTCTCCTTATCTTGTTCCCTTGTCCCTATCGCCGCCCCCACCATCCACTCTCCATCGGCCCCAACCGATCCTCCAGTTGCCAATTTCGGATAGCCTCTCACCCTATCAACCTCCTCCTTAGTTACCAAATCCACCACCTCATCATCCTTCACCAAAGCCACAACATTTTCCTTTTTCTTCTCCAACTCCTCTTCGATTCTCGTAAGGTCAGAGCTCCATGGAAGAGCAACCGGTGGAGGCTCCATATAATCGGAAACTCTCGCGCCCTTATCGTTTTGATTCAAATAATTAGCCTTTGAAACAAAACCGAGAAACTTCCCTTTGGAATGACCGGATTCTGTTACTAAGATGAAAGGAGAAGCTGCAAAATCTTCTTCGGAATCGATAACGTCGGAGGGAGAGACGAAGACGGGGTCGGAGAGGATGGGAACACGGCGTGACTTGGCGGCGCGGATAAAGGCGGCTTGACGTGAGGGAGTGGTGTTGGGATGAATAATAGCGATACCTCCGAGTGCGGCCATGGCGGAAGCCATGGCAGATTCGGAGACGGTGTCCATGGGAGAAGCAACGAAGGGAGTAGAAAGAGGGATGTTGCGGCTGAGACGGGAGGAGAGGTCGACGGCATCGGCGGCGAAGTCGATGTAGTGAGGGAGGAAGATTAGGTCATCGTAGGTGTAAGAGAAGCCGGAGTTGAAAAGCTTCTCCGCGGCGAAACCGTCTTCGATTGGCGGAGGAGTGAAATCCATGATGTGTGTTGGAGTGGGTTGCTGTTGAGAAGAGAGTGAAATAGGTTTTTTTTTTAACTAAAAAAGGTGGCGGCTCCTCCAAATAGTGCAAAAGTGATGTAATGTGTTGTACACTCTACTGGATTTCAGCCGTTGGATTTTGTATTTGAATAATGGGCCTTTCATATTATTACTTTAAAAGGTTCAATAGAGTCATAAGTCATCTTCATTCTTGAACTGTCATGATCCATTAAAACAATATTTTATTACTTGTAAAGTAAAGTATATATTATTAACTATTTCGATCGGGGTTATGATGAAATAAGTAGTCAAAGTTCCACTCAAGATAATTGTATAATATTCTTTTTCACCTGCCAAACCCAAAAAAGTCTCTACTCTTCTTTTTCTCTTGCCTTTCTTTCTTCTTTATTCATTAGAGAAGGATAGAAACCTACTTTTTATTTAAAATCATCTCTTCAATTCATTTTTCTCTTTAAATAAGTTGTTTTTATATATGTATTATTAATTTTTTATCTTGTTGTGATATTTTTATTTGTTTTAAGGTTACAATTTATGTGTTTGTTGAAATATTTAAACTTAGTATCTTATTTTGAATAACGGATTTTAGGAGATTCTCATTAAATTCAACACTCTATCTACTTTACACATGTATTGTCAACACAAGATTGAATTGATCATGTTAAAGACCACCTATAATTGATATGAACAGACAACAACAAATATTTTTTCTAAAGATGGATGTAACTAAATATTGTGGATCTTATATTATTCTTGATCGTTGATCATATTTGAAAGAAATTAGTTTGTTTGATAAGATTAAATTTTTTATTAGGTAATTTTTTATTGGTTTCTGAAATATGTATGTGTATCATAAGTTGATTTTTACTTTCTTGTTGATCTCAAAATATGGATGGAAAATATTTTAAGTGACGATCAATTTAATTATACTATTGTCATTTTAGCATTTGAACGAAATTTATTGTTTTAGAAAAAAATATTGTATAATTTTGAAATACTTTTCTCTGATCAAGAAATTCTTTAGCTAGGGCGACTAATGTACACAGATTTATTTAAGAGGATAATATATCCTATGAATCATTAATATTTATAAAATGACAAAGTATTTAAACTAGGAACTTCATTTGTACAAGTATTGGCATTGATTAATTGTGTAAATAAATTAGACCGACCGACGGGGACTTATGGTATAGTCTACAACATGCTTAGACCACGCCAAGTTTTTGTTTATACGAGTGAGACCAAAGCTTTTTAAAAAATCTATTTAGATTAAAAATAACATCACGTTGAACCTATTCAAAAAAGTATTTTAAGCCTACTAGACAGACCTACTTAATTAAATATAAATAATTTTTGTATTACTACTACTATTATTATTATTATTATTATTATTATTATTATTATTATTATTATTATTATTATTATTATTATTATTATTATTATTATTATTATTATAGTATTAAGTTTTGTTCTTTGTGTTAAATCTAAATTTACTAATATTTTATGTAATTTAAATATACCGATCTACATTAATGATTGATATATTTAAAATTATTATTGTAAAATAAAATTGAAATAACATGTAATATAATGTTATATACTCTCAAAGGTCGTGTTAGATTTCAAAATAGAACTTAATTTAATTAAAAAAATAGAATTTAAACTTATTGTCATGTCAACTTGTTCGTCTATTTATAAAACCTATAAGTGGTGTAAACTTTTATAAAATAATGTGAAGTAGACTTTTAAATAGATTTCAGTTCTCGTCGGACTTTGAAAAAATCATACATGTCTTGATGTAGACCTTTGACAAGTAATAGGTGGGCCTAATATTTTCAATATAGGTTAGACCCATTCATTTCCAAATTTAGTTTAGCCAAACCTATTTTCACCCATATGTATTGTACTCATGAGTACTCTATTTTTTCTCATTATTTTATTGCGAATAAAATTAGTGATTTTCTTAAAATAATATATCTCGTAAATTTTGTTTGAGAGAAACGAAGAGTTGAAGGGGCCGTCAACGAAAAAGTTTCCTTCAAATTACATGAACCATTGATAATGATGAAGTCAATCAAACATGGAGGGATTTGGCGTTTAACAAAGTTCAAAAGAAGCAAAGATCGACAAAAACAAAAAGTCAAGAATATGTCGGTCTACCGTGCTATACGTGTATAAATGATGGGTTAAGTCAACTCAGTGTTTTCTTTATTCAATCCTAACATTAAATCAGGTCATTTTTTTAGAGTGACTAATTAAACATTTATTTCTGTTTCGAATTTTGTTGACTTTCATTTGACCAGAAATTAATAATCAAAAATACATTGCTTAGAGATTGAACATATATTCATATGTTTAAAAACTTAATTATACAAAATGTATCAAATTGTTTATAATGTTGATTTTTTTACGCTGAGGTAGCTAAAATATTTGAAATAAAATAGATAATACAACAAGGACAATCTTCAATTCATATCAAATAAATGAAATCTAAAGCAAAATAAACTAAATAACGAGTAGAAACATTAGCAATGGATTTAATATGGTTTAAATAAAAAGAAAAAATAATTAATCTTTTTGACAATTCCCAAATTTTTATAAAGGAGTAGTTGATACTTATTTTATGTTTTTGTCATTTCCCTCTCAATGTATTAGATAATTATATGTTGTTCTATTTACTCTTTTTCTTTGTTTCATATGGTATTTTAGTATTGTACTCTAT
>JBBPBP010000003.1:47743975-47776340 GCA_037974735.1 Cicer chorassanicum | reverse complement strand
GCACATATCATTATATTTTTTATTTATATTTTTATGTTTGACCTTTTAAAAGTATATGTATTTCTTATTATCAGGTATGCATATTTTCAAAATAAATAGTGAAACACTTATTCACTTTTATTATGGTACGATAAATAATTTGCTGCTTGCTGCTTTCAATTTACAATCAATGTCAATATTTTTATTTAAGATTGCCAATGCCTATTTATTTTTTGTAGTTAATTTATTAATAATTTGAAAAATGAGAAATCTTTTATCATATACAACTATCTACTGATAATGTAATCCCCCAAAAGCCAAAGTTTGTTTGTACTATTGATTATAAAAGCAATGAAGAAGCAACCTGAAGAGTCCTTCTTTTTACCTTAGTTAGTTTCTTAGTTAGTTTCTACTTTCTTAGTTAGTTTCTACTTTAGTTAGGTTGGTTTTTAGTTTATTCATTTGTCTCAATTTCCACAAACACAAAGTCATTCCCATAAACTAGAAATTTTAAACAAAAAATAAAAAATTACAAACAAACAAAAAATTCCATAAAAACATTCATTATATTTACAGAAATATTTCATTATATTTACAGAAATGATAACATAAAGCTTAACTTAAACAACTATATCTTAATACTAATAATAATAACATAAAACATAACTTAAACAACTAATTCTTAATAATAATTATAATAATTCCATCCACAGATCATTTTCTTCTTCTCTTCTCCTACATCTTTCGCCCATCATTTCTTCTTCTCTTCTCCTACTCTTCTCCTACGTCCACCATTTCTTCTTCTCTTCTCCTACTTCGTCTTTCGCTCGAGGCTGAAAAAATAAGGAAACAAAATAGTCTTAAATAGTAAAAAAATAATAAATAAAAAAAAAGATTTAGACAGTAAATTCAAACATACTTTTTTTTTTATAGAAGTAGTGGCCAATACAAAACTGTCCAACTAACTCTATTATTTCTCTCAAAACAAACTCGACTAATTTTTCACTCCCATTCTTCAAATATACACAAATCTTATGCCCTACAGTAGAGTTTGAGAGGGGGGGGGGGGCGACAATTAGCTCAAAGATTTGTCGTGGAGGAGGAGATAATCCAAGAAGAGAGGGTATGGTTCCACTTCGTATTTCAATTATTACAAAGTTACCAAACCTCCTCATGACACTTGGTACACTTCGTACGAGACATGGAGAAGGCGTAGGAGGGGATGTGGGTGTTGGAGGAGTAATGGTGGAAGTGGGTGGTGGAGAGGGTGTGGGTAGGTTGTTCAGAATCAACCACATCAATTGCAACAGTATCAAAATTAGATGAACTCATTGTGTTAGTTTTAAGCTTTAAGTTTTACAAAGAGTCTTCTGTATTTTAAGAATAGACTCACAAGTTTTACATTTAAAGATCAACAAAATCATACGTAACATCACTTGAATAGACATATCACTGTGTTTTGATTTGATTTCCTTACTTTACAACATATCACTTACAACATATCACTGTGTTTTGATTGAATTTTCTTACTTTACAATAATCTCAGTGGGACAGTAAGTATATTGTCAATATACTTACTTTACAATAATCTCATCACTTACAACATACCAGTGGGACAGTAAGTATATTGTCAATATACTTACTTTACAATAATCTCATCACTTACAACATATCACTGTGTTTTGATTGGATTTCCTTACTTTACAATAATCTCAGTGGGACAATAAGTATATTGATTTGGACACTTACATAACATTGGGTTGGTGAAAATTAATTTTTGTACCCCACAAAACAAATTGTGGGGTACAAAAACTAATTTTTTGGGTTGGTTTGGGCCAAATACAACAACTAGCCCAAACTGAAATAAAACCATTACACCCAATGAAGTCCGCCCATTGACATGGTTTGGACGGTTCACAGGTTAGCGGGTAAAATGATTGGGTCAATTCGGTTTGGGCCATAAAAATATTTGGGACAATTGCGTTTTTTTTTAGGATTATACCATGCACCCCCACACCTATACCTACCGCATGAAAATACAATTTTATCCTTTTAACAATTTATAATAAAATTCAAAATTGATAGTTTCAGAAGTTTTAAATTTTCGAAACTTTCGGAAACTTTCAAACTTTCGAAATAAGGATTACATTTCGAAAATTTCCAAATCTCGAAAATTTCGAAAGTTTCCAAATCTGATAATTTTCGAAATAAGGATTACATTTCAAAAATTTGGAAAGTTTCGAAATTTTCCAAATATGGAAAGTTCCAAAATTTTCCTATTTCGAAAGTTTTGAATTATTTGAAAGTTTTCGAAAATTCTGAAATTTTCTATTTCGGAAGTTTCGAATTGTTCGAAAGTTTCAAAAAATCTGGAAATTGTCATTTCGAAACTTTGGAATCTTTCGAATATTTTGGAAAGAGGGGTGAAAAAATGAGAAGCTAAAAAAGTTGAAGATTTTATAAAGGGCAAAATTATATTTTTACGTTGATTGAGGGGGTGGCAGGTTTAGATGTGGGGGTGCATGGTATAATCCTCTTTTTTTATACGCTATGTTTAATCAATCCAAGATTGTAAGAGAAATGAAAAATCTAAAAAAAAAATATTATTGTGATTTGAAGTCAGATCTAAAAACAAAAACAAAACTCAGATCTTGCATGTACATATGAGAAGAAACAATGGTGGCTTTGCGCAGAAACAATGAATTTGAAACAGAAAGGATGGATCCTGCATGTACATGTTTATTGATGAATGTTGAGTGGTCGTGAGAGCATGAGTTGTTAGTGAGAGTGATGAGATAAAAATAACTCCAGCTCCTCTTCAGTTTCCTTGATTTTTCTACAAACTCCAGCTCCACATTCACACTCAGGATACCTAATCAACGGAGGCTGAAAACAACTCTCATCGATGAGTGGCTGTGAGAGCATGAGTGGTAAGGAGATGAGTGGCCGTGAAAGCATTAGTTGTAAGGAGATGATTTTTGAGGGGTGGTTGGATGAAGTTGAAAATGGGTGGTGGTTAAAAGTGGTGAATGAGGAGTGCTGATTTTTGACATTTTCTTTTGGGACTGGGAAGTGGTGAGGAAGAGACTTTGGAGTTATGTTGTTTGGTTAGAGTGTAAAAAAATCAATTAAATTAATGTATAACAAAAACCAATTATATTTAATACAGAAAGTACAACCGTTCATTGCAATACATGCTGGTGTGTTAATTGCAATACACGTGCTGTGTTAATTGCAATACACGCGATGTGTTAATTGCAATACACGCGCTGTGTTAATTGCAGACGGGCTCTTGGAATATTCGCAAGGAGTCTTATGCCCTACAGTAGAGTTTGAGGGGGGGGGGGGACAATTAGCTCAAAGATTTGTGGTGGAGGAGGAGATAATCCAAGAAGAGAGGGTATGGTTCCACTTCGTATTTCAAATATTACAAAGTTACCAACCCTACTCATGACACTTGGTACACTTGGTACGGGACATGGAGAAGGTGTAGGAGGGGATATGGGTGGTGGAGGAGTAATGGTGGAAGTGGGTGGTGGAGAGGGTGTGGGAAGAGTTGTTTGAGGTTGTTCAGAATCATGAACATCTATTGCAATAGATGAACACATTGTGTTAGTTTTGAACTTTAAGTTTTACAAAGAGTCTGTATTTATAGAACAAACTCACAAGTTTTACATTTAAAGAGCATCAAAATCATATGTAAGATTATTTGATCGATATAACTGTGTTTTGATTTGATTTCAACACTTTACAATAATCTCAGTGTGACAGTAAGTATATAAAAGTTTGATTTGGACACTTACATAACATTGGGTTGGTTTGGGCAAAATACAACAACTAGCCCAAACTGAAATAAAACCATTACACCCAATGATGTCCGCCCATTGACATGGTTTGGACGGTTCACGGGTTAGCGGTAAAATGACTGGTTTAATTCGGTTTGGGCCATAAAAATAGTTGGCCCAATTGCGTTTTTTTAGGCTCATTTTAATCAATCCAAGATTGTAAGAGAAACGAAAAATCTAAAAAAAAATGTTCTTGTGACTTGAAGTCAGATCTAAAAACAAAAACAAAACTCAAATCTTGCATGTACATATGAGAAGAAACAATAGTGGCTTTGCGCATAAACAATTTTTCGAAAAAGAAAGGATGGATCTTGCATGTACATGTTTATTGATGAATGTTGAGTGGCCGTGAGAGCATGAGTTGTTAGTGAGAGTGATGAGATTGAAATAACTCCAGCTCCTCTTTAGTTTCCTTAATTTTTCTACAAACTCCAGCTCTACATTCACAATCAGGATACTTAATCAACGGATGATGCAAATAACTCTCATCGATGAATGGCCGTGAGAGCATGAGTGGTAAGGAGATGATTTTTGAGGGGTGGTTGGATGAAGTTGAAAATGGGTGGTGGTTAAAAGTGGTGAATGAGGAGTGCTGATTTTTGACATTTTCTTTTGGGACTCAGAAGTGGTGAGGAAGAGACTTTGGAGTTATGTTGTTTGGTTAGAGTGTCAAAAAATCAATTATATTAATGTACAACAAAAATCAATTATATTTAATACAGAAAGTACAACCGTTCATTGCAATACATGCTGGTGTGTTAGTTGCAATACATGCGCTGTGTTAATTGTAGAGGGGCTCTTGGAATATTCGCGATGAGTCTTATGCCCTACACTAGAGTTTGAGGAGGGGATAATTTGCTTAGAGATTTGTGGTGGAGGAGGAGACAATCCACGAAGAGAGGGTATGGTTCCACTTCGTATTTCAAATATTACAAAGTTACCAACCCTACTCAGGACACTCAGTACACTTGGTAAGGGACATGGAGAAGGTGTAGGAGGGGATTTGGGTGGTGGAGGAGTAATGGTGGAAGTGGGTGGTGGAGAGGGTGTGGGAAGAGTTGTTTGAGGTTGTTCAGAATCATGAACATCAATTGCAATAGATGAACTCATTGTGTTAGTTTTGAACTTTAAGTTTTACAAAGAGTCTGTATTTATAGAACAAACTCACAAGTTTTACATTTAAAGAGCATCGAAATCATACGTAAGATTATTTGATCGATATAACTGTGTTTTGATTTGATTTCGACACTTTACAATAATCTCAGTGTGACAGTAAGTATATAAAAGTTTGATTTGGACACTTACATATCATTGGGTTGGTTTGAGCCAAATACAACAATTAGCCCATACTGAAATAAAACCATTACACCCAATGAAGTCTGTCCATTGACATGGTTTGGACGGTTCACGGGTTATAGGTAAAATGACTGGGTTAATTCGGTTTGGGCCATAAAAATAGTTGGCCCAATTGCGTTTTTTTAGGCTCATTTTAATCAATCCAAGATTGTAAGAGAAAGGAAAAATCTAAAAAAATAAAATATTATTGTGATTTGAAGTCAGATCTAAAAACAAAAACAAAACTCAGATCTTGCATGTACAGATGAGAAGAAACAACGGTGGCTTTGCGCAGAAATAATGAATTTGAAACAGAAAGGGTGGATCTTGCATGTACCTGTTTATTGATGAATGTTGAGTGGCCGTGAGAGCATGAATTGTAAGGAGATGAGTGGCCGTGAGAGCATGAGTGGTAAGGAGATGATTTTTGAGGGGTGGTTGGATGAAGTTGAAAATGGGTGGTGGTTAAAAGTGGTGAATGAGGAGTGCTGATTTTTGACATTTTCTTTTGGGACTGGGAACTGGTGAGGAAGAGATTTTGGAGTTATGTTGTTTGGTTAGAGTGTAAAAAAATCAATTATATTAATGTACAACAAAAATCAATTATATTTAATACAGAAAGTACAACTGTTCATTGCAATACATGCTGGTGTGTTAATTGCAATACACGTGCTGTGTTAATTGCAATACACGCGCTGTGTTAATTGTAGATGGACTCTTGGAATATTCGCTATTAATCTTATGCCCTAGAGTAGAGTTTGAGGGGGGACAGTTGGCTCAGAGATTTGTGGTGGAGGAGGAGATAATCCAAGAAGAGAGGGTATGGTTCCACTTCGTATTTCAAATATTACAAAGTTACTAACCCTACTCAAGACACTTGGTACGGGACATGGAGAATGTGTAGGATGGGATGTGCGCGGTGGAGGAGTAATGGTGGAAGTGGGTGGTGGAGAGGGTGTGGAAAGAGTTTTTTGAGTTTGTTCAGAATCATGAACATTAATTGCAATAGATTAACTCATTGTGTTAGTTTTGAATTTTAAGTTTTTACAAAGAGTCTGTATTTATAGAACAGACTCACAAGTTTTACATTTAAAAAGCATCAAAATCATATGTAAGATTATTTGATGGATATCATTGTGTTTTGATTTTATTTCGACACTTTACAAATATCTCAGTGTGACAGAAAGTATATAAAAGTTTGATTTGGACACTTACATAACATTGAGTTGGTTTGGGCCAAATACAACAACAAGCCCAAACTGAAATAAAACCATTACACCCAATGAAGTCCTCTATTGACATGGTTTGGACGGTTCACGGGTTAGCGGGTAAAATGACTGGGTTAATTCGGTTTGGGCTATAAAAATAGTTGGCCCAATTGCGTTTGTTTTAGGCTCATTTTAATCAATCCAAGATTGTAAGAGAAACGAAAAATCTAAAAAAAAATGTTATTGTGATTTGAAGTCAGATCTAAAAACAATAACAAAACTCAAATCTTGCATGTACATATGAGAAGAAACAATAGTGGCTTTGTGCAAAAACAATTTTTCGAAACAGAAAGGATGGATCTTGCATGTACAAGTTTATTGATGAATGTTGAGTGGCCGTGAGAGCATGAGTTGTTAGTGAGAGTGATGAGATGAAAATAACTCCAGCTCCTCTTTAGTTTCCTTGATTTTTCTACAACTCCATTTCTACATTCACACTCAGGATACTTAATCAACGGAGGATGCAAATAACTCTCATCGATGAGTGGTCGTGAGAGCATGAGTGGTAAGGAGATAATTTTTGAGGGGTGGTTGGATGATGTTTAAAATGGGTGGTGGTTAAAAGTGGTGAATGAGGAGTGCTGATTTTTGACATTTTCTTTTGGGACTCAGAAGTGGTGAGGAAGAGACTTTGGAGTTATGTTGTTTGGTTAGAGTGTCAAAAAATCAATTATATTAATGTACAACAAAAATCAATTATATTTAATACATAAAGTACAACCGTTCATTGCAATACATGCTGGTGTGTTAATTGCAATACACGCGCTGTGTTAATTGTAGAGGGGCTCTTGGAATATTCGCGAGGATTCTTATGCCCTACAGTAGAGTTTGAGGGGGGGACAGTTAGCTCAGAGATTTGTGGGGGATGAGGAGATAATCCAAGAAGAGAGGGTATGGTTCCACTTCGTATTTCAAATATTACAAAGTTACCAACCCTACTCAGGACACTTGGTACAGGACATGGAGAAGGTGTAGGTGGGGATTTGGGTGGTGGAGGAGTAATGGTGGAAGTGGGTGGTGGAGAGGGTGTGGGAAGAGTTGTTTGAGGTTGTTCAGAATCATGAACATCAATTGCAATAGATGAACTCATTGTGTTAGTTTTGAACTTTAAGTTTTACAAAGAGTCTGCATTTATAGAACAAACTCACAAGTTTTACATTGAAAGAGCATCATAATCATACGTAAGATTATTTAATCGATATAACTGTGTTTTGATTTGATTTCGACACTTTACAACAATCTCAGTGTGATAGTAAGTATATAAAAGTTTGATTTGGAAACTTAGATATCATTGGGTTGGTTTGAGCCAAATACAACAACTAGCCTAAACTGAAATAAAACCATTACACCCAATGAAGTTCGCCCATTGACATGGTTTGGACGGTTCACGGGTTACAGGTAAAATGACTAGGTTAATTCGTTTTGGGCCATAAAAATAGTTGGCCCAATTGCGTTGTTTTTAGGCTCATTTTAATCAATCCAAGATTGTAAGAGAAACGAAAAATCTAAAAAAATAAAATATTATTGTGATTTGAAGTCAGATCTAAAAACAAAAACAAAACTCAGATCTTGCGTGTACAGATGAGAAGAAACAATGGTGGCTTTGCACAGAAATAATGAATTCGAAACAGAAAAGGTGGATCTTGCATGTACCAGTTTATTGATGAATGTTGAGTGGCCGTGAGAGCATGAATGGTAAGGAGATGAGTGGCCGTGAGAGCATGAGTGGTAAGGAGATGATTTTTGAGGGGTGGTTGGATGAAGTTGAAAATGGGTGGTGGTTAAAAGTGGTGAATGAGGAGTGCTGATTTTTGACATTTTCTTTTGGGACTCGGAAGTGGCGATGAAGAGACTTTGGAGTTATGTTGTTTAGTTAGAGTGTAAAAAAATCAATTATATTAATGTACAACAAAAATCAATTATATTTAATACAGAAAGTACAACCGTTCATTGCAATACATGCTGGTATGTTAATTGCAATACACGCGTTGTGTTAATTGCAGAGGGGCTCTTGGAATATTCGCGATTAATCTTATGCCCTAGAGTAGAGTTTGAGAGGGGACAGTTGGCTCAGAGATTTGTGGTGGAGGAGGAGATAATACAAGAAGAGAGGGTATGGTTCCACTTCGTATTTCAAATATTACAAAGTTACCAACCCTACTCAAGACACTTCGTACACTTGGTACGGGACATGGAGAATGTGTAGGAGGGGATGTGGGTGGTGGAGGAGTAATGGTGGAAGTGGGTGGTGGAGAGGGTGTGGGAAGAGTTGTTTGAGGTTGTTTAGAATCATGAACATCAATTGCAATAGATGAACTCATTGTGTTAGTTTTGAATTTTAAGTTTTACAAAGAGTCTGTATTTATAGAACAGACTCACAAGTTTTACATTTAAAGAGCATCAAAATCATACGTTAGATTATTTGATGGATATCATTGTGTTTTGATTTTATTTCGACACTTTACAAATATCTCAGTGTGACAGTAAATATATAAAAGTTTGATTTGGACACTTACATATCATTGGGTTGGTTTGAGCCAAATACAACAACTAGCCCAAACTGAAATAAAACCATTACACCCAATGAAGTTCGCCCATTGACATGGTTTGAACGGTTCACGGGTTAACGGGTAAAATGACTGGGTTAATTCAGTTTGGTCCATAAAAATAGTTGGCCCAATTGCATTTTTTTAGGCTTATTTTAATCAATCGAAGATTGTAAGAGAAATGAAAAATCTAAACAAAAAATGTTATTGTGATTTGAAGTCAGATCTAAAAACAAAAATAAAACTCAAATCTTGCATGTACAGATGAGAAGAAACAATAGTGGCTTTGCGCAGAAACAATGAATTCCAAACAGAAAGGATGGATCTTGCATGTACCTGTTTATTGATGAATGTTGAGTGGCCGTGAAGCATGAGTTGTTAGTGAGAGTGATGAGATGAAAATAACTACAGCTCCTCTTCAGTTTCCTTGATTTTTCTACAAACTCCAGCTCCACATTTTCCGGGATACTTAATCAACGGAGGATTCAAATAACTATCATCGATGAGTGGCCGTGAGAGCATGAGTGGTAAGAAGATGAGTGGTCGTGAGAGCATGAGTGGTAAGGAGATGATTTTTGAGAGGTGGTTGGATGAAGTTGAAAATGGGTGGTGGTTAAAAGTGGTGAATGAGGAGTGCTGATTTTTGACATTTTCTTTTGGGACTCGGAAGTGGCGATGAAGAGACTTTGGAGTTATGTTGTTTAATTAGAGTGTAAAAAAATCAATTATATTAATGTACAACAAAAATCAATTATATTTAATACAGAAAGTACAACCGTTCATTGGAATACATGCTGGTGTGTTAATTGCAATACGCGTGATGCGTTAATTGCAATACACGCGCTGTGTTAATTGCAGAGGGGCTCTTGGAATATTCGCGAGGATTCTTATGCCCTACAGTAGAGTTTGAGGGGGGGGGGGACAATTAGCTCAGAGATTTGTGAGGGAGGAGGAGATAATCCAAGAAGAGAGGGTATGGCTCCTCTTCGTATTTCAAATATTACAAAGTTACTAACCCTACAACCCTACTCATGACACTTGGCACACTTGGTACGGGACATGGAGAAGGTGTAGGAGGGGATGTGGGTGGTGGAGGAGTAATGGTGGAAGTGGGTGGTGGAGAGGGTGTGGGAAGAGTTGTTTGAGGTTGTTCAGAATCATGAACATCAATTGCAATAGATGAACACATTGTGTTAGTTTTGAACTTTAAGTTTTACAAAGAGTCTATATTTATAGAACAGACTCACAAGTTTTTCATTTAAAGAGCATTATATTCATACGAAAGATTATTTGATCGATATAACTGTGTTTTGATTTGATTTCGACACTTTACAATAATCTCAGTGTGACAGTAAGTATATAAAAGTTTGATTTGGAAACTTACATATCATTGGGTTGGTTTGAGCCAAATACAACAACTAGCCCAAACTGAAATAAAACCATTACACCCAATGATGTCTGCCCATTGACATGGTTTGGACGGTTCACGAGTTAGCGGGTAAAATGACTGGGTTAATTCGGTTTTGGCCATAAAAATAGTTGGCCTAATTGTGTTTTTTTTAAGCTCATTTTAATCAATCCAAGATTGTAAGAGAAACGAAAAATCTATAAATAAAAAAATTATTATTGTGATTTGAAGTCAGATCTTGCATGTACAGATGAGAAGAAACAATGGTGGCTTTGCGCAGAAACAATGAATTCGAAACAGAAAGGATGGATCTTGCATGTACCTGTTTATTGATGAATGTTGAGTGGCCGTGAGAGCATGAGTTGTTAGTGAGAGTGATGAGATGAAAATAACTACAACTCCTCTTCAGTTTCCTTGATTTTTCTACAAACTCCAGCTCCACAGTTTCCGGGATACTTAATCAACGGAGGATGCAAATAACTATCATCGATGAGTGGCCGTGAGAGCATGAGTGCTAAGAAGATGAGTGGTCGTGAGAGCATGAGTGGTAAGGAGATGATTTTTGAGGGGTGGTTGGATGAAGTTGAAAATGGGTGGTGGTTAAAAGTGGTGAACGAGGAGTGCTGATTTTTGACATTTTCTTTTGGGACTCGGAAGTGGCGATGAAGAGACTTTGGAGTTATGTTGTTTAGTTAGAGTGTAAAAAAATCAATTATATTAATGTACAACAAAAATCAATTATATTTAATACAGAAAGTACAACCGTTCATTGGAATACATGCTGGTGTGTTAATTGCAATACCCGTGCTGTATTAATTGCAATACACGCGTTGTGTTAATTGCAGAGGGGCTCTTGGAATATTCGCGAGGATTCTTATGCCCTACAGTAGAGTTTGAGGGGGGGGGCAATTAGCTCAGAGATTTGTGGGGGAGGAGGAGATAATCCAAGAAGAGAGGGTATGGTTCCACTTCGTATTTCAAATATTACAAAGTTACCAACCCTACTCATGACACTTGGCACACTTGGTACGGGACATGGAGAAGGTGTAGGAGGGGATGTGGGTGGTGGAGTAATGGTGGAAGTGGGTGGTGGAGAGGGTGTGGGAATAGTTGTTTGAGGTTGTTCAGAATTATGAACATCAATTGCAATAGATGAACACATTGTGTTAGTTTTGAACTTTAAGTTTTACAAAGAGTCTGTATTTATAGAACAGACTCACAAGTTTTTCATTTAAAGAGCATCATAATCATACGTAAGATTATTTGATCGATATAACTGTGTTTTGATTTGATTTCGACACTTTACAATAATCACAGTGTGACTGTAAGTATACCAAAATTTTAATTTGGCTGTGAGAGCATGAGTGGTAAAGAGATGATTTTTGAGGGGTGGTTGGATGAAGTTGAAAATGGGTGGTGGTTAAAGGTGGTGAATGAGAAGTGCTGATTTTTGACATTTTCTTTTGGGACTGGGAAGTGGTGAGGAAGAGACTTTGGAGTTATGTTGTTTGGTTAGAGTGTAAAAAAATCAATTATATTAATGTATAAAAAAATCAATAATTTTAATACAGAAAGTACAATATTTCATTGCAATACATGCTGGTGTGTTAATTGCAATACACGCGCTGTGTTAATTGTAGATGGGCTCTTGGAATATTCGTGAGGAGTCTTAAATTTTTGGGATATTAATTATTTTTTACTAAATATATATATATATATATATATATATATATACTTACTTTTTAAGTTAAGGTATTTATTAAAAAATTATATTATATTAAAATAATTTTATATAAAAAATTACTCTCAATCTAAATTATATATTAAAAATTTGTTAATCATTATTTTTATTTTTATGAGTGACTCAAATGATGTTGGTTTAATAAAAATAAAATAAAATTGACATCAGTAGAATCACTCTCTTATCCATAAAAGTGAGGAGGTCATAGACTATTTTAGGAAAATTCATTTCAATGATTTTTAAATATTATCTAATGTAAACTACTTGGTGTACTGTATAAATAATTGTTATATGATCCCAATTTACAATACTACTTTTATAATTTGTGTTGTTCGCCTCACTGATTAAGCATGCAATTATAATTGAAAAAAATATTTAACATAACATTGAAAATTAAAAGAATAAGTTCTTTTATATAATTTTTCTTACAATTAAGTCATTCATTTATGAGACACACCATGAAACACAATAGAACTATATTTTTTCTGTTAAAACAATGAAAAGAATAATAATGAGATTTAAATACCTCCCTGATAAATTCTATTGTACCGAATTAAACCAATTAATTTTTAAAATTGTCAATCTAATTTTGTTTGATTCTCTTGTGAAACTAATCAAAACAAAATATGAAAAAAAAAAATAAAGATGAAAGAGGAAAACGAAAAAAAGAGAAAAAGATAATGCCTATAACATTTATAAGACACAAAAAAATAAATAAAATATATTTATTAATGAACATCCACTAATAACACTATTCATAGTAAAAACAAATTACAAAAACCAAATCTAATAAAATCACTATTTTTTATTGATTTGAATTATTTTAACTCCAAAATTCCAACCAAATCAAATAATTACACCCATATTCTTTAGATGGTAAGGTGCTATATAATTAATGGCTTGCTTAAGATAAATTAATTAAGTATTAATTATTTCAAAAAAGAAAAGAAAATAAAGTATTTATTATTCCATAAATAATCTTATGGCATATTTATAAATTCAAAAGGATATTTAGAACCATGGGAGAATATGTGGTAAAGGTTTTTTCCGTGACACAAATGAATTTCTTCCTAATATTATGTTTTTGTTTTTTCCTTAAAAAATCAATGTCTTTGCTTTACAAGTTCTTCTTCTTCTACCTACAATGGGTCTCCGCTGAATGATCAACCATTACAGAATATCTGAGTTGAAACCAAAGTTTCAGAAGAAAGTTACAATCTTTAAGATTAAATTCCCACTTTGAAGGATACAATAAGCAAAGGGTTATGGCACAGTTCACTACTCAAGGTCGCTTGAAGCTTCTCTTCAATGGGGAAAATGTCAAAGACCCTTTTCATTTCAAGTGTAGATCAATTCAGACCCACAAAAGAAGAGCAAGTTACAAAGGTTCTTTTTCTTCTTCTTCTTTTGCTAGAATTCACTATGCATCTTTTTCATATCTCAGAAGCAAAACAAACTGTTGTAATGCTGCGGCACGCTCCAGTGAGGGTGTTCGTGATGAATATGAATACGTATGTGGATATAATTCTATTGATGATGATGATGATGATGATGAAGATGATGATGTGTTTGAGGGAGATGGATTGTCTTGTTTCAGAGGTCTTGTGTTGGATATATCTTACAGGTCATTTCTTTCTTTCAATGTTTTGTTTTTTATCTACTTTTTCTATACATGGAAGTTATTTAAAGTTTCAATCTTTTGTTGTTGTGAACATGTATTGTTTTTACTTTTTGGGAATGTTCATTTGGGATTTTGGGTTTTAACAGTTCATGTGTTCTGAGAGCTTTCAAAATTCAATTGCCGTGCTTGTATAATTTTACAAACATGAAAACAAAATAAAACAATGCTTGGTTTTATATCCTCCGTGTTGTGTGTGTGGATAATATGAAATTGTAACATGTTATTATTTTTTCTTGTATAGTCACCAATATCAAGACTTCTGCTTATGGTTCTGACTGATGTCATCCTGCTCCAGGCCAGTCAATGTTGTATGCTGGAAACGTGCAATTTGTTTAGAGTTTATGGAGAAGGTCAGATTTTTTAGCTCAACTTATTCATTTGCAATGCCACTTAATTATGCTGTTTAATGTGATTTATGGTTGAGATTGACATGAATATATGTAAAATTTAAGTGTTTAACAAAACCTTAGTGATATTAACTAAGTGAGGCTTTATTAGTGAATGTTGTTTTCTTCATATTAAGCTGAGCTTGTATCTTGGCTTAGCTTCACTTTGATTGATTTGTAGTTGAATTATTTAATCTAAACCTGTTTCATTTCCCAGGCCTCTATGCTCAGTGCGTGTGCGCATACAAAAACAGTTTCACAACAAGAACATTTAACTTTCTCTATCTTCTTCTTTTTAAACAAAAAAATGTTTATCTAGTTATGATTTCAGATTTTGTTTTTATACAGGCTGATGTACTAGAGTATTATGATAAGACTGTGAACTCCCCCAGTGGATCTTTCTATATACCAGCTGTCTTAAGGGTATGTTCATAGTAATTCTTTTGGTTTTATCAATCTTTCTGGAACTTCTTCACCATTCTAAAACCACTGGTTTTATTTATATATCAACATTTATATTGCTGTATTTTGTTAAAAAATTATTCATAGTTAATAAAGAAGAATAAAATACAAGTGAAAAGAGAATGATTCGTCGTCTCATTCTTACTGAAACAATAGTTCTTACAAGCACATATATACACGAGGATATAGTGAACTAACTGAACTAACTTCTGACTCTCGAAATACCGTGTATGTGTGGAACTATTTGCTAATTCCCCCTGCAAGCTGAGCGTTGATAGATGTCAACCGCTGAACCATGCTCAGCTTAGTGAGTAAGATGGTGGAAAAGCTGAGGTAGCAGGGTTTGGTAAATAAGTCTACTGTTTGATTGATGGAAAGGAAGAGTGAGTAGCTTCATGAGGCCAGAGTGAGACCTCTTGCAAACGATGCGACAATCTATATCCAAATGCTTCATATGTTCATTGAATACCTGATTAGCCACAACGTCAGAGCACTGCGGATGTCAAAATAATGAATTGTTTGCTTGCTAGGAACAAATGACATGAAGGTCATATAGCAAATATCTAAGTCTTGCAATTCGCAAATGATACAAGCAAGTGCACGATACCCTGACTTGGAGGAGGACCTTGCAACTATTGTCTGCTTCTTGGATTTTTGGCAAATGAGGGAATCGCCAAGAAAAAACACTAGAGATTCACTGTCACAGATGTTCAAGTATCCGAACAGCCTCCAATCTGCATTACTATACCCCATAAGATGAAGAGATGAAGTCCAAGGAAAGAAAATGCCTTTGCCAGGGAAACCTTTCAAATACACCACAAGATCCTATGTGCAGCTTTGAAAAGCAACATATTTGTTCTAGCAATGAATTGGCTCAACTGCTGTGTGTGGCAAAGCAAATGTGTGGACGAGTTGTGGTAAGATAAAGGAATCTGGCAATCAATCTCCTATTCATTTGCAAAGGCAAAGAGAATGCATTTCATAACAGTTTAAATTAAATATTCAGATTCCCCTTGTCTGTACCCGTTTTGAGTTGACTGTTTGATGTTTGGGGAAGAGATCCCAAATGGCTCATTCCCAATCCGTCCTCGGTAAGCACGCTGTGACTTGCTCTTGCTGCTGGAGGACCTCAACCAATCCGCCATTAGCCGACGAGTTCAGAACTGGGACCCTATGCCCAGCCTTCAGAGCCAATCATTTTCCCTATGCTATAACCAGGTATATCATGATAAGGTGGACTATCAGCTGGATGTTGATGGACACTGGTTCTAGTGGTGTACTTGCTAGTTTGCAATTAAGGGCGCCACAAAATATTGCTTATGACGCAAAAGAAATTCCCTTTGGACGAGTGAGCAGCCTAAAGACCATGGAAATATTTCAGACCCATTTTTTTGTGCCAGACTCAGTGCAACTGATTTAATGATCCCAAACTCATGCAACGAATTGCAAGTGAGAACAATATCATCTCCATAAATTGAAGAGCTCAATAAATGAATCAACATGGTCAATGAACATGAAATATGTGAATTTGTGTGAACATATCCACATTGAAGGAAGAGAGATGAATGCCTTTCATACCACTTGAGGATGAGTAAAGAGAATTAGCTTTATGAGTGGATGAGACAGAGATAGGATAAGCTGATTGTGAGAGGAGAGGGATCAAATGGAGCTGGCGTCGGAATATTCATATTAGAAAACAAACTTGAACTATGATAATTGCTTCTTGGCATTATGAGAATGGTGCTGCAGAGCTCAAGAGAGCTCTAATACCATAACAATAACATCAAACAAAAAATGACTGCTGAAATTTTTCTTGTTATTTGTCTGCTCTATTACAGATAAGCTCAATATATTTATTTTGGTGCAGGTTCGTCATTTACTTCAGGTTATTAAAAGAAGAAGAGTTGTTAAGAACAGTCTTAGTCGGAAAAATATACTATTTAGAGACAATTTCACTTGTCAGTAAGTGCTCTACATTGATATTTGATTTCAAATATATCTAAACCAGTTTAGTTCATCCACTCAACACAACCCTGTTTTTTTTTTTAATCTTTTATTGGGTTAGTAGAGATTCAAGTCTTTGCATTGACACAAGATTACCATCCGAAATAACAGGTATTGCTCTTCGCGTGAGAATTTGACCATCGATCACGTTGTGCCAGCTTCACTAGGTGGAGAATGGACATGGGAAAATCTAGTAAGACAATATTTTCATATAGAAAATACTAACTATTTGGTATGCAAGATCATCATGATAAATGTATGTATGCATGTATACTAGTTATGAGCTGAGCAACTAAAATAGCACAGAAAACAGTAAGTTTAATAACTAATCTGTGTTGGTATTTTCTGATGACAGGTGACTGCTTGTGTCAAATGCAACTCAAAGAAAGGTAGAAAGTCCTTAGAGGAGGCAAAAATGAATTTAAATAAGGTCCCAAAGGTACTGTCATAACAAACAACAATGAAAATGCTTCTTTTTTTTCATGATGGCTTAGCATAAAAAAGCAACATGTTACTCCCTTTGGTCTCATATATATAAGCGGAAAAAAACCACTTTCACACCCCTTAAGAAAAATAGTTAGTCCCATTTAACTTTCTCAAAGTAATAAAAAAGATAAGTGTATTTTCCAAATTACCCCTTTGTGGGAACTTGTACTACGAGAAGAAAAAGCTTATTGGAAAATAAAATATAACTTAATTGAAGGGTAATTAAGGAATAATATCATTAAATATGGCAAAAGTAGTTAACATTTGCTTATATTTTAGACTGTCAAACACAACTTTTTTGTTGCTTATATTCGAGATTGGAGGGGTAGCTATCTAGATAAGGTTGCCAATGTTAAAATTCCAATCTTCAATTACATTTGAAATTGAAGCATACTACTACGTATTTTAGCATATTCATGTGTTTTAATGTTTCCATTTTCACAATTAAGAAGAATCTTACTTCCTTTTATTCAGGCCCCAAAAGACTATGACATTCTTGCCATACCTCTAACTGCAGCAGCTCTAAGAGTGCTGACAGCAAGAAAGGGGACGCCTGACGAATGGCGTCAGTATCTAAGTTAATCTCTGGTGGTGGTGGTGGCGGCTATGCACTCATCACGTGTGTGATTCTGGACACACTAAAATTTTCTTTGCTCTCCCGAAAGAGCAAAGAAAAAAACCCTCACAATTAGGTTATTTTAAGTAACTCCGATTGATGGTAAAATGTTCATTGTAAAGTGTAAACATTGCTATTCAATAGCAGGGATTGTGTAAAATTTATGTATAGTAAATTCCTTTCTAATGTATGTTATGATGGCCCAGACCTTCTCATTAATATGTAATAGTCTTGGTGAAATGGATACAGCTGATGTAACTAATCAATCCTCAGAATTTAACCATCTCATCTATCATGTTTGCTTACCCTATGGTCAGAACTTTTCGTTTGGTAATAGTGGTATCAGAATAAAAAGGTTCATGATAATGAAATGATAAAATAATGTTATTCTATTTGTTATTATATGCGTATCCACTGCTAAAAAGACTTAGTCTTTTATATTTAAATAGGTTAGACTTAAGTTTATAAAATACCTATTAGACTTTATAGATTGGACTATTTTTTATAACCATGACAAAGTATCCATCATTAATTTAATGGTGACTAATTTTCGTTGGAAACTTATTTGACATATAAGGCAGGTCTATTCTCCCCTCCTAGTCCTCTATATATATCACTAATAATGTACATTATCATTATCAAATTATATTTGGCTTATTTTATTACTTATACACTTATTTAAATATAAGCATATTGATTTTTATAGGGGTAGGCCTAATGACATTTTCTACGGATCTTAACGTGAAATAGACCTTTTAATGACTTTCAGGTCAAGCCACACTTATAAAAAAGTTAGAACAAATTTTAAATAAGCCTAAGTTATGAATTCTCAAAACAAGTAAAGTCTATTTAGCAAAAATCTAACTGTACCTGTTCATATTGTCACTAGAGAGGGCAACTCCATATATATCCATTTGCTAAAAGCAATTTAATTTCTATTTTTTGTGACTATAATAAATGTATCAGTACGACAATCAATTAATATAATAATAACATGTGACCTGTGGTTATGATATTTACAATATTACATGTATGCAGTTTGGGCAGGATTTTATTACTTCTTCATGTAACATACAAGTAATTTTAGGTGGCCCACAATTATTGTTACTCATACTTATTTAGTCATTATTAAGTACATTATACCTACTGTATCCTGCGTGGGAAAAATGTTTAGGGGACAAATTTACCCTCCATATAGTTTTGTGCATACTAACATTGGTGTTTGAAATTCAAAGTGGGTTCAATGTGGTTTAAATCAAACTTAGGGATGAAGATAGATTATAATTGATTCTGTCTGACTGCAATTAATACAATCAAAAATATTAGAACCGTTCTATTAAAATTGTACAGTCTAAAATTTAAATCAATCTTAATTAGATAGTCCAAATGTGATGATTGCATTTAAGTTAATCCAAATTCCAAATTTAGTGCTTATGGATTGCTAGGAAAATTAAGGAGAGAGAGGGGGTGATAGGTTGAATTGAAAGATGCATGTGAAAAGGGGGCATTTGAGTAGAGTGATGATGGATCATGGAAAGAATCCAACCAATTTCTTACATATCCATAGTGGTGGGGTGGGGAACATTTGCCTTTACTACTACCACATTATTGTTTATTCAAATGCCTTCATTGTATCCCCTTGTCCTACGCCACGCTTCATGTGCTGAAATTATTGCTTGCGGTGTCCTTAAATTGTAGAGCCATGACTTATTAGACCCCATCTTGCTTGTCCCATTCCCAATCAAACTAGGAAATAGTGTTCCCTTCTTAATTTTAACTTTGCGCCTTTTTTTTCACTTAAAAAAAGTAATCCCTCTTTTTTGTTAGGTTCATATTAGCTTTTGCAAGATTTCAGTCGATTATTTTAAGGTTGATTTGTTATCTATCATAAATATATTTTTAGTCTGAATCTTATTTTTATAAAAGTTTGGTACGATCTCCTTCGAAATCAATTTCATATTAACATGTTTAAATAAGTAATCAATATATCTATAAAAGATTAAAAATTTAATAGATTGATGATTTTAAGAAATTCTATTTTAAAATTTACATGATATTTAAGGAATTCGACTTTATATGACATCTTATTTTAATTATATTTTTTAATTAGGTTGACGTGTTAAGTCTAAAAGTTTTTTTTTCTTAATCCATAGTATGATTTTTGTAGCTTTTAAAAAGTCTCACTTATTTGTCTTTTTAAAAAAGTCTCGTCTGATATAGTTAATTTATATGTCCATGTCGGTGAACATTGACTATCTCTATCCTTATTTCTCATTATAACTGTCACATTTATAACGAAAAAATTGTCTCAAATAAAGTGTTACTTTATATTTCTAATTCAATTTTAATTTTTTTTCAATTACACCTTTTAATTAATACTATGCACCACACTATAAAACTATTACTCTCTAGAAATGCATCGGTAATTAATAAAATTAAGTTAGTAAATTATCTTTCTCTTTAATCTTTGTGAAATATTCAAATTAGTGTGAAATATAGACGGAGTAAAGTTTAGTTGAATCGAATATTGTGGACTTATTAGAGTAAGAAAAGTCTCATTATGTTTTCAATACTATTAGACATACTAATATATTATTCACAACAAGATTCTCACATACACTATTATACGAAGGATATGAGTAAAATCCTTAATCAATTAGACCAACTTTTGTTGACAAATTTGTCCTTTTTTCTTCCAAGAGGCAATCATAGACGTGAACTTAGAGGTTCTGTTAGTCAAAGCATAAGTGGTCACCTTACAGCATACCTATAAATGTAGTTTGAAGACATGCATCATGTGTTGGTTCATGCTTCATTTTCAAAGTACTTGGCGGTAACTTGAGTGGAAAATTTTCGAGTGGTTACTTGTTCAAAAATTGAATCTAAGCACAATAAAAATAATACTATAAGAATAAAAATAATATCTGTTTAATTTATAAGCAATCTCAAATTTTAGAGGAATAAAAAAATTACATTAATTAAAAACCAATCATCCTTTATTCTATAAGAATAAAAAAATTAGGTAAAATATTGCTTTTTAATCATAAATGTTTGATCCAATTTCTGGATAAATTTTTTATATTTTTTTCTCAACTAATTTTTTTAATTGATATTTTGTTTGCAACATTAATTTTTATGTTATTATCTGTTTATATAAATGGCATTTTTAATAAATTTATTCGAGAGCTGATAAATGACTAAAAGTATAATTTTAAAATAAAAAAAAACATTAACGATAAGTATATTTATTCATACATCTCATGTTGTTTGTTGTTTACTCTTTCAACCTTATTTCAAGATGCATCTTTCTATATCACTCATTTTCATTAAATACTCATCCAACTTCCGGACCCATCATAAGATTCATCATGGACATATATATATTGGTGGTGGATTTTCATTTTTGGTCGTCAAGCAATTAATCATAAGCCATATTGAAGGTGGGGTTAACATATATGCATATGATATGAGCTAGGTAGTACAATAATTTGAAAATGTTAAATAGAAACCTTTAATTTTTTTTTATCTACTTCTGAAGACAGTTTTTAATAATTTTATGTAACACTTCAAAATTGCAGCTATATGTGTGGTAATTGGTATGCATTTCTTTTGCTAATAACAGAGTTTTTTTTCAACACAAACAACACGAGTTCTTGAGAAGTCAATTTATACCATTTAAGAGAAATTGGGACAATTTATATACATTTTTTTAGGCAGACAATTTTGAGATACTTTTAGATTTGTTAGGATTAATTTGATATTGTCTAATAGTTGTAGTTTATTACATTAGTTATCTAAGAATCATTATATATAAAGTGTATCGTATGTATATTATGTATATTGTAATTATATTTTTCGTAAATTCAAGTTCAACCGATAAAATGTCATTATTGTTAGATTGAATATTAAGTCTCGAATTCGAACCCAAAACTTTGCAATTGTTTGTAAATTTATGGTAGTAATTATATCATATCATATATAAAAAAAATAATAGAAAAACATAAAATTCTAAATGTACAAAATATAAAATATTATCTAATAGGTAACATAGTCATCAACTAATGTATATTTCACTTTAACATTGTATATCCCTACCAGTTAAATCTATTGCAAATTGGATTAAAAAAAATTGACATAAAATAATTCAATACAACAACGATAAAAGCAATTCATAATGTTGTTAATTTGGTAAAATTGGAAGATAGTTTCAACATTTTTTCTTCGTCAGAAATCACTCTTATAGTAAGTAATGTTATTTACATTTCAAGTTCTTATGTTAAAACAACATCATTATGTTTCTTACATATTTTCACCTATGAATGTAACAAAAAATAGTGTTACACTTTTACAATACTATCTAGTATATAATTAAGAGTTATTATTATGCTAAAAAAAAAGAAGTTTATGTACAAATAAATGAAAGTGCATTAGACTAAAATTGTAATGCACCCTTAATTTAGGACCACAATTGAAATCACTCACACAAACTTGCCAAAAGTTAAAAGATTTTGGAAGAATCTGAATGGTAAACATTTTTAATGAATCTGTAACTGCAAAAAGTGGCAGAATCAGTACTCTGTGCTCTGCCTTCTTGGACTCTCCCAATGCATCTTTTTTGATAAATTTTCAAAGCAAAAAGTGAAAGCGGGGACCTCTCTGCAAAACTACTCTAACAAACAATATCTCATTTTTACCCTCAAAACAAAGAAAAATTCCAAAAAAAAAAAAATTACTAGTGAAAAAAGAATACTATAATTTGTTAATAAATGCCAAAGGAATAAAAAAGCAAGGAAATAACTTAAGAGGAAAAATATTTAAGTTTATAAGTATGGTATAAAAAAAATAAATGACGTTTTGGGGTAAGCAAAAGGTTAATTAATGTAACATGAGAGAAAGTGATTGGTCTATGTCTGCATGGGACAGTGATGTTTGCTTTTATCACTATTTGATAAATAAATAAATAAATAAAAATTTGAATTCATTTTTATTTTTCTTTTTCTTTTTCTTTTTCTTTTTAACCTGTATTAATCTGCCGACAAAAAACTAAGGACCATAATAAAGGGTGAAGAACTGATACAAGGGTTGAGTTGTAACCAATTTTGGCTTTCTTTTTATCTTTCTCTCTACCATTTTCCCCTCTCTTGTTGTGTTCAAATTTATAAACTCTTCTAAAGTTTTTGAAAATGGACGTGTGCCAAAATGTATCAGTTTCTGATGAGTGCAAACAAGAGAAGGTTCTTTCTACCTTCTCAAATAGCCTTGATGACCTCTTTTCTACACAGAACATGGTTAGTTTTTTCACTTTCATGTTACCTTCTTTTAGTTTTTCAACTTCTTTTACTACTATTCTACCTAAATTCACTACTCCTTCATGATTCTTTGCTTGTTCTAAGTTCTAACATAAGATTTTTCTTTATTGCTTTGAGAAAGTAATTCCTTTTCTTTTCAGGCTAACTATGACTAAGTTTGGTTTTATGGTGGTAGCGGCAAAATCACCCTAATTCTGCAAAAGTTTTTTTATAAAATTACAGTGGTTCACGCAAAATCAAAGAAGTCTTATATTTTTTTTACCAAGTTTATAACTTTAATGTTATGTACTTAGTTTATTGAAGTGTTTATAACTTTGTATATTGTAATCCTCTATGTGTAATCCATGAGGCATCCATAGTTTAGTCTTGTAATTTTAATTTAGAGTTCAAATCTTATTTGAGAGGTAGAGATGATTGTAAAATAACCAATAGTAGTTTTTTTTTTAATTAATAATAATTTTCACTTTCCTTTTTGTTTTTAAACAAAATCCTTTGTCTTAATGTTGTAACTAAAATTTGCATTGTTTTGACTAAACATTTATATAGGAAGTGGATGTTGGAATGGAATGGCTTTCAGTGTTTGTGGAAGACTGTTTTTCAAGCCCTCAAAGTTGTGTCTTATTACCCTCTAATGTTCAAAACACAACAACAACAACAACAACTATCTCAACAAAACCTTCAAACACAATGAAGAGACAAAACCAAAATGAGTCACCTTTAGAAAATTTGACAATTCCAGGGAAAGCAAGGAGCAAAAGGAAGAGACTTTCAGCTCCAAGAACAAACAAAAACCCTTTAAGCATTTGGTCAAACACCTTAAACCCAAAAAATGAACTAATTGGTTGTGACCCTCCACTTCTGAAACAAGCTTATTGGTTAGCTGACAGTGAACTAATTGTTCCAAAGGGTGAGAAAAATGTAGTGGAAAAGGAAATAGTTGTGAAAAAGGAAGAAAAAATTGAGGATGATGTTTTGAAGAATGGTTTGAATGAAAATGAAAATGAAAATAGTTCAATTCCAACAAGAAGGTGCACACATTGTTTGTCACAAAGGACCCCACAATGGAGAGCAGGACCATTAGGTCCAAAGACATTATGCAATGCATGTGGTGTAAGGTACAAATCTGGTAGGTTGTTACCAGAGTATAGACCAGCTAAGAGTCCAACTTTTGTTAGCTATTTACATTCCAATTCACATAAGAAAGTCATGGAGATGAGGAATATGTCTTCTTCCATTCCTAGTCATGAGTGACTTGTAGTACTTTATACATTTTTAATGTAAATCTAATTTTTAGGGGGAAATTACTCTTTCCAAACAGATATCATACTATTTAGGTGACTTGTTAGTGCTTTCATTAATTGCCACATTAATTAATTAATTAATTAATATCCCTTTCATTTTGTCTTTCTCCCATCTTCAAGCTACATAACATGTGCATTGCACTTTCATATAGTAGTATGTATGTGATGATCAAAATTCAAACGTGGAGGGAGTGTATGCATATGATATGATGCTGCATTATTTTAAAATTTCCAAAGTTTCCAATTTGGTCTGGTCATATATTAACCTTTGAATATTTCTTTAAAATAACAACAACTATGCGAATTTTGTACCATTTGGTATCATATGCTGTCAGTATGGGCATGTGGGAGGGGAGTGCTCTTAATTTGGCAGTTGGCATGCACTACCATATACAAGATAAGATAACCCATTATAATATTAACTACATCCACGTGACTAACTCATTTTCTAGACTCAGTTTCAGATTATATAAAATGGACATGCGTAGGTGAATGCTCATCTCTTCATTTTCTTTCTCAATTTTCAAATATACTATTCAAAATTAAATCTCATAATATATTTTACAATATTGAAAATTAAATTTTGATAATAATTAAAATTGAGAGATTGAATGAATTTAAATATAATGTGGAGAATTACCAAGCTGGAAAAAAGACCATGAGACAATTATAAAAAAATTCTAAAGGATAATATAATAAGGAATTAATAAAAGAAAGAACTAAGACGGTCCACTCAAGAACAATTTTTTAAAGTCATTCATAAATTTATTGATGATATTTGAAACTCACTTTGATATATAAATAATTTAAATATATTTAAATTGTACGATATCATAATATTATATGTCAAGTCATTTAAAATATATTAAATTATTATCTTTTAAAGTTAAAAATATAAAATAAAATAAAATAATTAAATTTTAAGATGAATGAACTAATTTTACGAATTAAGAAAAATAAGACGATCAAAATTAAATAAAATCAAAATTTATTTATACATAAAAAATAATATTTTTTGCAATTATATAAAATTATTCTCCTCTTTTTTTTTTTGTGAATGCAACATGCACTAGTAGAATTTTATCTTTTTAAGTCAGTTAAAATGTACATTTTAAGTCAGTTCTGTGTTCGAGTTAACAACAAACGACTTAAAAAATATGTTTTTTAACTCGTTTCATGAACCGACTTAACAGAGTTTCGTCTTGTTAAGTCGATTCAACTTAACCGACTTAAACATCATAAATTCAGTTCAACAAATTATCTTTTTAAATCGAATCTTTTAATCATCTGACTTAATAGATAGAGTTAAAATAATTATTTTTTTTAATAAATTTCTCAATTTGTTTTTATGCTGCTGATCCATACATATACAATATTTCGTATTAAATATTAACAATTATACAATATTGCGTATTAATCATTCTAGTAACGTAAGATATCAAAATTATTATTATATATCAACAATTATAATAGTAGAAAATTATTAAAAAAACATAAATAAAGTTTATTATTCAATAAACAAGAACTTGAGAACCAAATATAAAATGGTGGCAATAAAACGGCGGTGATGGCTGTGAAATAGTTGTGAAGTGGATATTAGAGTAAACTAGTAAGTGTAGTTGCAAGTGTTCACGAAATTAGAGAATAGGGAAGGTTTATTATTCAATAAACATATGAAATGGTAGCAATAAAACGGCGGTGATGTATGTGAAGTAGTTGTGAAGTGGAGGTTAGAGGAAGTGTAATTGCAAGTGTTCGCGAAGTTAGAGAATAAAGAAAGTTTAGAGTGCAGTGGTTAATACAGTGGAAGATAAAAGGAAACTAAGTGCATAAGTGCACGGTTAGTATAGGGTGGAAGATAAAACGCTTAGTGCAACTGCAAGTGGGTAGTGCAGTGGAAGACGTTAAACAAGTTTTAAATATTTACAAAATTGTCACCGTCTTAATTTATTGAGTCGTTAACCGAGTTAAACATAGAGGAAGAGATATATATTAATTTTTATTTTTTTATTTATTTGGATAAAAAACAAAAAGAAACTATTTAAATGTGTTTCATCTATTTACAAAATTTACATAGTGTTATATTTTTAACTCGTTTGGGTAGACAACCTACTTAAACATACCTCCACCTCACTTATTAAATCTAGTGGCACGTAAACGACTTAACTCACCGTATTAAAAACTCAATCTAGTGATGCAAAAGTATTAACACATAACAAATGTTAATACATTAGCACATCTATCTATGTAGGGACGAAATTGAGTTTGTAACGGTAAATGCGCAACAAATGATTAAGTTAGTTAGCGACGCTGGAATGCATCTCTAAACAAAGACGAAATTATCACCACCGTTTGTAATGAGTTTGTCACCAATACATTGGAGACGAATATGTTTTTGTCTATATTTTCATCTCTAAAATGCTTTGAGACGGAATTCTTCAATTTTTCAAAAAGTAACATTAACACATAAATAAAATACATTACAATATAATATAATATTTTTATTAATTTATTAACATAAAAAAAAAAAAATATATATATATATATATACACACTGGGTGCGTTTGTTTCAGATTCTTTTTTATGAAAAAATCAATTTTTTTAAATAAAAAATCATTTTGTAGAGCTTGAAAGGCGTTTGTTTCAGATTTTTTAAAAATCGTTTTGTTAAAAAAATCATTTAAAAAAATCATTTTTTGGCTAAAAATAAAAAGCTAAAAATAGTAGCTTCTCAAATTCGCTGCGATAAATGAGAGAGAAAGATGCCAAAAATTTCAAAAACACGGAACTTACCCACTAATAAGAGAAAATGATTTAATTACCCTTGCCCTTTTTGAAAAATCCAAAATTACCCTCCATCAATTTTTACTGGGTTTTCTCCATAATGCATGGGTTTTTTCGCTACTGTATCAGTTTCACGCACTCAATTGTGACATTTTTTATTCTTCCATGAGGCTCTCATATAGGTTTTTCATCAAGTAAATTTCCTTCTCCTTTTCAATTTTTCCACATATTTTTTTTATTGTTTCTACGCCTTTTATTTGAATCATTTTATTTTTACATCATTCATATATTGATATTATTTTTTTGTTGCTTTTTTGTGTTTATTTATTGCTTTTTGATGAGTACTTAAGGTACATTAATCAATTTTAAAATGTGTATAAGAAATTGATTAAACTTATAAATTTTGTAGGGTATTATAAAAGTCATGTCCTTTATGGTAATTTTGTAATTTAAAAAATCACTTTTATAAAATTGTATACAAACAAATTAAAAATTATTTTTTAGAAAAAATTCATTTTTATGATAGTAAACAAACGGAAATAAAAAAAATCATTTTTAGACAACTCTTTACAAAATAATCTCTAAATTTTTTGAATTAAAAATTATTTTTATTTAAGTTCAAATAAACGCACCCACTGTTACACTTATCCATCGTTGCTCCCGAGACCTTGTTTGACATCTATATTTCTCACATTTTGTTTAACTATTTTTATTTATTTATTGAAGGTGTGTAAGTGTATAACTTTAATGCGAGTGTAAAGCGTAAAGAAGAGGCAAACATTTAGTGGCAATCAAAACATAGTCATCATGTTGAGAGAAGATTTATAATGGTACTACAGATGGACGCAAGTATGCATGATCTTATCTTTGCTTTATTAACTTTCAAATTGCAATAATCAATAATAATAATAACAACATTTTGGAGGGATACGTGACGTTCTTTGTCAGGGGATCTTGTACCATATGATCATTAGTATCACTTTGCCTCATAATATATGTTAGGTTATATGATTTTTCGGTAAAAAAAGAGGTTATACAGACTTCTAAAGGTAATCTTCTTTGGCTTAAATACTTTTATTACTGATAACCAGTGAAGTAGTTAAATAGAAAAACAGTTTCTTCTTAGCAGTGTGGTTTAGTGGTCTTATGATTGTGTAACACTGAAAATTCTAGAGAGTTCATGTAGGGCAAAATAGTATTTGACACTCTCTAGCATTAAATATAAAAAAATGTTGAATAGAAATAGTTAACATATTTAATTTAATTTGTATTAAATATATATGTATATCAAATTTTTTAATTTACTTTGTTTAAATTTAAAGTCGAAGAGAGTACATTATTTAATATGTAAATGATACATCATTTATTTGAAACACTTGTACAGAAAACTTGTTGACTTTAAAATCGGTCTTTATATGATTTGAGTATTAAACTCAGGGTTACAGATGAATTTTTCTATGTGTATATTTAGTTATACAGTAACAAAAATTAATTTTGAACTAATTAATTTTATAAAATTGATTTTACTTAAAGAATTTGTTGAATGTAAAATAATTTATATTTGTATACATTTACATAAAATTAAATTAAACAATGAATTTTAGTGTAAAAATCACATTTACACTAAAAAACTACAAATTAAAGCTTCAATTTAGTATCAACTCTAGAGACAAAATCAATTATACTGAAAAACAATCAAACATGTTAAAATCAATAGTCGAGATCCATTAAACCTGATTTAGTGTATATGTATCAGAACCATTCGATCTAAATCAATAATCGAGATTTGTTACTACATATATACGTGCGATTATATCACTGCAGTTAATTCAGATCCTTCACATGTCATTCCTATAGTAAAGTGAAACTTGAGTTGTGACTGCACACAGTCACAATACAACCCTTGTGACTGCACACAATCACGCAATCTCAAACGCTTCATCAAGATTAAATAATTTCGATTTAAATATCAAAATATTTGTTTCAAAATAAAAAAAAAAAACAAAATTCATCTTTAAATTTAAATTATTAAATTTTAATAGGACGACCAAGATCGTGTAAATTCATATAGGGTCACAATGTAACTAATTCTAATTCAGCAAAGAGGACACCATCTTGGAGACTTGTGCCAATAAAATTTCAAATAACGTCCATCCATCCATATTCAAACGATTGATGATTAATTTATTAATGCTAAAGCAATGTCACTCAAATTCCCTCCACTAAGTTTAAATTTTAAAATTTGAAATCTTAACTTTAGTCAAAGATGGAATCACTGATTATGAGGCTGATTGGATCTAACCCTTAGATACAAAAGTTGTATGTGAAAACAAATACTAATACCAGAATTGTTTTCTTTATATAAAATTTTATCATTAGAATATTTCGAATAACAAATAAATATTGAAAATGTTTTATTTGATAAAATAAATTAGGACGTAACATTGAATATAAAATACCTAATATTTATTAATATAATTCAATTGATATATAAATCGTGTTTGAGACCTTAAATTTAATTCTACTATTAATTTTGAGTATTTAACTAAACTTATAAGAAAGGAAAAAGTTGGGAATGGAATATAGTTAAGCATATCTGATAATGAAGCAAAATAACCGTGTCTTAGAACTGTAAAGAATCTGAAATTAGTAAAAAGATGGTTAAATGGAGCCTAATTAGTAAGAAAAGTCAAAAGAAAATGCGAAGAATCCTTTTATGAGGAAAAACAGCTAACAAGGTGTAAATCTGCTACTGTTTTAAAAATATTTGGCGAGGTGATGCAACGTGTAATAGTGTGCTGCTTTTGTAGTGGGACATGGATAATAACATCATCCATATGTCCCTTTTGATAGTGAAATGTGTTGTAATAATTTAATATTTCAAAAGTTATTATATTAGTGCGTTTTTTTCAAGTTAAAAATTATTTTGTTTTCAAAATTAAAAATTATTTTGTAAAATTTAAAAAATGTTTGTTTTAGATTTTTTAAAAATGATTTTGTTAAAAAAATTATTTTTTTTGGTTAACAATGAAAAGCTAAAAATATTAGTTTGTCTTTTGTGATAGATGTGAGAGAAAAACGAAACACATTTGAAAAATATTGAACTTTACGAGAGAAAATAATGCAATTATCCCTACCTTATTTTGAAAATCTCAAATTGCACTCAGTTCATTTTTAATAAGTTTTTATATATCATTTTACATCAATTCATTAGTTGTTTTTTCTCTTTCACGCTGGCCATTTTTTCACGCGGTTAGTTTTCTCATTACATGGTATAGGTTTTCATCGAGTAAGTTTTGTTCTCTTTTTCGATTTTTCTACTTCCTATTTTTTTCGGTGGTGTGTTTATTTATTGATTTCTTTTTTGAGTACTAAATTACATTGATCAAATTTTAAGATGTGTCTATGAACATTTTTTTTAAAAAAATAATTTTTATAATAGTAAATAAATGAGAGTTAAAATTTTTTTTTTTTAAAAATCTCTAAATTATTTAAAACAAAAATAATTTTTATTTAAGCTCAAACAAAGTCCCCCATAATATATTTTGTCAAAAGTAATTATTTGTTTTAATTTTTTATTAAATTATTTGTTTTAATTATTTCTATTATTGAAAAATTTGTTAAATAAATTATCCCGTTGCAATGTTCCTACTTATTATTAACAAATATTTTTTTTCTTCATGCTTTTACAAAATAGCACGTTTGCCTACATGATATGTTGCTCAACTACATGTGCTAACAACTAATCTCACGTTCCCATATTTGCAGTAACTAGTAACAACTGCTGACTTAACAACTTCTCATGATTTTTTTAAATTCATAATTTTTTTAAAATTTGATTTAACCACAAAAAATATTTTTAAAATTAATAATCTAATAAAAACAAAAATAAAAACTTAAAGAAATACTCTTTAAGTATCTCTCTCTTTAGTAACAAGCAAGTCTTTATTTTTATCTCATTCAAACATACACTTTTTGCATATTTTTGAAACCGAGAGAAAAATTATTAAGACTTTTCTGGATTATTTCACTTTGTTTAATATTTTTGTTCTTTTGTTCTATAACCTCCGTCTTTGGAGAAATAAATTTTATACTATAGATGATTTGTACTCATCGAACGTATAAATTCTTAAGGATAGTCGTTCGAGACGTCTCAGATTTTATTTCATCATTCTTGTTTTGCAGATTCATTGTTCTTTGCGGTTGCTCGTGGGTCGGTGATGTGTATAGTTAATAGAATATGAGGATGCATAATTGAGACTATAAAATAACCACTATATGGTCATCAATTTCTTTGTCTCTCTACTCAATTTATATCAAATGGTCCCACCTCAATATAAGGAATCACATGGAGGGAGAGAGAACAAGTTATTTTCACTACACTATTTAGATTGATAATTAATCTTTCTATATTGTTTAGTTTATTGCAGCTGTTTATAATATAAATTATATTTTCGTGTGAAAAAACGAGAGTAAGTTATAAATTAACTAATATATGTGCATGATCGCACGTTCACATGGCTTCATTTTATAGCGTTTAAATGTGATGTGAATTTACATTGGGTCGCGAAAATAGTGTTTTTCAACGCAAAACCAAACATGATATTAGCTAGTGTCGTAACCCAAATAGTTATTCCCTTTAATAAGCCATCCATGTGCTTAAAAAGAGTGCTCATTGAGGGTTAATGGCTTTTTAAAACACTTTATCTCTTGCATTTTTTGAGTTCACTACTTAGTTTGTTTCTTTAATTTTGTTGGCCGGTAGTTGTTTTTGTAGCCATTTTAGGGGCTTTTAATTTTCTTAACATTATTTGGGGGGCTTTCCCCTTTTTATACAAAAAATATATATGGATTTAGGGAATGGACAAAAACATAAATGGCAGATTTATCGTTTATATATGATGAGAATTTAATATTTTAAAATTAATTATTAATAATTTTTTTCTTTGTATATGTTTGACTTACTTCTTGGTAATTAATAATTAATACGACATACATTTTTTTACATTTTCTTCTATTAGTTAAAATTTATGTAAGTTCTAACTTATGTAAGTTTCATATAAATTTTAACTATTAAAATAAATTGTATTAAAAAATGTTTGTTAGAGAGTTAGTTTTTAATATTATTCACTTTACAATCAATAAAGTTCTATCTTACATATTAAAATTGTATTTCTCAATAAACTACTGAATGTTAAAATCAAATTTCATTTA
>JBBPBP010000003.1:47726156-47743889 GCA_037974735.1 Cicer chorassanicum | reverse complement strand
TCAAAATAATAGTTGAAATGTATTCAATTGTTATACTTTATAATTTTAATTTATAATAAAAAAAATTAATAAAATAATTGATCAAGTGATTAATAAATTTCACTTAAAATTAAATCATTTGAAAAAATTTAAATTCTAATCTCGACTAAAACAATCATTAATTAAATTTTACTTAGGTTGAATTTGAAATTTTACTTACCTGACAGAAATAGCAAAATTAAAAACATAAATTACATCTTATGTCATTAATTTTATATTTGTAATTTTTCTCTTTTCTAAATCTAATGAAACATACATAGTGTAAGAGGTTAACCAAAGTCTCAATTTAGTTTTTGGTTTAATTTAAAAATTATTTTTTGGCATCAGGTTTTTTTATCTTCAATTTAGGCAGAATCCGCAACCTTCTGGTCCAAGATGTTTTTTCCCACGTGATCAAATCATTAGAATTTCAAGTTAGACATTTTGTTAATTCAAAAGGTCTTAAAAAAATAATCAATAATACTATGTAATATTTTTTTTGAAAGACAACTTTAGTGACCTAGGTGTTTAACCGCCTCGGATTTCTCTCATGATTATGGTTTTTCAGAAAGAGGAACAAAAAAAAAGGGTGGGGCTCACTATGAAGCTTAGTAGCAAATTGATATATACATAAACACCAAACCAACTTAGAAATTGAATTTAATTTAATTCACGTGTCACATGTCGTATTAAACACTTAATTTAGTTATCATCTTTGTATTGATGTCATATCAAACACTTAATACATCTTTAATTTAAAGTGTCGGTGACATGAACTAGCATAAGCCTACAAACCAGAAGTTAAAACTATCAAAATAAAGTACTCTCAATCTGAAAAATTCTTCATTAAATAAATCAAAAATCAATAAGCTAAATATCATCCAGTCTACCTATCTCCAAGAAATGAAGAAACCAAAAATAAAAAATAATAGCAGCATCTCTCTAATGTATGTACAAAGAAAATTCTAAGCTAAGAGAATCATAAAAAAAGCAACAAACGACAAAGCAGCAAATGAAGGCATCAAAGAAGATGCTGAAGAAGGAGCAATCTGAATGGTAAAATTGCAAGTAGGTGTTGAAATGTTGTCTGTAGTAAGCTTAGCTAAACCTTGAAAATTGCATGCTTGATGATTCTGATTTTGCACCTGGTAGTACATGTTGAATGCATAAGAAGCATTTCCATTAGCATCAAGGTTGTTGCAAGAAGATCCATACCCAAGTGCAGTGCAATCTCCAAAAGTGCAAGCAAAATTAAGGTTATCAGCTAGTTTGCTAAGATCTTTGGCATCAGGGTTAAACATACACCATGTTAGAGAAAGATACTTCACATTTTGTGCACCTATTAGAAGTTTGTTTTGACCTTGACCAGTAAGATCCATCGGAAACTTAGGTTGTCCGTCGTATCGAAATATTCCCCAGTGTCTCTCGAAGTTCCCCGGTGCAACGCTTTTGGCGTCCTCGTCGATGAGTCCGAACAGATAAACTTCGATGAATCCAGGGCGGCGAGGTGTTCCTTTGTTTGCCGCAAGACGTGAAAGAAGGCCGTTGTAGAATCTTAATGCATTGCCTGCGTTGGCATTCTTGTCGCCTTCTGTAGGCCATCCTACTTCTCCTACCAAAATGGGCGTGTCCCCAAAACCGACCGAT
This sequence comes from Cicer chorassanicum, assembly GCA_037974735.1. NCBI lineage: Eukaryota > Viridiplantae > Streptophyta > Magnoliopsida > Fabales > Fabaceae > Cicer > Cicer chorassanicum. The sequence goes on along the minus strand of JBBPBP010000003.1, from coordinate 47,742,224 downwards.
TTGAGAGCAGAAACCAATGTATCGAAATTTGCATCGAAGACATTGGTATATTGAATTCCATTGTCGTTTATCGGAGCGTCTACCCCATCAAAGAAGGCGTAGTTAAACGGAAAATCGTCGTTTCCGTAAAGACTTAAGAAGGGGTAAATGTTTACGGTAAATGGTGCGCTGTTCTTGTTGAGAAATTGCACCATCTCGGTCATCAGACCATTGATATCAGGCCGAAATGTTCCTGCAGATGGTAAGGGATTGTCCGCCGGAGACTGATACACATCGGCGTTTAAGGGCACGGTAGCCTTTACGGTGTCTCCAAGACCGGCTTCATTAATAGCATTTTGAATGTTCTGAAGTGCAGGCAGTGTGATGTTCAAGAATGAATTGTTGTAAGATTTCAAAAATGGCTCATTCCCAACTGCTACATATCTGTGAAACATATAGAAAGAATGCTTAAATTCACATTAAAATTGATCAAAAAGAGAAAACAATAAACATATTTCAATTTTCGGCAAGGAAAGAAAATATACATTTCATTGATAGTATAGTACTAATGCTTCCTACTAAAGATGGCAATGATGCATTTGTGAAGAGTTACAACACTATCATTTGAGAGTTTGACCAATCCAATGACAAAAAACAGACACGCGACAAATATCGTAACTTACGTCCCAAATTATCCCCTAGAATATTTTGCCTAAGAATTAACAATGAAAAAATTAGCATTTCAAGAGAAGTTGAAACAATCAATACTAATATCTGTTCATCAAAGCATAAGATGTGGTGTTTATTAATTATAATAAGCAGCTTTAGAAAGATTCCATAAATGCAATGAAACTAAGAAAAGAATTTTTATCTTTATGGTCAAAAAAATCTAACTGAAGAACTGCAAGCCACAGAAGCATCAAGTTGTAATTGATGCAAAACTTCCTGTTATCTTAAATCTCAATCAGTTACTCAATTTTCTCGCCGACACAAACCCGCAATATAACCATACGAATATTTCTTTTCAAGGAAATGATATATGCATATACAAAATGGAAAGTATCTCATACCATTCTTTTCCCCTAGGTTATGTTTGGATTGGTGGTATAGGATGAAATGGAATAGTATTCCGACTCTATTCGATTGTATACCACCAATCCAAACAGACGGGCTGCGATCACCTCCTAGAATGGTAAAGTAATTCTCAGAATAAATTCGTTTCACCTCAACTAAGAAAAAAGTTACTACAAGGACACAATTAGGCAGTGGCACCACTACCAATAAAAGAATCTAATCCTGAGGGAATCACCCAATACATAAAGCTACCTTGATTAAAACAAGGACAAATTCTAAGCTCACTTTTGAAAGATTCTTAACACCTTTTCCTTGTCTGTTCCCAAAACTCATTATCAAACAAAATACAAAATCATTATTATTATGAACACTATTATTGCCCTTCCGTGAATTGTAGCCAATTCCTTCCTTACTTCAATGGTAAATGAACACAAAAAAACCTCAAGGATTCACCTTTTACCATAACAAAAAATCTAATGGTCCAAACCAAGAAACAAAACAAACACAACTTCTCCAATAAATACAATAAATCAAGGACTTCAATATCAAATACAGATCAATAATCAATAATAACATAAAAATTAACTCAATTAACTGACACTAATAAAAAAGATGGAAAAAAACTCACTTGATCTTAACTCCACCATCAAAGTTATAACGAGTAACATTCTTCTTAACCCATTGTTGAGCACGCTTATAATCATTCATATCAGCAAGTTGATTATTTGGGATAGCAACCATAACTTCAATTCCACTACCAGCCAAAGCACTCATTGTAGTATCATCTGCATCAAAAAGTTTAACTTTTTGAATCCCATTATCCTTCAACAGCTGAACCACAGTTTCAGGAGGTAACTTGTGTGTTGTTTGTGTTCCCCAATTCACACCAAGTCCTTCCACATACAGACCCATTAACCCCACCATTAACACCACTCTCAAAATCCAATTTTTTTCCATTGCAAGATCAAAGCAAACGCAAAAACAAAAAGGGTCTGTGTTGGGTATACAAAAAATTAAAACTTTTTGTTATAGAGAGAGGAAGGAACGGTTTTTGAAAGTGGGATTTTAAGAATGACCGAAAATTTAGCAACTTTTTCAATCCCACGAAGCCACGATGAATAGGTGGAGAATATGGAATAAAAACACACCAGAAAAACAATGAAATAAGGGATCAAAATTCAGAAAATAAATAAAAAGCAGATAAATAAATAAACGTTTTTTTTTCTTGTTGGCCTCTAATTGGTTTGCTTCTTTTCTGTCAGAGAGAAACAGAGAGGCCAAGGAATGTGACTAAACCCTAAAACAAAACCCTAACGAATAAGAAACAAGTTCTTTTTTTTTCTTCTTGTGTTGTGCAAAAAAAGAGGGAAAGGGTTTGGGTATGAGGAGTGGGAATGTGAGAAAATGTGGAAGTTATTAATGGAAAAGAGAGAGATAAATTAACTCACTCTTTTAATTGCTTCTTATTGTGGGGTATTCTTAACCGCGGTTTTAGATAAGCTACAACGGCTACAACTAGAGAAGCTCCAAAAACGTGTTAAAAAGAGACACAAGAAAGAACAATGGTTTGTCAAAAAAATTAAAAACGAAAAATAGAAGTCGGTAATATATAAATATAACTATGCAAAATAAGGAAGAAGGAATTTAAGCTTTAAAGATATCATCTATACAATAAATATTCTCTTGAAATCAACGGAAATAAAATAAAATAGATTTAAATATAATTTATTTTTTATTTTTATTTTTTAAGTATAATGGATCAAGATGCAACCACCACACACGTCTGCACCGTTTTACGCGCATGTTGGCAGAGGCGTATGAAGTAGCCTTGGGCCCTTCGCTACCCTTTTTATTTTTTCAATTAGTAGGAGTATATTTCATTATTTTAATAATATTTATTTACCTATTTTAAATAAATTTATTTGTAAAAAAACAGCAGAAATAGAAAATTTGAAAAACTATCTTTAGTCAGTAAATTTTTCTATCTCATTTTTATGTTTTCAAACCATAGAACAAATACAGAGAGATTTTTAGTAAAAAATTATGAAGACAAAGATTAGAAATAAAACTAAAATAATTTAAATTATAAAAAAACTGTGCTAATTTGTTTTAATAGGACATGACTCCATAAAGAGACAAGGAGCCGTTGAAGGATGTTTCCTAAATTTCATAAACTTTTTTTCAATCACTACTAATAGTATTTATTATTTTCTTAACCATTTATTCTATACCGACATGAGTTCGACCAAAAAGAATCACCGACGTGAGAAATCTGTTCTGAAGAGAGTAGAGCACGTGACCCAAAATTTTCTTCACGCAAAAGAGAAAAAGAATTTGCTCTCATCTTGAAGTCACGTGACTATTGGGGAGTTTATTCTAGAGGTGCCTTCAATACTGATTTCAAATCCCACAATTGGAGCTACTTCAACATCAATTTCTTTAACAATAAATTGCAATTTATACCAACTGTTATTGTTTTGGTTGTTTTTTCTTTTATGTTACATTTATCTACATTAACGTAGCAGTATTCAGATATAAACAGTTACATCAAAATTAAACTATTTAAATTATAAAATTAAAATTAAAGTCAGTAATTTTTAAAATTGTTTAATCAAAATTGGACATCACAAGATCTCTGAAAGGGTAGAGTTCATTTGAAATTAACAAAACATGTTGAAAAGTACTAACGTTAATTTATTTAAGTAAAAAAAAATTAGGGTGAATTTGACGTACGTAATGATGCGGACCTAGAAAGTTCATGCCACTCAACAACATATCTAGTTACTCAACAAAATATTTAGTTAGTATTTTAATATCACTTAATTGAACGGAATTTAGTCCTTGTTGCTAAATAAAGCTTTCTTAATTGATAATTAATCATTACCTAAAAAGATAATAATTAATTATCAATTAAGAAAAAGATAAAATTCGCCTTCAGTCGGGTTTTCTTCAAATAGAAGAAATTTTCTGTCAAACATCAGACACCACAAATTATAATGTACGTGTAGTCTTGATGCAACAAAAAAGAAAACTTCTTTACTAATCGTGAGTGAAAAATTAAAAAATGTGGGCGAAGAATTTGGAATTAAGAATTAAAATTGAGTAGACTTAGTCCACTAAAACATTAAAACAGCTTATATTTGTTCAATAAAATAGATTATGCTTCATAGTCTTAAAATAATCAGATTTTTTTCCATAATCCAGTGGCTGCAAAGAAAATATTAACTTCCTTATAATAAGTATTACTTCTGCGTTCTTCATTTATACTGTATCTTAAATAACTGGGAATCTATATTCAGGGAGTTGACAAATAGCATTACTTAAAAACGTGTATCCAAGTAGGATTGTTCTCCATGATTGTAGCATTGCATATGCCTCTCATTTCAACTCGAACTGCTCAATCGAGAACCAGTCGCAAAGTTTTGGTGGCGCAGGATCTTTTGTTCCTAAAACTAAACCTCCAAAGGAACTAAAACAGCACATACATGGCAACATTGATCACTATAAATTGATATATATTATTCAACTGATCGACCAGGAATTAAGGTTTTATTAAAACTTAGGTGTGTGAATTGTTAGGAACCGGAATAAACTGAGTAAAGAAACACTACATACAGGCAATGCTAATCCCTAAGGCGAGAAAAAGCCTTCGATATCAAAGAAGATGAAAAGTTTAATCTTACTCAAACAGATATAACAAATTCTTGTTACATACTATACTATACAAACAAGTTGATCGGTGCAATATGTGCTCAAACATGAACAGGTTAAATGGAAACTCAGCCAGTTTAAATCCTCTGAAATAGAAATTACCAACCTAGGACAATTAGCAGCAAAAGCTCAAATAGAACCCGGCAAAGAATGGGAGCCCAGTAACACCTGCTTGTAAGTGGTCACAGTGAGCATTGTCATTAATTCCAAACAAATTTCACAATACCTGCAAGGACATGACATGGGTTGGCTATGATTAAAAACCACCTAAGTGTTTGTCAAACACAGTACCAATGTTTGAGGAGAATAAGACTTATATCGATTAAAATGAAAACTAGTATGACATTGGCTAACAATGTAGCTTGGAAGTCAACTAATATGAGCTATTCAGACCCAGAAGATCGTTTGCGACTTATCTCATAAAAGAATCAATTTATTCACCTCAGTTTTTGAAAAGCTATTCAGCAAATGCCAGCCAAATGGGAAATTAGTCACACTTTTTGCCTTTTCTGAATGATCGTAGATTAACTTTTTTTTATGAAAGATTTCATATTAAATTAGAAAACACCAAATGAAAAAATATGCTTCAACTCCACAAATTACACTGAACATCCAAGCCTCCAATTACAATAAGCAGCATCACATTCAGCAACCACAACCTTTGTCTCCTAAGTGGAATCGGATTAATGGATTAAAAATGCCTTACCATGAGTCATCTCAAATAAGTGATACCTAACCAGTCCATATATAAATAAGGCATAATATGTCCTCTAAACATCCTAACAAAGTGGCAACAACATTGCGTAACCGTGTCCTTGTGTCTAACAACATCAACAGTAGATTTTTTTTTTCCCATTCTTTTACTGAACTATACAAGTTACTACCCAATTTTAAATTGAACTGAAGGGCCAAGGTCAATAAAATGACAAAAACATTAACTACATAAAATCATCTGCATTTAAGAAACAGTTGGTGCTATTAAACTTTCAAAATCTTTACCCAAAATTTTTTAAATTAAATAACATTTTTCTCCTTTGCATTTCATCTGATTTGACAAGACTTGGAAGATAATGCTAACTTATCAATCTAGTAGGAAAATATTAATTAAAATTTGCACAGAATTTATAAGAACCAAGAATACACATTGTTACCAGATTGGTTCTTCTATACAAGAAGCTCATCTTCAAGATAATTATACTCAAACGTGAATTCAGTCTTGATTCTTTGACACCTGAATCATCACACAAAATTACAGAAAAGTTAGGGGGGGAAAGAGTAAAATCAACATTGTACAGTATTACACCCCAAAATTATGCTGAAAATGAAAATTAAATGTTTACTTAACATACCATCCATGTTGCAGGTCATCATTTGCAATATGAAAATCAAAGTACACATATGTTCCCTGCTCATAATCATCGGTAGCAACTTTGGGTTCTTCATGCCGCTGAAACCAGGTATTATACTTTCGGTGGTATCTCCAAGACTGCTTCTTTAGCTCCTTTGCAGCTAAATATTGTTGGTATGTGTTCTACATAAAAAATGGATATAAGCAGACACTACTGAACAGCACAATAATACTAATCACGTAGAAAGTTCAGGTACCTGTTGATAATAAAATGCAAAGAACAGGGTGTCAGTGCCAAATGGTTCAAGACCTAATCTCTCCCAAAAGGCAGGATTGTTAACTATAGGCGCCTGTACTTGAGGATAGCTAGGAGGTGTAACTGTGGGGTGCCTCTGCATAACCACAAGGGAAATGAAAATCAATTGCATGAAAGACAGTATAACAGATTTTCAATTAATAACTGCAAATGCATACAGGAGTATAAGTTCTAGGCCGTTCTGAGTCTTTAGGTAGTGGTATTTTGAAGTGTGCTGCCTCAAGCATTTGTAAGTGAAATAGTTGATCACGCACTCCACCAGAACTAACACTAGATGCACTAAAGTTATCACCAATGGCTCCAAGGTCAACACCATTTCTTCTTCCAATGACACCAAGGTTGCCAGTAGTTTGACTGGATTGTAAAGGTTGGCCAGGAGACAGATCAATTTCTCTGGAAGCTTGAGAAGCTTCTGGATGAGAGGCAGATACTCCTGCCTGCAGCTTAAAAAAAAATAATCAACCCATATCATCATTAAAATTGTTACACACACACAGACACGTGCACCCATGCCCACATAAACATATACTGAGTTTTCCACATGTACACACAGATCAAACAAAATGCACATTTTGCAATCTGCAAATCTAGAAATTCCAAGTCATTTAAATATGCCACATCCCCATGCCTCTCATCAGCTTAAAACATGCGCTAATATTAATTAGTTGGTCATCAGGTTTTCAAATCATATGCTATCTAATAATAAATCCGTTCACCTCTGACAGCAAAACATCAGGGAAAGAAAATAAATTTTCCACATATGCTTATGCTCTATGTTACCTTCAAACATATTGACAAATTTTATAATATAGACCTTAGAAATGAACATTAATATATGCTTCTGCAGGTTATAAGGGAGTAAGATAGATCTTAAAATAAAAAGAGATCACAAGTTAGTCAACATACAGGTGAATCTACTACATATGCTGATTTCAAATCATCTTCAACTATGAGATTCTTGCCAATCTCTGTGCTAGCAGTAGCTTCAGTTGTTGACTCATCAGGAAAACTCTGATGTTGCTGCTGTTCTTCAATTTTATAATTGCTCAAATCTGCATAGAACAAAAATTGAAATATGACTCATCTCTCAAAACAATATCAATTTTGGTATATTTTTATATCATAAACAATTGCTGTATTCTCATAAGTGTTCATATGTTGAGCTTGATATTGATTCAATCATCATTACAGTAATTTATAAATTTGATTCACACCAACTACATAGAAATCTAATTTCTCATTGACTTAATAGACCTCAACAATCTCATAGAAAACTAGCAATTCATAACATGATATTGACATTTCGGTTATTGATTAATTCATTCAGAGGAAAACTAAAAAACTAGAGACTCATTACACAATGAGTACCAGTAAGGAACAAAAAGCCATACTTACTATAAAACAACACTTGTTTTCCGGCATGGTAAATATTATTATATTTGTATTCATGATATTTTATTTTTGGAAAACAGGAAATACAGAAAGACAGAAAGAAAAACAAATTTATTTTGTGCTGCTTGCAAATCAACAACAGCTGAATAATGCAGGTGTGAAAAACACGGAGCTGCCTAGAAAAACCATACTACAAACACTCCATTTTTTACGTGAGAAAAGAAAGGAAGAAAGTAGTCCCAAGAGGAAAAGTTATACAGCAAAACATGATCCAGTATATATAGAGTAACGCAAAAGATACCTGCGTCTTTAGTAACACCTGAAACAATTGGCTGTTGACTAGACGGGGGATGAACAGAATTGGGCTGCTGCAACGAGACAGAAGAAATGCCACTGAGACTGGAGGATTGGACTCCAAGTCCCAAACCAGATTGTGAAGAAACAGATGAGGCTTGAGTGTTGAACTGCGCATATCGTAACATGTCATACAAAATATTGAAATATTTTACAGTTGAAAAAAATTGGGAGGCGAAAAACTAGAACTCTGTATTGTGTTGTTTTCGTTACTGATACACCGCACATTGCTTTAACAGAAATAACAAACAGCTTATTACAACCAAGTCAGCAGAGTATTCTAGAAAGTGTATGATTTATGATATAAATATATTTTCTGATGTCAAAAAGACTTAGGTCATAGATTGATCGGTATTTCTTTTATAATGAGATGAAGCTGTATTTCATCATTTTAAAGAAAAAAAATTATTAATTAAAAAGAAATTAATTTATACCTTAAGAGTATATGGAAGGAAAATTAGAAAGGGTACTAAAAAGTAAAAAACTTCAAGAAGTATTAGAATGTGTGGATTGTGTAATGCTATACATACTGATAATTATATTCTACTGAACCATCCTCAAAGACATGCAGAAAATGATACAAGTTTGCCAAACCAATGACACATCAGCATGATGAGTTTAAACTGTACTTGAAACTACAGGATGAAATGTGACAAATTCTAATCCAATGATATCCACAAATTAAAATTATAATTCAATTATCTAAATGCCAAAAATTCTTAATTGTTGCTAAAGCAATCACAAAAGGTTTTGTCTTTTCCCTTTCCATAAATATGTTCATAAATAAGAAAGCAGAGATGCTTTTTGGCCGTAATGAACTTTCAAATGTTCAAATAGAAGTAAAAGAACAAGTAAGCAAAGTGAATCCAAATTTGATACACAAGAAAAAACACCTGCTGCAAAAGTTGACTTTGTTGTTGGGAAGAAAACTGCTTGTGGTTTCCTCCAACAAGGGAAGGCATATTGAGAAGGGTACTAGGCCCTTGCTGTTGCACTTGCTGAAACTTCTGCAAAAACTTTTCCCTTTGATCAGGAGCTATTTCAGTTCTTCCACGAAGCTGCCCCTGAGTTTCAAAATGAAAAAGTCCATTAAATATATATATAGCAGACACATTAATGTCAGTGGAAGGTCATCAAAGCTATTAAATCAAGCATATGACATTTTAATCCAGACTATGATGAAATAGACGAGTGGACACCAATTTCCTTCATGATAAATCAATTAATCAACCACTGGATTTATAAACCTTTTGGTAGATTGCATAATTATAGCCATCTATCGCATTGACTAATTAAACAACCAATAGAATAAGACAACCTAATTGCAAGTAATTCTATTCAAAAACATAAATGAAATTACTTCCTATGTGCACAAACAACTAGAAAGTAGAAACCAATATAGATGTCCTCGAACCAAATCAAAGTTAATTAAAACATTAGATCTTAAAATTTTAGTAGGTATATCAAACTGAAAGTATACATTTCTAGTTTAACAAATCACCAAATTGAACACAGTGGACAACTAAATAGCAAACAAAAATTGAAGACAATATTTACTGCATCATTCTGATTCTGAAAGGGACTTCCAGGTCTCCATTGCATGCCGGGAACCACAGAAGGGGAGAAAACTCTCCCAGATACAGCTGCGGCTTCATTAACAGTGCTAGAGTCAACAGAGGCAGATCCGTCATTAGCCTTCCCAACCTGGGGCAAGATCAATCTATTGCTTAGCGGGGATACAAGAGGCTGCACCATCCCACTACTTCCAAGTCTATCATCAGCTCCCAATATGTTTCGCTTAGTTATTTCTGATGCTGAAGGAACGGAGCCAAGGGTCACATTACTAGAAACCATGTTTCCAGAACCAAGAGGGATGCTGGCCGTTGCTTGATTTGACAGGCTGTTTCTGCTCCTCACAAGTGCTGCATCAGAAAGCGATGGAGATGGTCTACGGCTAGGGAAGCTGTTAATATCTTCTTCCTTTGTAGAGGCAGATTGATTTACATTAGTATTCTCCAAGACATTTCGAACAGAAGTTGAACCAGGTAGGACAGCAGCAGCTGGTGCACTGGGCAAGTTATGACCTAAAACATTCACAGATGCAGGAGCAGTATGGCTGCCAGTAGGGGTTGAAGTAGAAGAGCTAATTCCGCCACTTTTAGGAGGTGGAGTTTTTGCCACAATGTCAGAATTGCTATCCTGAGATGCTGTCTCGTCAGCTTGCTCCTGAACAGAAGCATTCCAATTATTTTAAAAAAAATTGTTTTCTAGAAAGGAAAACAACAATAATGCCCATCTATTTAAATGACAACTAATGAAAATGCAACTTTTCTTCTCTTTGACTGCTAGTCTGGTAAATGGTAATTCAACCAAGTGCACTTGGTGAGACTGCAGTCATGATTCCATTATTTATATTAATCTTCAACGCGTACTATTTATAAGTTATCATAAATTGCTAACATTTGGTAATCAAGTGTTGTCTGTAAGATTGATATTGTATTGGATTAAAATAACTATGTTTTCTTCATGTCATACATATATTAACCTTTTATGTTATGCTCTTTAAGTTATTTACTACTTTATTCTAGAATCTTATGATATGATACCACTCATGATAAGCTTCACAGTTTCACAACCATAATCCTAATTCACTAATATTTGAAGCAAAGTAGATTAACTACATAAAAGCAAGAATCCCAAAGAAAAATTCTGAAACATCTTTAATTTCAAATTTCCACAACAGAACTCTAAGAAATATTTTCAGGTCACAAAAACAAGAAACACATACAGATGTTAGTGATGACACTGCCTGTGGTGCCGATGCTGTCAAAGCATTCTTCAAGCTAAGAGCAGGTGCCGCCTGGAAAAATACATAATAAATTACAAGTTCCACAAAGAATGATTCTAAATATTCTAATATGTTAGCATAAAAAAAGTTAGTCTAATAAATGTACTTCAAAGAAAAGGGCCTAGAGTTGAAAAATCCAACATACAACAACAATCACACTAATCACCGAAGTCTTTTCCCACTAGGTGGGAGTGGGATTGACTAGATGGATCAACCAGCGCTACAATGTCTTGTCGTGAATCAACGTGTGTATAATTGTCCAAATACTTCGTCTGGCATATCCTCCTTAATAGATGGATCAACCAGCGCTACAATGTCCAAATACTTCATAATGGTATGGCCAATCGCCTTCCTAAATATCACCCTATCTCTATTCGACTACCCCTCATCTGGCATATCCTCCTTAATGCTTATACATGTTTTCTCCAATATGCCCATCTCACCTAAAGCAAGATTTAATTATCTTGTCTAGAATAGGTGCTACCTTTAACTTTCTCTCCAATGCATTCTTATTTTATCCTATGTGGTCCCACAAAGGTAGGTGAGGGACGCCTCCAACTTATGAATACTTTTTCAAGCCATATCACATCCAATGCAGGATTTTCAACACACCTTGAATTCAAAAGTGTGACCAGAGTGGCCTGATAAGAGGGAGGGGCCCTAACAAATCTTGGATAGGCTCCAATATCATTATAGAATATGGGTCAAGCCTAACTCAACCCCACAAAATCAACTTACAAAATGAGAGATGTCTTTCACTTGTAAACACACTGCATTCCATGAGCGTCGTTCTCGTTTTTTGCAACATTGAGCTTACTTCTTGTTGCCTCTCACCCACCATTCAATCCTATATAACAATGTGAGTTTCATGGTTGAGGTGAAATTTTCTTTAGAGCTTGACTGGTATTGTTCTATCACAAATTACACTGAAAGCATTCCTCTATTTCATCCACATTATTTGAATCCTATGGCTGACATCTGAAAACATATCTTAATAGGACTATACTGAAAACATTCCTCAATTTTGAAGCTTGTCCCAATCTATATCTTTCCTCTTATTTCTTCTATCAACTATCTTAATAGAACTATACTATTATTTACAATATGGATGCAATATGAAATTAGCTCGTGTCTATTCATTAAGGCCTCTAGAACCAAGATAAAAACATAGACTCCAAGTTGCATTGTGGTTAAGTAATATAGATATGGAGATATAGGGAATTCTTATGCAACGCCATCTCGTATTCTCACACTAATTGTGGCCACCTCAGACATTTGATTTCTCAAATAACAACATTTGAAATCCTTTCCTCTCCAAAGCCTTTCACCCTATGATCTATCATATACCTCTCATAGCAAGTATATTGCTTTCATGGTCAGCGTCGTTTCGTAAACCAAATTGATTTTTTGTGTGTGGTTCTCTTGTCTTAATCTATGTTCAATTACCATCTCCATAGGCTATGTAATATGGCTCATACTTATTCTCCACATAATTTGAGCTGTTTTGTATGCCTTTCTCTTCTAGCCCCTTTCATACCTCAAAAGGTGCACTATCTGATTCAACTTCTTTTCTAGTATCCCTTCTCTTCGATACTTCTTTTACCCTTTGCTCCTAAACTCTTTGGCAGAGAGGGTAATTTTGACCATCCTCTTTAGTTTTAAGCATATCTCAATTTAATGCAAATTCACATAAACACAAGATATAAATTGAATAGCATAAAAGGATGGTTAGAAGTGCATGATGCTCCCACAGTCTTGTGGGATTTAGGGAGGGTATGATGCATGCCATGTCATCCCTGCTGATGGAGATATTTCCTTGACTAGAACCCAACACATGCATTACATTAATTCCATATAAACATATAATATATTAGCACAAAAAATTGAAAATGAGATATGAAATTCAAGGGAAAAATTATAATATGTTAAAACTCAAAATTAACTGATATATGCCAAACCAATAACACAAATCTACATCAGATTGGAATGTATTTGTGTGCAAGCTATGCATGTTTGCAACCAAAAAAATAATGAATAAATAAATACCTTTGCAAGACCAGTGGGAATCGTAACAAGATCTTCTAGAGTCTTCCCCTCATCTAAAGGTAATGAACTGATTGTCTAGAAAAATAGACAACCCAATACGGAAAATTCAAGGGAAAAAAATGATAACATGCAAAAATTAACTGATATATGCCAAACAAATAACACAAATCTACATATGATTGATATGTATGTGTGTGCAAGTTATGCATGTTTGCAGCAAACAGCGATAAATAAACAAATACCTTAGCAACTGCAAGACTAGTAGGAATTGTAACAAGATCTTCTAGAGTTTCAACCTTGTCTAAAGGTAACGAACTGTATAATTCATCAACATCATCGAACTCATCAAAATCTTCCTGTAAAAGAAAAAATTAGTTTGAAAAAATTAGAAGACAGAATTATGGATAGAGCAAATTGGAGAGGACGGTGGGGGTATTGTTTAAATTCAAAATTTTGAAAACTATAAAATTTATAAAAATGAATAAGGAAATATTGGAAAAGCTTACATGATATTCTCTCATTTCATATTTTTGTTCCTATTATTTAGCAATATTTTCATAAGTGGCAATTTTGCTTCACATAAAAAATTACCCATCCTCTATCTTCCCTCTAAATACACCTTTAAGGTCTCCCATGAATAATATATATACAGTGGTCGTACAGATACATCAACATTGCTTAGTTTCCAAATTTTCAAATCATAATGATTTCTAACAGACAAACCTGATTACGCTCTACATAGTCGTCCAAGAAATCTTTGACATCATTAACCTGCTCTGGACTCAACTCGTCATTATCTAGAAGCCTCAAAACTAATTCGCATTTCTTTATATGAGCCTTGTGCCGAGTAATTGATGTCTCTAGATGTGTCTACAAAACAAATGAAACATGTCATTGCCATGAGATTATTGAAATAGGCAAAAATTATCATTCCAGCAAATATATGTCCGTTGCTCCATACCAATCTAGGAGGCCTGTTCTTGCCTTTCTTGACAGTAAGGCCTTCAAGCTCAGCTTCAAAGCTATCAATTTGAGATTCTAACTCTCCAACCTACTCAAATATTCAAAAGACAATAAGACAAACACAGTGTAAATAATAAGCAAGACATAAGTACCTGAGTCAAATTAATATGATCTCCCTAAAAAGATATATGATCAAAGAGACAAGATAACAAGAATAGCTGTAAAAGAAGGCACTAACTAGAACAAAAAGTACGTAAGAGAAGCATATCTTAAGAACCACAAGAACTTATACATTATGCAAAGGTCTCAAAAAGCACTAAACTTTTATCATGCTGCAATGAACATTATTTACAATGTAAACAAGGCCAACTATTTTCCTACGCAAGCACTCTGCATGTAAGCATACAGCTTGCTTAACATGTACTTGATGTATAGGATTTCTCCTTAGTCTATTTCAGTTTTGGTTAGCCAGTTACTGCAGTGACAGCCGTCACTTGCTGACTGTAAAGCTAGTTGTCAGCGTGTTGGCTTTGGCCCTGTCTATAAATACAGAGCTGAGGCTCATGACTTGTAACACACTTGATTCATTTTCATCAGAAGCAATTAAATGAGATTTCAGAATCTATCTAAATCAAACACTGCACACAAAGGCATATGCACATAAGCTACAAATCCAAATACTAGCTATACTTGACAATAAAAGCAAAATTGGAAGCTATTCAAAGGAATTGATTTCATACCACATTGTTTAACCAATCCCTCGTCTCTGACTTAGCCTTCTCTCTCGGATCCTATCAGAAAACATTGAGATAACACATTCCTCAGTCCAGAACTGACGTAAACATAACAATATAACACCAAGAAAAAACCCATAATGACAGATAAACAAAATCGAAACAAGATAACATTCCCCTGTTCAAAGACTCACAGTCTTAGGCTGTTGACCCAAGCCTTCTTTGGAGAACGCTTTGGTCTTTGTTTCCTTTTCACATATCTTAAATCTTTCCATTTCTCGTTCAATTAGCTTCCGCGCATCCACCAGAGCCTGCTCATACGAGGCACTAACCTATATCCAGCAGACAAAGCATTGTCAAACTCAAAACCAAACATTTAAATTCCAGCATTTATCATTCAAACCATCACACAAAACAAGTCATGTCAAGCAGCACTACCATCAAATCAAACAAAACAATACTTAGCTAGCATCACTTAAAGAAAAAAAAGTTAACAAAATCCACTCACTTCACATTCATACTAAAAGATTAAAGACTTAATATGCCAAAAAAGATTAACGTGTGTCTGTTTCAATTAACGTATATTAAGTTCAAGACAGCTTAGACCCAAAAAAATCAAACCATAATTTCATAATTTTGATTCCGTTATTCAACAATCATGAGGAAATACCTTCTTGTCCTTGATCTCACTGGATTGAATCCAAGTCTTAATTTGATCTCTATACCTCTGGAGCTTCTTAATCTCCTTTTTGAGGTCTGCCTCGAATTTCTCCTTCTGGTTTGCATTGTCCGTATCGTAAACCTAACACATCAAAGAATAATAACCGATTGTTAGCGTCAAATTGTTCAGAATCAATTGAAATCGGAGTGATGAAAAACGAAATGAGTGAAGGAGGGAAAAGAAGAACCTTGTTCCAGATACTATCGAAGACTTCAACGCCTTCTTGAACCTTCTTGAGAACGCGATCTATCTCTCCTTGAAGCTTTCGACTCGCACCCATTTTTGATTATCATTCAATTCTTGAAGTGGTTATTATTATCGATTATCAATGTTCAGTTGGATTTTTATTTTTCCTTCGATTCTTCTTTTAGGGTTTGTTTCTGCTCTCACACTCGTTTGCTAGAAGACGCGGAGATTCTACCCCGATGTTTTCGTTCGTCATTTCATTTTGTACTTTCAATTTTTTTTTTTTAATTTTGTTAATTATCTCTAATTTATTTTAGGCCTTTATTTTATGTTTATTTTTTTCTTTTGTTGACAAATTTGTATGTTATGTTTACTGACTTAATTTTTTCTTTTTTT
>JBBPBP010000003.1:47684603-47705008 GCA_037974735.1 Cicer chorassanicum | reverse complement strand
AAATCAAGTTCTCTATAGAGTTAAAAACTCTCTACGGTTTTGCATGTTTTCATTTTGTAATTTACCGATTTTTTAATATCTTGATAGCATTTTCAAATTTTTATAGATTTTAAAATATCAGAGTATTAATAAGAAGAAAAAAAATCCAAGTAATATGTAAATTTTAATGTTATAAGAAAACAATATGTTGAAGTAATAAATAAATATTATTTTTAAGAAAATGCTAATAAATATTCGAGATATTTGTTAAGATATTAAAAATAAAAATTTTATCTTAAAATTGTATTTAAACAAATGTGTTAATATTACACTTATTTTATTTTTATTATGAAGTAGGCATTGTCAGAAAAGATTAGGTGGACAATAGACCATTCCTATTATTAAATCAAGTTGTGTCTTGCATTCGCATTTCAAAAGTATAAAAAAAACACTAGTTGAATATAATGACGTTTTTGACCAAGTAATTCAAAATCCTTGGGCAGAAAAGCCCATTGAATAGCATGTTCTCAATTTATCTAAAACCTTCTAGATTGTCGTGATACTATTACTTTATTACCCTTAGTGCCATTTGCTGTTGTCCAAACTTTTTCTGCTCATTTTGAGAGTCTTAGTGTACTGACTGAATGATATTATGAACATTTAGAAACTCTATCTTATAGAGTGGTGGAAAGACCTATCTAACATTACATTGAAGTTGAACACTTGTATTGCGAAATGAATGTATGCTTCATACATAGATTTAATAATGAGTATCTGAATGACAATTATTAACGAAACCAAAACCAATTTTCTAAAACTTATGAATGACATTATATTTTTAAAGGTTAAATAAGCTAATATATTTATTGTCTTCTTTTAACGTGCAAAAATTTATTAAAACTTATTAACAATATATTTTAATCTATTTTAAAGATGGAAAGATTAACAAAAATTTATCAAGAACGAGTATCTTTTACAATTTCAAGAGAACTAAATTGATTTTCATGATTCAATTTTGTTTTTCAATCTTACAAAATCTACTATTAACTCACTTATTATTTCATTTTTTTCTTCTCTTTTTGGTGAAGTGTCACGTTAGTTTTGTTTTGTTTTTTTGCCTTTTTTTTAATGATGATGTTTGTTTATTATTTTGTGAATTTAAGCTTTTTTCTTTTAAAACTTGACATGCCACATACCTTTCTTCTATATACATTAACACCTTCAGAAATTATCCAGCATTTGAATCAAGATCTATACTTATTTTATTTACTAATAGTATGTTTAATTGAAAAACAATATGAATTTTTTGTGGATTTTTTATTTATATGACTTTTTTTTTAAATTGACTAATTTGTCACACTCTGAGAAAAATATATAGGAATGTCATATTTTTTTACCCAATTGCTGATCGTAACCTGGAAATGCGACTATGTGCTAGTATGAATTTTGCGAATGAACAGACCCCTTTTAGATTAAAGTAAAATCGACATTTGAATCAAAGTAGAAAGTAGATAACATCCGTCACCAAGGTAATCTACTCCCAAACATTTTATTTTTACTTCACAAATCAATTTTGGAAAAAATAGAAAATCAAATTATGCGAGCAAAAAAAGAATTTGAATCTGTCAGACAACCGCGTGACCATCTCAGGTTCACTGGTGAAACCGAGAACGACGCTCTGATCACACGGTCAGGTCATGATTCATCCACCAGATCTAGGTTCCTGACTCCTTAGAATATAAGGACACAGTAGTACAATCTATAGAACAGATCCTGTTCAAGTAAGATCGTGACAAATGTCACGATCTTTAATTATATAAATGTTTACCGGAAGCATGAAGTAAACGATGTGGGACTCGTTTGATGTTTACAGTTGTTTTTGAGTGGAGTTCTAACTTGGGTTTTCACTTTGATGTCGCAGGACGATGCAAATCCAGTAATCATAATTTGGTTAAACGTTTGATGAATTTGTCTAAACTGAAGACTCATTATTTCGTCTCTGAATATTTTCAACCCTTTTAGAGGTAAAGGTAAAATGATGCAATTAGTGTTAACGTTACAGTCTCATATCAAAGTAACTAAATGGGTTGATAGTTGTTAAAAGACAAACGAAACTAATCATGTTTAATTTAAAAGCTGTATGATAAATATTTCTTAAGGTGAATACCATATTCAATATCATTGCAACTATAACCTAGCGATAATTGCTACTAACCAATCGAACATGGGAAAGAAATAAACAAGAATGAATCACTAATTATCAGTAAGCACACAAGAAAAATGAATCACTAATTATCAATAAACCCTAAACCCTATAACCTAGCGAAATTGGCAAGTCATATCAATTGGTGCAAAGAACTTGAGCAGTGTCATTATCTCTAGCCTGTTGTTAACATAATTTGTTAGTTATAATTGAAGAAACGGGTACTGTCCTAAAAAGCTTGCAGTTTATATCTTAATCTAATATTTGTAGATCTATACAAAACCATTATTTTCTCTGTTTTTCTTGGTTGAAATATTTATATAACAAATCATATGATCGCAGATAACTTCATCTATATTGTGAGAATTTCAGTTTTCTGGTTGAATTATTATTGCATTGAAAGTGACTTGCTAAGTTTTGCAAACTTTATATTACTTTACAAGTTATGGATTTTCATACTGTGAAAATCAACAACTTTGCAGGCTATTCATCTGTCATGTTTTCAAGCTCCATGTGGAAGGAAATGGTATTCTCTACTGCTTGAAATTATTTGGCATATGATATTCTCTACTGCTTGAAATCTGTTCCAATGGTGCCTAGATCCTTTTGGATGCTTGGGAGTTTCAATTAATTGATTAATGGTAAGTGTAATGTGGTGTAGGAGATGTCAAAGAAAATAATATTGGATGGATAGGTGCCTTTACTGGATCTGAGTCATTGTGGCGACTGTATATGAGGGCAAGAGGCGGAAATGTTTCAATTTATGCGGAGGCTTCACATAAGCTGATCTGCCATGAAGTTTAAGGGCTGCACAACAATGCAGA
This sequence comes from Cicer chorassanicum, assembly GCA_037974735.1. Lineage (NCBI taxonomy): Eukaryota > Viridiplantae > Streptophyta > Magnoliopsida > Fabales > Fabaceae > Cicer > Cicer chorassanicum. Next base: position 47,702,002 of record JBBPBP010000003.1, on the reverse strand, counting down.
AACCAAATTTGAAACAGAGTGGATGAGGAAGACAAGCTCATTTGGTGGAGCGATAAACACGGGATGTTGTTGATATGGAGTGAAGATGCAGCAAAAATGAGAAGAAAAGGGTGAATAAGAAAGCCAAAGTGGCTAGTTTTTAGAAGGGTTGCATGAAATAATTAGGTTATGTAGTTATGATTTATGATGAATGGGACTGCTGCTGGTGATGGTCTTGTAACCGGCGTTTGATCCAATAAGGATGGTACGGTTGCTGGTTTGCTGTCAAATTTTATCAAAATACACTGCTAATTTTTCTGCATAATGACAGTGATGAACATATTATTCTGAATAAACAATGCTGAATATTCAGTGGGTTTGTTTGAATTGTATTTGGGTGCAATCTTTTGTAACATGCCATTGCTTGATGATGGTGGAATTGGGTGAGATGCTAAATTATGATCACCTAGCATGTCTTGTGCTTGTGAGTATGAAGTATATAAATAAAATATTCATTTTGCTTTTGCAATAAAAAATTGAATATTTTGAAAGAGCTTTTACAAATAAAAAATACATCTACAAATTCCTTAAAAATATGAAGAAAAAAAATAAAAAAACTACAATCAACCTAATACGTTTCCAGAAAAGGGACAAAGTGCTGTTCCATGATTTACATTGCTGCTATGCCCATAATTGTAGCCAAGTTTCCTATTAATGTTTAGTACTACAGGAAATGAACTAAGTGTCACCCTATGCTTTCTGTACGCTTAATTCAACCAAAGGATCATCATGTTTGTAGTATGATAAAGTTAATCAATTGTTTGGGTGCCAAAAAGGACCAACTACAGCAATAACAATACTTCCTTCGTAATAATTTTGGTCTGCCTTTCGAACTCCTCTTGCTAACAATCTGGTTCTGAATTCTAAATTCCCATGCAAATTAGTTTTATATCTCAGCATCTCACTACATAACTAAGGAGAGTGCACAGTAACACTTGCAAATGTTGATGTAGCCACGGTCTAGTTCCATCGCAGAGTACTCTCCCAGCCATTGAATGAAGAATGCATCATTAGCGATCTGTAGTTATGCAAGTATTCAAGCAATGTGAAATGAAGAATCGCGTGCTTCTTAAAACTTAATCCAGAAAACATCCCTTCTCTGTCCATAGATTTAAGTTCCCTTGGCAGCAGCAGGATTTCGACCAAACTGAATGATCATTGGCTTGCCTTTGAATACATATCCATTCACTAGATTCTGCAACCAATGTTCATATAAACTACATTAATAAGACAAAAAAATAAATAATTTGATGAATGGATTCTTCACAGCAGAGCTCATAAAAATGAAGATGCATAGTAAATTTCAAACTGCATATGCTGTTGTTACGATCTCCAAAACAAGCTAGTACTGTTACTATTAATTTTTCCTTTTAGCAAATTTTGCAAGAATTTTATGCCAACATAAGAAAAAACTTCAAACATAAGCATCTTTAAAAAAAAAACAATTAAAAAAAGAGGAAAGAAAACCAATATCTTGTGAGAAACATACTAGAGCACGATGAGCCAGTTCTGTGGAGGGGAATGTTAAAAAAGCTTGACCCCTCATCCTTCCTTCCTGTAATTCAAAACGCTAATACTGATTAGCTGAATGAGCACTCTGAATCAATGTAAGTTGCACCAGTTGTTATTTAACTGGGTTGTCTTCTAGCAAGCGACTACAATTTAGGATCTACTTTTGCATAACATAAAGAACAAAAATTGATCATGGAGATGACTGAGATTTTACCTGCATCAGTTTGACTTGCAGACCAGACTTAGCAGCCTCAGTACTTCCAAAGAAGGACCCTGAAGAAACAAAAGAAATATCAGGTAAGCGGTGGAATTAACTCTCAGACAATAATTATATACAAAGAAAATCTCAAAGCATTTTAATTGCAAGAAAAATGTATTAAACAAAACTTAAATATTAAAAGTCTTGAAAACTCACCAAATAAAAAATAGAAATCATCAGCAATCACATCTTTTGCCAAATTCTTAATATACAACACAGAAGCAGGATTTCCAGCTGTATAGTTCTGCACAATCCATCAGTGCAAAAACGTAAGTCTCATAAAAACATTCATTTGTACACCACGGAAGCTCTTATAAATCAAATAATTTGCACACTATTAAACCATGAACAATTCCAAAGTATTAGTCCTTATAAGGAACAGGCAATGCATCGGATGAATTTAAATATTAGTCACAAAGTTCAAATAGATCAATCACTTCATGATTGAGAATTCAGTAGTCAAAATCCTGATGAAAAACAATAAGAAGAACAGTGGGGTCGCACAATGAATGAAGGCTAATCTGTCAGCAGCAAGAGTTACATCTACCAATTTTTCTCCCTTCTATTAGACTGAGATAAGATCCATACCTTAAACATTGGAAGAGATAAGATCTCCTCAGGAGGCAACTTTCCTCTCTCTAATTCATCAGGAGTCAAAAATTTGTTGGGATCCAAAGCTTCTGGCTCTTGTAACTCTTGCCTTGTGTCATTATCCTTATGTTCATTCAGGGATGCTTTGGGAGCAATATTAATCTGCAAAATCGCAAAGCAAAACAAAATTAATAGATAAAAACAATGTTTATATGCTCCTGCAACCAATCTCGATTAAAGAAAATACCTTTAAGACATGGTTCTTTTTTATCATTGGGATTTCTTTTGGGATCAAGGTGGCAGGTTTTACTCCAACAGACTCATGAGCCACATCTTTATCAATAGCAGGGCCAACAATGGACTCACGCCGAGCACGCTTTCGTCCAGAACTTTCTGTTCTTGCTCCATCCTCCTAAAAAGCTTTTATTATGTTCCTTTGATAATCAAATTTCACTAAAAGCAGAAAAAAAATATCCCCTATTGGCAGTTTTGGCACCGTATTGTTATAGTTTGATATTCAAATACAAAATAATTTCATGTTTCGATAAAAAACTTCTGTACAGAACAACAAGAAGATGCAGCCTAAGCATAGTGTATAATGATAAAAAAGGTAATTTCCACAAAACTAATACTAAAGTAAAGAATATGACATCAAATATGTTGCTGGATGAAAAACAAAACATAAATGTATGTTGCATACCAATTCAGAAAGATTTAGGCTGTTATACAAAGGATAAATAAAATAAAGAGGATCAGTTTGATCCCTAGGAAGTACTGAAGATGTTACCTCATCTGAAGATTCCATTTCTGATTCATCACTAGACATATCTGCGGACTGAGGCTTCGCAGTAACAGAATGAGGAGGAGGCACAGGTGGGGGCGGGGCTGGCACCTCTGGAGGTAATGGTGGTGTGGGTAGTGCCATACGAAATGGAGCCGGGATGTTCATTTTGTTCATCAAGTGTAGAACCTATATTAAAGAGGTGCAATCAATATGACAGATTCAGTATAGAATGAGCACATCGAAAATGCCACATGTGCTGGTAAAAGAAACCGATAAATCCTTGAAGCCTCATTTAATACTGGACCAACCTGAGTGTAAAAGCGAGGAACAGCAATTAGAGCATTCACAATGTTGGTCAGTATATTTCCATCTGGTGGAGGATAAGCATACCTGAAAAACAAGTACCGTTAGATTATGAGCAAACCAAACAAAAAGATTCTACACTTAAACAATGGTTTTTATTTAAAACTAATCATTGATTCATGATGCGTGATACTTTCCATGTTTAATAGCAGGATACGTGGTTAATATTAGCCAACATGAGAAATGCTTGCAAATAGCAATACATTCACAATTTTTAAAACTGATCATCATGTGTAATACTTTTTATGATTCAAGACATTCATAATTTCATAGGAGTATGACATCAAGTAAAATGGATTACCAGAACATTGCCCAGCCAAATATTACTTTTACACCAACAAATCTGTTGCACAAAATTCTCAGAACAATTCTTTTAAATTGATAGAAGACTCTATCCGACCAACCATGACAACATATAACCACATATTAGTTTTCAATAACTTTCTTTTCTTTCATTGCATTTCAGTTTTTCAACAAGTGCAGCAAAAGACCAAATACTAGTGACTGCAGAGAGAGAAGTAACAGCATATTCGAGATAGGTATGAAATGGATGATAAACACCAAGTATAAAATTGGCACAGATAACAGTGACTGTTAAAACTTCCTATAGCTAACTAACAAGACTTGACAGAACCTTGGCTGTAGTCTGCATCTGTCAGCTAAATAAAAGCTTAACAAGTAACAACTAAGCTAAGAAGGCTGACTCAAGTCAAGCCTCGACTTCAAGCATTATATGATATACACTGATATATTGCAAAAAACAACAAAAACAAACAACTGCAAAGTGACAATTAGAATCATACTCAAGATGAGGAGGAAATGGATAATCAACACCAAGTCTATGGGCAATTGGCTCTGGAATAGGGAGGCCTCCTGATTTTGCATCTCCATCAATAGGTTTGGTTACATTTTCATTCTTCACCGCTGATGTTTTAGAGTCTTTTCCCAGCTGAGCTCCACTGCTTTTATCCCCATTCTCAATTGGCTTACTAGCTCTCTCTGCTGACAAGACTTTACCAAGAAATTTCAACCTGATTAACCCCAAGAAAACAATGATACAATCATTAAAAGAATTTTATTTCAAATGGATTTATCTTTGACCCACAATTTCGGAATATGTATTTTGTTTATAATGATGTAAAATCAATAAACCAAAAAGGATATCACGTTATCAAAATATATTTCTGTGAACCAAGGGCATATGTGATTCTCTTGAATATGCAATCAATTTATCTCAACATAAGAAATTTTAGTGCAATGTTTGGAAGCACAATGAGTTTGATGAAATCAAGGTGGCACCGTGATTTTGTTTGACGCTTCTTTGTGCATATTTGGCTTCATTTGGAAGAGGCAAAAGCGATTTTGAAAACTTCAAATTTATTTTGGTATATCTGAACATTCTCGTTTAAAATGGTTTTGTCTCTACAATTGATTTTAACTTGAAATGAGGATTTGTAGCTTTCGCCTACTAATGTGATTTTTACAATCAAATTTATTGGTCAACTCACTTTCACGTGAATGTATCTAAACATAAATCATTTTACCTTAAACCTACTCATAACTAAAATCAATTTTTGCTGCGGTAAAACAAAACATTTGCTAAAATCACATTCACACACTATGATTCTACCAAACTCAAAGCCAATCCAACAATGCACTAAGTAAGCAAATTATTAAAATGAATACCCATTTAATTGACGGTGTGCTTGAGATGCCAGCATATCATTTTTGAAATCCACAAAAGCACAATTTCTCAATCTGCATTATTATATCAAAACAATTAAGACATATGCACTATTTGACAGTAATCGTGAGCACAGATGAACCGGAACAAAATTAAAATTAAAATTGGTGATGATACCTTCCACGAGAGCAAGGGCGAACAGAGGAAGCACCGTAATGAGACAAGAGACGCGAAAGGGTGTCATGAGGAATGGCGTCTGGAAGGTGTTTGATCAAAAGCGTAGCCGATGATTCACTAGCGCATGGGTTTGGGTCTGTGTTGCCTTGAAATCCAAATTGAATAGAAGGATTGGAAGCCATGAAATGTTAGCAGTTTTTGTCACTCTTTTGTTTTCACTGTGTCGTGGGAAGAGAGGGTAAACCGGTATAGTTACCGATGCGGGGACGGAGAAGGTGCACACAAAGCTTGATAGTTGGGTCTTCTAGAATTGTGTGATTTTTTTCATCAATTTATCTCTTACACACCCAAATTTTGTAATTTTTTTTGCTCAAAATTTTGTAATTAAATATTTCTTTATCTTGTTTTTTTAGATGATTAAAATTTTATTAATAAGTATCTTAGTGGATTAGATTATACCCATCTTCTATAAAAGATTGTTGAGGATTTACACAATATATACTAACAAGATAGACAAAATACCATACAAAGTTTTTAATACATCATATGAAGCACATGAACACATGTCATATGCCTCTATTTGTTTTAAAGTTTTTCAGACAAAATTAAATTTCATTCAAAATAGAAATGAAAATACAATTAGGAATTTCAATAAAAAAACGAAGACAGGTGAAACACCTAGACACTTAAGTTAACTTAACAACTACATTTGCTTGCTTTTGAGAGAATTGAACTCTACAATTATTCAAGGCGGAAGATATTTGCTTACAATATGATGTCTTCAAATTTTATAATATCTTCATGTGAAATTTTCGAAAGGTTTAATTGAGAGGTCCCAAATGAGTTACTTTTCCTATATAAATTTTTGTTATTCGCTTTCACTCTTAGATTATTCATAAATGTTGTATTCCCTCTATACTTTTTTATTTTAACAAAAGAAATCCAATTCATTTTATTAAAAATTAAATAATTAATATTAAAATATAAATATAAAGATGAGAATTGACATTAAAAAGTATCCGTCTTTACAAAACAATAAACAACCATATTAATCTCTCATCAAATTTTCTACATGAGAATTGTTACAGATAAAATCAAAGAGGAATCTACTTTGTATTAATTTAATTTAATATTTTATTATATTGGGTTAAAGTATCTCTTAAAAAACTCCTTCCAATTTCAAATAATATACTGAAGATAGAAAAATCAGATGTGTATTGATCCCTTTTAAGTGGGCCAAGATGCTGGACTCTCGGCCCCTACTTGGGCCGCTCATATTTCGAATTTAATGACATTGCACCCAGCCTTGTTGGTTAAATGTTTTAGATTTTTTTTATTATAGGTGTCATCACCCTCACACCTACTTAATCTACCCCTACAATTTAATAACTATTAATAATATTCTCAAAAGTAACAAGTATAGTTAGCAAGACCCCAAAAGCTACATTCTAAGAAGTGTTTCATAAACTATAGTTTACATCAAACAATATGTAATTCACGGTGTACAATTATTTATGAAAATATAACCGTATCTTGAATATTTATAATGACATTTTTCACTATAAACTATTATTAGTAGTATATATTTTAAAATCCGTAAATACAACTAAGATTGTATTATAGAAACATTTAACATCTTGAGAAGTGTGTTATTCTGTTGGGTGGGCTCACTCTTTAAGTGAAAACTATCAAATTTACTATTATTATTATTATTATTATTATTATTATTATTGTTGTTGTTGTTATTATTATTAAAAAAAAAAAGAATATGTAATTTATTGAGCTTGACCCATGTGGAGAAAAAAAAAGAGATATTTGAAATCCTTAAGTTAGAAAATAAAAACAAGACAACGCTGGAAGCAAAGAAAACAAGAAGAGGAAGAAAAAAAGATTGGTTTTCGTGGTAATGAATTTGTAGTAAATTTGCTCAGTTTGATCTACAATTTTAATATGTTATTTCAACAACTGAATTTGTTATTTTAATATACAGCTTAATTTCTTCTTTGAAATACCCACTTTAATGGAAAGTTATATTGTTGATTGATGTTCCTCCATTAATTATTATAGTGTAAATTTTTACTGGATTAGGTCATAGTTTTTATTCTCTCAATTTAAAAGAAATTTTCCACGTTAAAAATTATATTTGTCTCATATTTAATTTTCTTTAAATTATTGTTACTATGTAGAATTGTATTTTCTATTTGATCATTTATTTGCAAAAATATATTAAGTATTGTCGAGATAATTATTTGATTTTGTCCAACATATTCAAACATGTTAAGTGTGGACACATAAACTTTGTATGTTCTAAATTATCTTGATCAACCAAACACTAATCTTAAAGCTTTTAGACGAAGCACATATATATGAAGGAACAAGTTGTTGTCTATTTTCAGTCAAACTACAAACAACATTCAGTAAATTTGATAGATTGTCCGTCACCTAGAAAGTCTAGATGAGTTGGTTGGAAATTAGCACATATATGATTTTATAATGCGACATTTTTTTCCTAGCTTTCACAAGATGTGTCTGAAATGTACTAGTACGTGTTTTAATTAGAGGTAGCATATGACAAAATGTTTGATGATCTATAACTTGGCTGAAAGTTGAACTGAAATCAATTATTGGTAGTAATGATATTTAGTCTAAGATTACGTCCATTAGAGATAGACACATGTAAGATTAATAGGTTTGAGATTTGATTGTCAATCAACAATGTAGCCAATCATGCAACTTCGCTAGCCGTGTATGAACTCAGGATAAACGCCCCCATATATAGCTAAAACCGTCAATATGAACTCACGAGTATTATTTTTTGACGGAAAATTTTCATTATTATTTTTTTGAAACAACTTTCGTTATTATTGTTATTATATCATTACAATTGATTACTTTTTTTATATGGACAAAATACTAATACTATGAGATAGATGTTTTCTTAAGTTTTAGTTTAACTGACAAATGTCGATATTGTTAGGTTGAACGTTTTGTTCCGGATTTAAATCCGAAATCTCGCAGTTATATAAGTTAATTATATGATAGAATTTACAATTTCTTCTAAGACTAAAGAAAATACTATGAGATGTATGTATCGTGTAAATAATATAGAAATTATGCGATTAATTAGACCGATACTTATTTATTTATTTTAAGTAATTTTTTTTGTTTGGTTTTAACACTCTCATTCTTAGTGGAGTGAAATCTTAGTAATTTAAAATTTTACTGAAAGATAAATTAAATTTAGGACAAGAATGGTTCTAGTCGAACTTTTTTATTATTATTATTCAAGTAATGAAAATAATTCTTTTTTTTTTTATATTTTAAAATCACGTCTTAATTATTAAAGTTTTCATAACATAGACTCTTATTGTCTTTATCATTTGGACATTGAACTCTGATAAATATATTTTAAGTGCGTTGTTGAAATTAAAAGTTAGTCGAATGATCAACTAATAACTCTTAATTATTGATTCTTTTTTGTTTTAAACGATCACACCAAAAAATGTTCTCAGTCTGAGTTATGGATTCCCTAATTCATTCAAATAGGGTAAATTACTTGAGTTTTTTGAGAGCTACTAAATTAAAGTAAACATGAAGCAAAAAGGTAAAAATGATAATTAAATTGCGAGACAAATGATGAGTTGATTTATTGTGTCATTTTACATGGAAGTATATAATGATTATTTATAGACGCATCTAGTCCTAGTGACCAATGCACCGTGATCTACAAAATCTAACCACAACTTATCAACTTATTTAGATTATAAAAAAGAAATAAAATTACACATGTAACTAGGTCCTTTGAATTTCCCCCCAAGTTCTTTAGGTTTCATTCGGTTTACGTCTTTAATATTTTTAACAATTAACAAAACAAATACTGAATTCTTCTTTTACTGAAAATCAAAAGAGGAATAGAAAAAGGGAAAACAAATTCTCTTTGTTTGAGGTTAAGATTTATGTTATATTTTTATGAGTTTCAATTTTGATTTAATTTTGGTTTGTTTCAAATCAGTGTTTTCAGAAGGGTGAAATATAGTTTAATTCTTTTTTGTTTTTAGTTTGATTTTGTAATTGAACATTTATCGTGGAGACAGAAAGATTATAAGATGACGAAGAAGATAATAAATAAGAGGAAATGTAGTCATGGAAGCACCAAATTAACTAAATAGGAATTTTTATTGTGTAGAAAATGTTTGCAATGTTTATAGAAGTGTAGTCATGAAAGCACCATCTCTATATTTTTTGCGGATGCACATAATAAACTGAATTAAAAGAAATGAATATTATTAAAATATAATGATTTAAAATTATTAGTAAGATTTATTTAATATTTTTTGTGTGATATTTCACTTAATTAAGTATTAATATTAAAAAATTATTTAATGAGTATGTGGACATGTGATATATGGTCTAAAGGAATGAGTCTCCATAATTGCTTTATTCCTTGACAATTCTCAAACTTTACATTTATGCACTACTTTTTATCCGCTTGAAAGAAGCAATAAAAATCACAAAGAAGGAAGAAGCTACAAAGATGTCACAACTCACAACCATAAAAGTGCGGTTAAGTTCCCCGCAAGCATGAAACCCCAATCAACGCTTTGCTTTGAATGGAAAGGAATATCCAAACTCACACATATTAATCCATTTAATATAATCATTACATTAAAAAGGCCAAAACTCCAAATCCACATCACATGAATATGGAGAAAACACTTGTTCTCTTCCAATAACCGATTCCCTCTTTTCTTATAAAAAAGTACAATAATAATAATATTAATATTAATATTAATATTCCCTCCCCCTAGCCCTTATCCCATTCCCCTGCCTGCTCAACCGTGCTTGCTATTCACCTCATCAATCATCATTTACCTATCTATCAATCTATAGCCTCTAATTTCTTTTTAGACTTTGCTTCTAAACCCATCTCTCTTATCCCTTAATCGTGAGCACTTATTTATTCTAGAGGAAACTATCATTGTCTCTTAAATGTAAGTCTCTTGCTGTCAAGATTCTAAATTTACGAAATTTTAAAATGTTTCTTCAAACTTTTTAAATAATAATTAAATAAGTTAAAATATTTATTCTCTATTAATTATTTTAAATATTTTTTTTTCACCGGTGAAAAAGTTAAGGTAGATTTTGACTAATATTAAATAATTTTAAAAAACAAATTGATATTTCGTAAATTTAAAGTCTTTAATTGACATACAGTTATAATTTCAAGACCTAAAATAATGGTACGTGTTTAAAGTATATGAAGTCTATCATAAATATTTGCAATTAACATGGTCATGAAATTTGAACGGTAGATATTGATCAAACGAATTGAATTTTGACTTGACAAAACGAATTTAAAATATGTGAACTGTATGATCAAGATAGGACAACCCATGTTGAGTGCACTCAATTTCCACGCTATTTTTTTCACCATACTTTCCATGCCTAGCATAGAAAGAAATGGGCAAATGTCATAATGATACAAAAGTACAAGATATAAATCATCAATACTTATTTAAATTCTGGTGGCGACAATTGCAACTAAACAGATACGCTAGAAACTTTTATATTGTGATAAATAAAATATATATAAATATGATTGTTGCGACTATAATTGTAATTGTGATATCATTGTACAAAATTCTAAATTTGTTATATTACGGTCAAAATTACAGTTACAGACCACAATTTAGAACAATATTTGACAACTTTAAATATAAATAAATATCAACTAATTCTATCATACTTAATAATATTATTTGTAGAAGACAGTTCTTAAAGAATATTTTAATTATCTTTTTTATTAAAATAATTTTCTAAGAATACTTTAGAAACTACAATTATATTTTTTTGTTAAAAAACTCAATAAGATTAATTACTATTTTTGTTTGTTTCAAAGAGTTTATCAATAAAACTCCCACATGTACACCGAGTGAAAAGAAGATATGTATCAAATATCTCCATAACTTTTTACTATCTAACTTGTATTTACATGACAATTAATTTCTATTTTTAATTATTCTAAGTTAGTTTTTTTTTTTTTTTTGCTTATATTCAAAGTGGAACACAGAAATAGAGTACATAGTATAACTTGAGGAAGGTACATAGTAAATGCGCCCAAATCACATGATGGGTATAATATAAGTAGGAAAAATGTGAGAAAACAGGTTCAGAAGAGAATGACATATATGTGAATAGGGATGACGAGGTTCCTTTGAACCAAAGATTCAATCAAGAAAAAACCTGTTGTTTTTGTTGTCAAAAGAAACAGTGTGTAATTATTATTATTATTATTATTATTATGAGAATCTGGTTTATGTCCTTTTATATTCTGCAAAATGCTCTCACCACAGGCATCTTTGCGCAGGTTCAGGAGATTGTTCACATGCAAGATCAACTTCATTAATCACTGCCTACTCATAATTTAGTTAGCTTTATTCAAATATTCTAATGTTTTTGTTTTTATTATTATTATTATTATTATATACTCCTCTTTCTTTCATTCTCCAACCTAGTTAACTTTCATCAATGTATAGTACCAACATATAAATTTCGGTACAATATATTCGTAACCATGTGAATGTAGAGTTGAACTTGTGATCTTAATATGGCCTAATATTGTGTTTCTTTTTCAACAAATTTACATTTACAAATCCATCAATTAAATTTTGTGATAAGAAATCTAACCCAAAAACAAAATTGTGCTAGAAAAATGGAGTGATATAAGGTGGCTTTGTGGTTAATATGAGGGATATAATAATTAGAGTGACAAGGAGGCAATATATTCAACTAATAAAAAAAAATCATTATTAACAATTAATATTTGTCATTAAAATATTTAAATATATGCAATTTTGGTTCAAGAAGGAGTATATAACAATCAATGACTTTCACATAAATTTTTAGTGTCTTTGGTATGGTTATGACAAAAGTTAAATTTGTAAAATTGATTTTTGCTAAATAAAAAGTTAAATTAAAATAATTTATATTAGTTTTTAAGTTCGAACGTCTTGTCTCATATTGAAACCCGGAATCTTACATTTGTGTAAGTTAATTACGATGAAATTTATCATATTTTTTTAGACTAAAAAAATGATTTATATTTGTATTCATGTAAATTAATACGAGTTGAATAAAAAATTCAAGGCTAAAAATCTATTTTCCAGACAAAAATTACTATAAATTTTAATTTTAAGGTAAAATTAATTTTAAAGACAAAATCAATTTTACTTAAAGATAACTAAATATGTATGTCAAAAACTAATTTTATACCTCTAGAGTTAATTTTGATTTCTTCAAAAATAGAACCAAATATACACTTAATATAACTTTAGAGTACTTTACATTGATCTTAAATTCAAATTTAAACTTTGAAAAAACATCGTTATGTTTAATACTTTTAGAAGTTCCAAACATACAACTCGATTAGTAAGTTAAGAGACATCCAAAGAGTACTAATCACGAGATTCGGAGATCAAACACTTAAAACTAATACAATCCATTGATTTTGCCTAAATAAATTTTAGAAAGAATTTTGCCATCGAGAAATTAATGTCTGAATATGTACCAGAAATATATATACCAAAATTATAGTCACCAAAGAAGCATATTGTGTCTCGTGGTGTACATGAAATTTTCAAAGGAAGCAATAGCCGTGCCATGCTGGGAGGCACTAGCTAGGTAACCAAAGCTTTAAATTCCAAGTTGAAAAAAGGAAAAAAAACAATGCACTATTTTCTTGAGAATTAATGCTCCACACTCTTGATGGGTTGTCACAAAGATATATATTCGCCAGCAAATAATTACACACTTAAACTAAGGTAAATAGGGTCAAAAAAAATGTCAAATGGTGCCTTTTCTCTCTCTATTTTTTAAGTAAAAAATAGATAATATAGAAAATATTTAATTAAATTTATGAAAAATAGAGAGGTCTATCTTTGGACCAAGACTATATTAAACAATGGCTTAAAACATGCGGTTGAAAGTTAATTTTATTTGAAATATATATACAAAATTAAGATTTTAAATTAAAATATGATGTCAAAGTCTCTTGATAACATGAAATATATAAACAGTTAAAAACAGTTTCATAAGTTTTGTCTTTTATCTGATGGTAAAAAATTATAGGGAACTTTAATATTTTAAAGTGCAAGTTAGAATCTACCGTAGCACTCTTTTTTCCACTTACTATATGTGAGTTGCCCACTTGTTTCTATAGAAAACAAACAAGTACGATGAGGGATTCAACAAGATTTAATTGTAACAAATAAAATACAGCAAAAAAATAAAAACAAAAGATCCAAAGAAATGAATAAAACAAACCCACCAATATAACAAAAGAATATAGATGTACATGAATTTTCAAGTCCTTCATCTCTCGATATAATCTATGAATAATAATAAACTAATTAACACTGAAAAGTCTTGGATATCATAAATCTATACATGAGTATATGTATATTCAAGAACTTTCCTATGATATTCCTAATAATATATCATGTTTATAATTAATATGAATATAAATAAATCAGTTTATAATAAAAACCAAGAAAACATATATATATAGTATGCAACTACTATCTATGAATGCTTTTGATCCCAAGATAAAAAAACCATGGATCACAAACAAGCTTATATATCTTCAATTCCTCTCATCATCATCAAGATTAATTCTTCAACTTCAATAGTCCCACAAGCATTCCAAATCAGAGAGAGGTGCAACTGATGAAGATGGACCTTCAAGATCTTCATACAATGCCCTATTTCTTCCCATGTCTTGTTTGGATACCGCGGATGACGTGTCATTGCTAAGACCTGTATCTTGTGATTGATTTGAAGAGAATTGTTCCATTTTGCACTCACTATTATTCTTAGCTCCAAATGGTCTTAGAAAAGCTTGATCATGGTTGTTTCCAAAACTTGAGATAGAATTAACATTTGTAGGCATGGAACTTTGCATCCTATTTTGTTGATAAACAAAGTAGTTCAAGTTTTGATTTTGGATTCGGATTTGTGGTTGTGAGAGTGTGTTTCCAATTGGGTTGTTGAGATTTGATTGAATGGAATTGGAAATATTTGAAGTGTAATTCATGATGTTTTGAGTCTGATCATAGTTTCTATGGTTATGATCTTCTGGCTTGATGACAAGTTGGTTGTGATTGTTGATTGAAAAGCTTGGAAGATAATAGCCGTCTGATTGTGATTTAGATGATGAAATTTGATTAGTAATTCCTTTGAATTCATCACTTGTGTAAGATGGATCCATTAGAGGTGGAAGTGAAGAATAATCTAGATGATCATCATTAATAGAATTCATCCTTAAAAGACCAGAATTTTGTGTCTTTTTAACATCTGTGTTTTTGTGAAAAACCCTTGACACAACCCATTCATCCTACAATAAATAAAAAATAAATAAAACTTTAGGATTCTTCAAAATTGTTATAAATCATTAAAAAGGAACTATATGAAAGAAACTCTCAAACTAACACACACAAAAAAAAGTAGTCACTTTTCTAAAAAGTAGTAAAAAGGTAATAATGATAATTAAATTCCAATCTCTAAATCCTAATTAAAGTCAAGATTAAAAAAAATCAAGATACCTTAGCTGCTTTAGGGAGATGATAATTAGCAAATTTTCCTTCCAATCTGAATTCATGCATAACCCAATTAGTCTTTTCCCCTTTTGGAGCTCTACCTCTATAGAACACAAGAGTTTTCTTCATTCCAACAAGGTTTCCTTTTCCTTTGTAAATCTCTTTATCTTTCCCTGTTGCTTTCCAGTATCCTGAATCTGTTGCTCTATTTGTTCTCATCCCTGTTGGATACTTTCTATCTTTCTGACAAAAAAAGTACCATTCTTTCTCTCCCATCTTTGCTTTCTCTACATCAACAATTATTTTATTTCATTATTATATTTCAAAAACAATTATCATCTCAACAAATTAAAATAATTAAATTTATAAACTTACTTGGTAAATCCCAAGGCTCACACTTGTTTAAATCAGCTTCACCAATAGCAGTTGCACTGAATTTGCTATTCTTAACTTTCTCAGTTAGATAACAAACTATTATCTCATCATCAGTTGGATGGAATCTGAACCCTGGTGGCAAATCAAGACCTTGATCTTCACCTTTATTAACAACAATTGGTTCTTCCATTAAATTAATTGTGTCTTTTTTTCAAGATCAAAATCTAACAACAAACAAAAAACAGAGAAAGGGATTGATTCAGTGATGAAACAAGAAATAACAAGAATTTCAACAAGAGTTTTAAGAAAGTAGAATCAATAGAAGATGATGAGTTTATATAGAAGCGCGTTTGGACACTGTTCACACATATACACGCTGTAAGATCCGTGGTGTGCAAGGCAACTTATGAAATAAGCTTACAATTATTTTTTATTCTATTTTTGTTTTTTGTTTATTATGAATTATAGATATTTCTCGCGTAACTGTGAAGACTAATATTTAAGTTTAGTAAAATTTTGATTAAATTTTAGTATTATTTGATTTTTGTGGCTGGATTTAGAAACTTGAACCGCAATTAAATTAAAAGAGACCTGAATTATCTCGTTTGAACGGTATAAAATATTATTATTTTATTTTAAATATTTTATTATTTTTGTTTTGATATACGTGTATTTGATTGGTTTATGACGTATGATTTATATGGGTGGTTCCTTGGCTATATCTACCCCTTTGAAAACGAAGATGATGAGAAAAGAAATGGTAAAAAAAGTAGCTTTCAAAGATTGTGGACCCCACTTTTCTATAGGCTCCACCCTCTACTTTTTTTTCTTATATTAAAAATAAATTAATGTATAACAACTTTATCCGCTACTATACTATAGCTTCAACCTAACATTTTCACATTTTTTTCATCGCATGTTTCTCTCATGATATCCATTCACCACCACCTCTTTCAAAAGGGTATCTATTCAAATAAGTTGAAAAGTGGAAAGAAGAAAATAAAATAAAATTAATAAATTCGTGTTAATCTTCTCTGGGTTTTTTTTTTAGTCCCTAGCTAGATATAATACTAATTAATGTGTGTTATTGATAGTTGAAGTTGCTAATTTAATTTTGCTACTATTACTACTTGAGTCATATAGTTGAATTTGATTTTTTTTACAATCAGCAACTTTAGGTTGGTGGTGGTTGTTTCAGTTGGTGGCTAGCTTGGCTCAGCTGCTTCATATCATATAATTTAGTATAAAATATAAATATATAAATTTTTGCTTCCTAACCTCATTTTAGTCAAAAAGAAAAAAAAAACTCATTGAAAAATCATGCTTCTAATATTGAGCGATATCTAATATATGCCTTCGAATATTTTTAATATAACTTATTTATAATGGAATTTATGGGATACGATTTCAGCACAAATGGAGATAGAAAATAAATGCTTGTTGGGGAGAATCCAGAGGCTTTCACACACATAGATTATATATGGTAATAATAAATGATATTGTTAATCTTCCCAAGAGCTTTTTACTAATATTATCCCATTTTAAGCTTGCAATCATATACCAGTTTGTTCCACACTATTTATTGAAAGCGTAAAAACTTTTTAAAGTGTGATCATTTAATCATTTTTGTTTTAAACCAAGGTATTCAAGCATGCAATTTGCAAAAATTAAACTCTCGTGCTAATTGAGATTCACAAAAAGAGTTGGACATTTTTCAATATATGTTTTTTTAGATGCACTAGTTAGGGACTGAATTTTCAACTAAAATACATCTTCCGATTATTATTATAAGAAGAAAAAAAAACCAATTTGATAGATATTAATTAAGAAATATAGTTAAGTGCAATTAATTTTCTAAATTTCAGATAAAACACAAATCAAATTTATTAATTATTTTTTTTAGTATCCAACACTCAACTATTAACGTTAAATATTTGAAATAAATAAATAGTATATTAAGAATAATAGGATTTAATGATTCAAAATTAATTGTCTCTTGTTTATAATAGTGACAAAGGATTA
>JBBPBP010000003.1:47664492-47681065 GCA_037974735.1 Cicer chorassanicum | reverse complement strand
AAATTAAGGCAAAATTACATTTATAGTTATTTAACTTAACTCATTTCTCACGTTAGTCCTTTATCTCAATTTTAACAACAATTAATTCAATTGAAAGTTTATGATCATTTAAAACTTTATCAAATGATGCAATAATATGTTCTGAATACTAATCATTCATTAAAACATTCATCAAATCTTATAAATGTTCTATATTTTTTTTAATTTTCTCTACAATAATTTAAACACATATATAACCTTAAAAACAAAGTAATAAAAGTCTATCCACATAATCAATATTTTTAACTTCATTCAAATGCAAAGCAGTTACTTTGGAAAATTAACTTGTTGCGATATTTTATTAGGTCTTAAGATTTTATGACAATACTTCGAGAAAATTTTCAAACTTAAAGAACTGCATACATAATTTGATGTATCTTAAAGGCTAATGGTGCAAATGAATGTAACTAAAATGACCATATCAAAAGAAAAAAATTCTAAGCTTAAATTTAAAAAATTAAAGATGTATTTTTACCTTAAATTAATTATATATTTTTCTTAATATATGTGAAAAATTGAGCGATTACTAATAAATAGGAACATATGTAGTATTACATACTCTCTTAATTCCACAATATGAGATCCATTTGAGCATTTTGCGTTCATTTAGAAAAATTATATAAATGAAAACAAAAATAATATGTTTACTATAGGAA
This sequence comes from Cicer chorassanicum, assembly GCA_037974735.1. Taxonomy (NCBI): domain Eukaryota; kingdom Viridiplantae; phylum Streptophyta; class Magnoliopsida; order Fabales; family Fabaceae; genus Cicer; species Cicer chorassanicum. Next base: position 47,680,370 of record JBBPBP010000003.1, on the reverse strand, counting down.
TTTTTTTTCAATGATCATAAATGATGTGTTTTTCCTAAAATAATACTATTAATAATTTATGATTTTATTTCATATATTTCTCACGTTATGATAAATAACAAGAAGTATTATTGACAAAATAATAATTAATGTTACACTGAACTTTGAAAAACTAAGTAAATATGAATTTTATTTATTTGTTTATCACAAATGCAACAATTATAAAGTAACAAATGAAGTAATATTTATATCTCTTTTTTATAGATAGAATAATGTTAGCAATATTCACAGTAGCAATTTCTTTCTAATATTCACTAACATTTTTTCCGTGAAATTCATGCGTATCTCTTTAATTTATACGAGAACCGGTTCCAAAATAATGAGATCCACATGAGTTTTACCTAGGAATAAAAATAGATAAGTTTATTCCATAGTGGCGTATGACTTAGCCTGTGCCAAACTCAAACCAAGCACAATGTTTTTAAAATAGAAAAGGCTTAGCTAGTTTTTTCTTAAGAAAAAAAGGGAAGCTACAACGTCATTGAAGGGACTATCCTCTCATAGACGGATTAGGCTTTCTTATAAGCTTATTTAGCTAAAATGATAAGACTATAAATTATTAAAAAAAATTGACAAAATTTTAATTTTGTTTTTTATTTTTATTTTTTTATCTAATATTTATTTTGCCTTTTTATCTTCATTTTGATTCATTTTAGTCATTTTATAAGTAGTGTTTTTAGTCTTCATCGCACTCATAACAAAAGTTACTATAACATCCGTTCATTGGAATCTCTTCTAACAATTGCCAATATATATCAATTATAATATGCTTTAAAAAAAATTTATGTAAGCTCCTTTAAATGAAGAACATTTATCAAAGTTTATTGTTTTTTGACCTCATATGTATTAAGATTGTACACTTAGCTTTACAACTTATCCAATATTTGATCTCAATAGTTTATGACAATAATTATACAATTATTTAAAAGAGTTATGATGAAAAGTAATAAAATACACCACTAATAAAAGATAAAGAGGTAAAAAGTACTACGGCTATATAAAGGATTTTCTTTGAATAACACGTTAAATTTTAAAGTGGAGTTTAATTTCATTGATTTAGTATCTTGTTAGTGTATTTAAAAACAATGCATATTATTTATTTAAAGATGTATATATTAAATAGGTTTTTAAACAGGGTAATAAGTCAAACAAGATTTTCAAGAAGGCCATATTTAGGAATGAAAATAAGTCTGCGACAGATACATGTCAAGTCTATGCTTTCAATTTTCTAACCAAATTATGAATGGGTATTACAAAGTTTGACTCGACTCATCCTATTTTCACATTTTATTTTTATTTAATAAGAGTGCGAATATTGGAAGATAATATTAAGGCTAATGTGGGTGTTTCTAGCTAGCACTCCTCAAATAAATAACCACAAGTATTTACAAGCCCTTATCATCATAAGTAGGGGTATAAATAGACTAGATCGAGTTAGACTTTACAAGGTCTGAGTACGGCCTTGACGAAGCCTGATATGCCATGCTAACTTATTTAACAGTCTATTTTATTTTAACATATTTCAATAAGTAATTAGACATGTCTTTAAATAGATTAACGAGTTAACATGTTAATGAAATTAAAGTATATTTTGATATTTAATATGATATTTTGAAGAATATAACTTCATATGACATGCTACTTTAATTATATTGTATAACCTTTGTAACTAGATAGATTTCTTTTAAAAACATTGATCTTATTTGTATAAAAGAAAAGTCTGATATGACCTGGACATTGCATATACTACTAGACTACGTTGTAGGTCCCTCTTTGTTGGTCAAACTTATTCCCACCCATATTGATACATTTTTAATGGTTTTAACTTGTATATAGTCCGTGTACGTCAATCAATCATCAGTTCAAATAATTGAAAACATTTAATTTAATTATAATTATTTCCAAAATTATTGGTATATATAAGTAATTATGATTGTAAAATATTTTGAAATAACAATGTATATTAATTAAACTATTTTTTATTAGGGTAGTATTTATAAAATGTATACAATTTTAAAATTATTCCCAATATTGACAGATGAAATTGCTTTAATTATTCATATATAGTAAGGAAAACTTAATACTAATATTGGAGAAATTCAAATTTTTTTCTCCTTCTACCACTGAAAGTATCTTAAGAATACATATTAAGAAACTAAATATAGAAACAATATATTAAAAACAATGCTTTCAATTTCTTAAAAATATAAAATTGTTATTTTCAACACACATTTTTTACTTTTTTTTTTCTATCATTTAACAGTAAATACAACCATTCTAACAAGACTCTTTATTTTCTTAATCAATTTGTTTAAATTTATGGGAATGTGACACGTGTTAACGATATCTGATATGAATATAGACGAGCTGGAAAGTCATTAGTTAGGATTTGATTTTATTAAACATGTTGATGATATTAATCAAATCCAATTAGATTAAACCTGTCCAAATCGAAGCAAAAAAGGGTAGTGAAGTGCAAGTATTAAAATGTATACGCGCTCTCTACCGAGTGGCTATATATTCAGCCACATGCCCTCCTAATTTTGCGAGACAATATTCAAAACCCCACCACTTTATACGGAATAAATTCCGCTAAGCATACTTTAATAAAATTATAGTTATAAAAAAATATTTAAGAAAATATATCTAAATTTCGTGAAATGTATTAATAAATTTTTATTTGCTAGTGTATAATTCGGAATGAAAGTCCATTAAAATAACCAAAATTGGAACAAATAAAATAATCAAAACGTGTGGACCCTTTCCATACTTTGAGCATGCTTTCTTGATTATTATATTTGTTTATGTAATAAAAAAAGAGTAACGAAATAAAGGGATTAATTTGAGGGTAGTTTGGATTGGAATGGAAGGCTTAAGAAACTCTTCCTAACTTGCTCTTAAAACCGTTTGACTTTTGTGCAACGAAACTCAACCGCAAAAGCAAAAACCAAAGCATTGTCTATAGTCCTCACAAACACCAAAAGATGACGATATATAACGGCATAGATAGAATATAATGGTACAATTAATACTTAGTTGCAAAGTAGCATATGGGAGCATGTAATGTAACTATACCCTATTGCACGCTATCATACAAAATTGGCCGTTGAATGACCACATCTTAACCGTCTGATGAGAGCATAGTGATGTCATCATGCTCTTGATTAAGGACCTTACCATAATAATAGATTCGTCAAAATCATTATTAATATTAATGAAATGGCATGGTGGGCCAAACAATTGGGTGGGGTAGGGCAACGGCAATTATTGGTGATATGCTACCGTAAAGCGCAGCCATCGGTATCATATGAGTAGTGTGATGTAGGGACCATTCATCCTAAAATAAAATTTAAACTGTTTCGTAGGTTCAGACAGTTGGCTTCTCATCGGACACAATAATTTTTAAATAACTCACTATGCAATTGCAAATGGGTCCCTGCATTTTATGAATTGCCAAACTTTGAAATTCTTTTAGTATCTAAAAAAAATATTAAATTGATCAGCCAAAATTTATATCTATAATCCAATAATAATTTTCTTTTTCACATTTGATCAAATATTTTTAATAATTTGGTTATGGAAAATGTTAACAATTGTCGTTCATGATGAGAGCTAGAGCGCCACTCAAAGAACTTGATCCTAAGTCGTTTCCAATATAAGAGACATTTTTGTAAACCCTTTTTAGTTTTGTGGACATTTAAACCATCAATAACACCACTTAACATTTATTTTTAGCTGTTGGAAAATATCAAGGAAGAAAAATCAATGGGCTCATATCCGATGGTAATTTTTTATTGTTAACGGTTTTTTAAATATATATTATTTATGATAATATATATGATTGTCTTGAAGTGCATTTTTTTATTTTTTATGTTTAATTTCTTTTATACTCATTTTGATATTTAAATTTAAATACTTATGTCTAAAACATAAATAAAGATATATACCGGTTATATATTAGTAGTATGATGTGTTCATTGAGTGTGTCGTTCGTATCTATATGAGTGAGTAGGATTGAAACCTTGGTGAAAAAATCTCATTCACATATATATGACTAAATCATGTTATGTTATTATCATAAAAAGAAGAGATAAGATGTAACTGTTAGAAATTGCTTTTGTTTTTTCATTCACTAAGGAATTCACCTTTCATGTTAGTTAATTAACATTAGTCAAAAAAATGTTAGTTAATTAACATTTATCACAAAGTTGAACTAGAGTTGAGGTTTATTAATTAGTAGGTCCATAAGAAACGTATATTTCACGTGCTTTTATAGAAGTATCTCATTAATTCAAAATTCAAAGATCCTTTATCTTTAACTTTGGAAAAATAAGATAAGTGAACAAGGAAATAGGTGAATGAGGCTTCGTCTATACAAGATCATCAAAACAGTTTTATGAACGACGTTTCTTTCATACAAAATCAGATATTTTTGATACTATGGAATATCCTTATTAACAAAGTGGAGTTAATGGCTTCACACATACGATTCCTGAACCGATAAACACTACTACAAAATAATGCGAACATTGGAGACATAATTTCTTTTCCTTCTAGAGGCATATTTTTTCATCTTAAATTTTGGTCAATAGTTAATTTAAATTTAATATAAATGTATCATTGTTAGGCCAACAATTAAGATTAACGATAGGAGAAAATGCAATTAGAGAACTCACAATGTTTGATCAATTGTATTTATATTTATAATTATAGAACAGTCGCAATATCTTTAAATTACACTTTCAAACTTAATGTTTTATAATATATATTAATTGTATTTAACTACTACGGTCCAATTTACAATATTATCTATTGCTTTATCCGTGTGACCAGTCCAATTATGAAGAATAACTATTCATACCCAACATTATCATATATATGACTTGCTAAAACCAAAATGACCCCATGAAATTGTGTGAATGTCATGTCCCTTCTATTAAGTGTTAAATCATACTTGAAGTTAGTCCTCTCGGGCATGAATAACAAAACAGTCCAAATATTTAATAATGTTGAATAAGCGAATGAAGTCATATATACATATCATGACAATTTTGATTGAAGAGCAAAAGCCCTGGCCTCTTCTTTTCCCCTGCCCAAGAAAATAATAATGAAACACCAAACAAAATTGTGACACTTCAAAGTACCAAAAACGACATGTTCAAGGTCCTGTGGCCCCTAGCAATTTGGGCGCCAAGATAAAATTGACCAAGAAAATCTTGGGTCACAGAGGGAGTTTCGAGACCATCAGATTACACTGGGGTAAAATCAATAACTCTAGTGAATTAGAATTAGATATCATGTCAGAATATTTTTACCTAAAACCTTAAGAAAATAGGTACGTGGACCATTTATTTATATATTATTTAATATTCACTTTTTTTTAAATAATGAAAGACTTTTAATTCACTATTAGCTCCAACAAAAAAATGTTATTTTTTGAATAAAAAAAAAACAAACTTGTTATTAACACTCACATTAGTATACTCTTTTAAAAACACATTTATTTTGGACAAATAAACACACTTTTTATCAATGAGAAAATTCTACGTCTTCCTATTCAGATAGTATGACTCACACTTTCTTTTTATACTTCTTTTGCTAAGTTGCCTTTTATTTTTAATATTTTTTATTTTTAAATTTTGAAAAATTAATTCAAAATAAATTTTACCACTGAAGGTATTATTAGATTGAGTCGCAGACTAGATCGTGATTCAAAATAAATTTCATCTACTGAATATATTACTAGTTTGAGTCGCAGACTAAATTACTCTTCAGCACTGCCTAAATTGTGCACAGATTGAAAGGTCTACGATACAAAAACTACTCTAAAAGGAGCATAAGAAGGAAAAAAGAGAAAATTAAGAAATTCATCAAACTTTGATTTTTTCACAAGAGTTTAATACTCTTTATATAGTCATGGAAACAAACCCACATATTTTAAATATCTAATGTAAAACTTTAATATTTATAGAGTTGAAAATTACTCAATATATAAGAATTCTTAATGTGAAATTTCAACAAATTTTAAATCCAGATGTTAACATATTTTATATTCCAACAATTTTTTTTAATAATAAAAATATATTGAGAATATTGTATTGGGAAAACATTTTACTAGCATCGTTAATTGACTAAGAAGAATGCGATCACTAATGACACACGTTCGCAACTATAGTAAATTAGTAGTAGATGCTAGTATATAGTTTACCAAGGTTTGCCAGCAATGATCCACGTATTACCCGTTAAAAGCAAGTGGGTCTCCTTTGACTACAGTATTTTAAAGTTTATCAATCCTAAAAATAATTAAGTGAGATTTGAAAAGGTTGTCTCGTGTAAAGGTAGTGGATGCATTTTAGTAGATGATATAATTTTTCTAGTTTTAAATATAAATTAAAATATATTAAAGTTTAAAATAAGTCGATGTATTTAGGTTAAATTTTAAATTATATTAGATTAATTTTTTTAATAATATTTTTGTTTATATGTGATATGAGAGTAATATAATATAACCGTATGAATAAAATATATTTAAATTACGTTCATTAGTTATAAATTGGCACTTTAATTCTAAAATCCTATCCCTTTATTTAGTGGAGAGTGTTTCATAAATTAAGTTCAATTTTACTATCAACCCACAATTGAAAATCACTCAAAGTATTAATGACAACCTATGTCATCTCTTGAAAATAAAAGTTAATGAATAACAATCATCATCTTGTTAGAATGAGATAGTATTATGGTAGATCCATTTTCAACAAAAACACAGAAAAATAAATTTTAGTAGAAAATTGCGGCATTAATATTTATTTTTCAACATTATTTCATTAGTTAAAACGAAGATAACTTTAAACTTCTAGTTTTGGTGGGTACTATTAATTATCGTTTGAATAACTTTTTATGATTATTAAAATAGTGATTTATTGTGAATTATTTATCAAAGTAATCTACCTAGGGATGGCAATATAATCCGTATCCGCGGGTACCCACCCAAACCCGCTTGATTTGGGTGGAGAAAACCCGCTTTAAATGGGTGCGGGTGCGGGTGCGGATTTTCCCCGAAAATAAAATTCGGGTGCGGGTGATCATGATATCCACCCCGCACCCGCACCCGCACCCGAACCCGCCCAGCAAGTAATATTAATGTAATTTTTAAATTTTATATACATATACATATTGAACATACTTAATATTTTTTTAAATATTAAAAATTATAATCTTATCTCTATAGAAAATATTTTTTTATTTTATAATTGTTTAATAACAATTATTTTATTATATTAATTATAATAGATATGATTTTTAAATTTATAATTTTATATATATGAATGGGTGCGGGTGTGGGCGGGGAAACCCGAACTCCGTTGCGGGCGGGGATGGGTGTCTAAATTCTACACCCGCTATGAAACGGGGACGAGTGCGGATTTTCCCCCGATTAGTCGAGTGCGGGGGTGGAGGAGGCAAAATCCGCCCCCAACCCGCCCCGTTGCCATGCCTAAATCTACCCTATAATTTTTTATATCAAGAAAAGTAAAATGTAGACATTTCACCTTAAATTATTTTGTTAGGTCCTCATGACTATTCTTAGGGCCAAGAGGATACAATATCCCATTGAAATAATATATGAATATATATCTCGGTACAAATTAAAACAATATTCCATGTGTCATAGTGGACATATTATACTTAATTTTTTAGGAGAAAATTAAAAAATCCTTGAATATTTTTCAATTGGGAGATTAATCCTTCCTAAGATATATAGTGATCAAACAAGTGGGTATTGTCTCTTGCAAAATGACTTTTTCCATGCACATAGAGTTATAATTTAATTCAATAAATCATTAAAGGAACATTTAATTGCCCAAGTGTGGTGGATGCGCATTCTACATTAAACATTCAACGTGCTCAAATCTTCAAAGGAAATATTTAATTCTACTGATAAATACAAAAGATATATACGAAGAAGGCACATAAAAAGATTGAATCAGTATATACAATAGAAGTGTTTTGGAAAATGAAATTGTGTTTGACTATATTTTGTTAAATTGCATTTGGCCTTAATACAAATAGATTTCAAGATCATAAAGGACGTCATTTGTCACAATATCCTAACCCCAATTCAATAGAACTCATTTGTCACACATCAAGGACGTAAGTAAGTTGAATAAAGTCAATAAACACATTATTAGATGGGCCATATAGTTAAATAATGTGATTTTTTTGGGTCAATAATGTGAAATTTGTTTAGATTTGTTTCTTATGTTATTGGATACTCTACTTAGCTGGTTGGGCTGGGTGGGCCTTATTGTTGCTTTTGCAGTTTCCAGGGTCTTACCCTTTTTTTATGGATCCCAATTACCCAAAATTTACATAAAATCTCTTTCAAAAATATGTAATCTTCTGTTTCAAACCCAAAGTGTTTAAGGTTGTTATACAAATGTTAATAAATACAATAAAATGTTTTGGTAATGAGTGTCATAAAGAAATTATTTAGAAGTCAATAGAAGGAAAATGTGTCTTAAAAATACGAGTTAATGGCCGTAATCAATACACCAATTATTTATACAAATTTATTATTTTTAGTTCCTTAAATAATATTATAAAAAGACACTTTTCACGCTTCAAGATTTTCTCTAAATAAATTAAGTAAAGATCTTGTTTTAAGAGGGAACTGTATCGTTAAACACGAAAATATATTTTGTGATATTCAAAAAATTCAGTACATAAAATATAAATAAATTAAGCTAAATTACATATTTAATCTCTTAATTTATTTTGGTTTCACTTTATTCTTTTAATTTTATTTTTCGATTTTGCTCTCCGAAATTTTACTACCATTAGTTATTTTTGTCCTCTCCATAAATTCTTTTGTGAATCTTTCTGTTAACTTTGTTATGAGTCATTGGTGAGTGATTAGGATTTCTCACCATATTTTGATTGTGTTTTTCAATATTCTAAATAATTTATTCAATTTGAGTAAAAAAGTACAAATTATTCAACTCTATTGGAGCTTGAGATGGTAGATGACATATTGTCAAAATGAAGATGGTTGTTGAGATGTATTTCTCTCAATGAAAAATAGTACTTTGCTATCTCATTAATTTAATAATTTAATTAAGTTTAGATTTTTTAATGTGGGAGTTTCTCTAATATATTAGTATATAATTAAGAAAGAAAGGATGATATATTATTATATCACTTCATTTTAATGAATTATAATTTGTTATTTATGTATTATATTTGAATAAATTAAATTAATCTTTTATTTTTTACTTAGGTGTGATTGATTATAAAGAGAAAGCGCGAAGAAAAAAAAAAGAGTGCGAGAAAAAGAAGAAAAAAAGTGAAAAAAAGAAGATTTGATGTATTATTTGATATATGAGAAATTTAAGAAAAATAAAAAAGAGAGAAATATTGATTATTTTAAAAGTACATAGTTACCCTTAAAAAAAACAACAATGAATTGCAAATAATTAAGACTACAAATGGTAACTAATTAATAAATTACAATTTATCTTCTCTTTCTTCCCTAATTTGGAGAGAGATTACAAAAGTGATGAGCTCACTAATTTTATTCTCTCTTATAAACCAATCAATAGAATTTCATTTTCTCTTTGTAACTTATCCCCGCATCACTCTCTCTTTCCCCATTTCAGTTCAACCAACCACCCCCCTTTAAGAATAGCATAAGGTCATTAGTCGTTAGTGCATTCACAAGCATGAGTATAAAATGAGAAACCTACCACCCACTTTTATTTCCTACCCCTTCAAAGCACATAAAAGACCATTTTATCTCTTATTATTTGATAATCAAAATTTTCAAAAAGTTTGAAAAAAAATAAAAATTTAGATAAATGTAAAACTTTTGAAATGCAATATTTTAAAAATTTTAAAAAAATCTAAAATTTTAAATAAATGTGAAATATTTGAAATACAATTTTTTTCATATTTAAAAATACTTGAAAATTTGAATGAAAACAAAACTTTCGAAATACAATTTTTCTAAAATTCTTTAAAAAAATTGAAAATTTGAAATTGTCAAAATGTTAATAATTTTGACAACAAATAGGTAAAATAGTATTTTTACGTATTAAAATAGTTAATGAATGTATTAAAACGCTTATGAATTTTGTATAATTTTAATACATTTAAAGACAATGATGGTGCCAAAGTCATTATTTACTCACAAATTTTAAATCATTGAGAGAAGAAATTTATATTTTATCAGCTAAATATGAAAATAATAGACTAAATAAGTGAAGATAATAAGTTTTAAATTGGGCTTCTTTGATTTAATGACCCACGTTTTTATTTGGAAAAATAGCCGAACTTGAAATATATTTTGCGGGCACACCCCTTCATCGCTACAGAATTGCCACAATTGTTTTGATTTTAACCTTCTCCGAATTTACACAATCGAACCGAATCGTTCCAAATATATACCGCGAGAGGGTTTGCTTCAAAGGCATATATAAAAATCAAACTTGAACTAAGTTTTTAAAAGCCATTTATATCTTCTTCATGTTAACAAGGAGTATGAAAAACATATGATTAATTGAACCAGAAGTACACTACACTTAAATAATCAAAACTAATTAAATGATTTATAAATTGAATCACAAATTTAAAATGGATTAGTTAATCAAACTTTATTAAAAAATCAATATAATCATTTTAAACTTTTTTAATCAAAATTATCATAAAAGGAAAAACCAAAACTCAAAATGAGTGAACCTTAACCCCAAGTCTCTCTCTCCCCGTTATTGTTATCACTTAGCATCCAATCCCTGTATTAGCAACAAAACAAAACTACAAGACCAAGTTTCGGTTTAATCAAGACAATTCACTTCCATATGATATGAAATATTTTCTGTAGCAACAATGCATATAGATTCTTGTGTTATTCTATTATCAAGCAACAATAATGCATATTGGTTCATTTATCAATCTATCGTATGAGATTTGTAAAAATAAATCATACATGAAGTTTAACAGATACATTGTTGTCACAGTATTCAGATTTAGCAGTTTCACAATTCGAGTGTTAGGTGATTAAGATAAGTGCCATTAGCCTAAAAAATGCACCACATCACATCAGAATATAAGGAATAAAACATAAGATGGTGTAATTCTTTTGGTAAAAGAGTTATCAACTTTTTTAGAGTTTAATAATTTTTTTAAAACCAATGTTTTAGAAATTTACTGAAAAACTGATTCAAAACCGGTTCAAAATATTAAACCGATTTGAAATTGATTTGAAAATTAATCGGTTTCAATGAAAGTGGTTTTCATAGACTAAACTAAATTATTAATGAGTTCCAATTCAGTTCAATTTTTAGACCATAAACACCCTTAATGGTAACCCTCTACCCCTCAATCCTCAAATAATGTATTCGTAACCCCCCCTACCATTTAAAGTGTTGGTGCAATCTAACTCATTAAAAACCAGTAAAAGTGTCAGTGTTATATGCCCTGTTAAAAGTGTGTCGAAAAGATTTGGCCTATATAAAGTGTTGGTGCGATATGAAGCATTAAATCCAAAAAAACACAAATCCACACCAGATCTAGAAGTAAATATCAGGACTATGCTAAAACCAATATTTTGTCCGACAAACTGTCTCAAAGTACACTTCCAATAACTGGTTGCATGGTACCAATACCTGAACTGCAAACCATTTATAAATATCGAAACACATGCAAGTTAAACAAACAGACACAAACCACTCACACAAAAGAGACAATAGTTCTCTCAACTTATAGATAAAAAGATAATGAATCTTCAAACCCATCGACACTGCCTTCAATTATACTCCTGCATTTACCGAAATTGAAAAGAGTCAGTTAAACGCGAAAAATGATTTGCCAATTGTTGAGGAAATTTGATTTATGAAATGGATAGAAAACTTACAGTAGGGCAAGATCTTCCACTGCTGGTTATCACCACTGTTCCACTCCCAGAGGACAACAGTAGTGCCATCATGTACACCTACATCGCCGTGAAAGGCATCCATGTTAAGTTGAATATTGTTGACCATCCTTACAGCTCTGTAGCCACCACCGATGTCCCTGCTCTCAGACCACAGAATAGACTGATCAAGATAGTCTGGATTGTAACGGACCAGCCGAACCTACATAAAATTAATCAAAATTCTCATGTAAATGACAAATTACTAAACAGGACGGAAAGGAAATGAGGGTAGGATTGGGAAAAATGATGCCATATAACATTGCTAATTTCTTCCAACCAAAGGATCTTTACTTCTATCAAATTGTTTCCTTCCATGAAACACATTATTGGGAAAACCCTTTTTCAACGCCTAAATAACACACTTTGCATCTCAATCATATAATTCGAGAATCAATAAGAATATGTAAAGCACACTATTAAAATATCACATTGTTGGATTAAAAGTATGAAAGAAAGAAAGAAAGAGATATAGTAATGGTTATTATTTTTCTTGGTATAATATTTAGGGATGGAAATGTTGTCTTGTCCCATTCCAATAACCAAACATGCCATGTGCTCAAGCAAGAGCTTAAAGATGAATTACCAAGGGTCGGAAAGTCCTCTAAAAGGCATCATCCCAAAACCCGGTTTGCTTTAACTTTGATGATACTTTTAAGTTTGAACTTTTTATTAAAATTTTGGTGGAATGAAAATAGACAAAAGTAATACAGTAAAAGTTTATGTAAGACTAACAGGACGTACTCATCCCAATGCAAACAGTTTGGTAATTTAGACACCAGAACAACACAACACATGCAACTTTGTTTGAAAAGCATCAAGTTCCAACAACCTCATAATTAAGTTATTCAGAAAAGGTCCCCAAGGGACAGGGTAGACTTTACCATTTTATTTTATTGTCATACAGAAAAGCCAGCACAGTTGCGAAAGTTATTAAACACCAAGATTACAAATCAGCAGCCACTAGCTGCAGTGTTGTTAAAGGGAGGAATGGCGTGGTGGATTCCTTACAACCACCATTGCCAATTTGTGAAGGGATGTCCGCCATGGCGACACCACATCTACAATTGCGCGCGTTTATAAGGTTAATTGTTGGCCTATCACCATATTCAGCCATTTACCACCAACAACACTGGCTGTAAGCAACAGACGGCACACTCCAAATTCTATCAGTTTTCACCTATAGTGTTGAAATAAAAGGCAGAAAAACATAACATCCTTGGTTTGCCTACTTGTCTTCATGTCCGAAACAACTGAATTGCACAAAGACCAAAGTTCACGGAGAAATAACAATTGACACTTCTAAATTCTAAAGATGAAAATTTCACATTCTTCACAAGGTTTTAAATTTTGGTTTCATTTGCGTCTCCGGTCCTCCGGTCCTAGATATTTTGGAGAATTGTGGTCAAATATGATTGATTGATGTGGACATTAAAAATCTGACATTTTCCTAAAAATCTTGATTCTTCATATATTAATAATTCTAATACAATAATCAACAATCAGCACAGCAAACATTAACCTAATATGCATATTTGATGCAGAATGAAGATTCAAACTCCACAAAAAGGGTTAAAATTTGCAATAAAATGAAGTGTTGAGTACAATTTGAGAAAGATATATCTTACTGGATGGGAACTACCAATGGAATGCTTAATTGCCTCACCGGTGACCTTGTTGACAAGAGAAAAAGCATGACAACCCTCTTTATCCTTCACCCTAGTACTCCACTTCTCATCCTTGTACCAATGCTGCAACAACACAAATACAAAAACATAAATCAATCACAAGTACAAAAACAAAAACAAATGAAATCAAAAACCACAAGATACAATACACCGTAAAGTCTCCTTCTACTCCTTAACAAAAACTACATAACTCAATTTATGTAAAACAGTTCCTCATAGTAACAAAATCACAAAATCAAGACACATCAGTCCCTCCATTATTATATGTGAGGGAGAAAAATGGTTTCACAATTTATATCCCTTAAAAAACTAAAATGGTATTTTTATTTACTAAAAAAAGAAAAAGAGATTTTGAAGGTGAGAGATGTTACCTGATACTGATCGGTGGGATCGGAAGGTGCGAGAACAACATCGCCACGACGGATGGTGAGAGAGTAATTTGGGGAAGCTTTGGTGACAACCTTGAAAGTGGGTTTGTTAGAGGAAAGAGTAGAAGGAGGAGGATAAGGAGCGGTGTTAACCTGATGGTCGACGTGGTGAACAGCGTTGGTAGGAAAATGAGGATCGTGGATTTCATGAGAAACGTGGTGGACGGAGGTGTTTGAGAATGGGGTGGAGGTATGATCAGGTACGGATGGGGGTGCAGGTGCAGATGCGTATCCGTAGTTGGGATTAAAGGCAGGTTGTTGATGATGAGGGGGTGAGTGATTGAAGTTATCACGGGACACGTGTCCTGATGAGACGTGAGATGAGTGGAACACTTGTGTTTCTTGTGGCGGTGGGTATGAGTCTGTGTAGATGGGTGGTTGTTGGTGATGGTTGTTGAATGGAGAGAAGTTGTTGTCGTTTCCAGGTGGAGGGTATTGTTCGTCGTCGTTTGTACGGTGGTGGTGAGTGTGGGTTACGTTAGAAGAGTTATTATGACCATGATTCCACTCCATTTTTTCTGATCTTTCTTTTGACTCTTACACGATGGACTAGGGAGAAATCAAAGGGGTGCTTTTCCTTTTGCTTACTGCTCAAGCTTAATTTTCTTTTTTTATAAACTATAAAATATGTCGACGATGAAATCAAATAGTACACGGTGGGCCAATCACCATTAATTTGGAGTTTGTTAAGTTTATATAGATAAATCTTCTCTCTTTAAATCTTATCTAAACCTTCATTTTTCTATACTCGTTTTGTTTTTTTAATAAGTGAAAAATAAATATATTAAAGAAGTATTTTAAATATAAAAACTGTGTAGAACAAAAAAAAAAGTTTACAATTTTTTTATGATTAAAACAAACTAAAAACACAAACTAAACTACTCAAACAAAAAGTAAAACAATTAAGTACACTCTATATGTAAATGTACATCAAGGTTGAGAGTATCATTAATTATACTTGTAACAAAATCTTTTTACATGCAATTTAATCTAAGTCTATGCTAAAAGTTTAGCCGCTTCAATAATAAGATTTGCATTCAAACACATGTGAACGAAAAATCGCCTCATTTCTTGATTTCTGAATCGTCCACACAAACTAAACTAAATTAATTATTTAACACATTACATGATCGCATGATAAAAAGACATCAAATTGATTAGCGTGATTGATTGCATCTATGAGAAACACATCTGATAATTCAAAACATCATACCACACAAATACAAAAAGAAGGCACACCAAAAAAACAAATAACAGACTGTTTCAACTTCCTCGCAACCTTCTACACATTGTTGATCTTTAACAGAAATTATTTTCGACGGAACAAATTATCTTTTGTAGGCAACCTTTTTTGAAACAACTTCAACACAAATAATTAAAATCTCATTTTCTTTTTATCACATACCTTAATTTTTCTACTCTGATTTAAAATCTCATTTTTTTTTTATTTTTCTTTTTAATACATTATCAACATATCACATATATTATACCATTCTCTTTATTTCTTTTTTGTTTAACATGTCAATGAAATGTACGTGTAACTATCTATTATTTTCTTAATTTAATAGTCTTTATGTGTCCGGATGAACCAATGATACAACGATTGTATGTTTTTTTTACAAGAAAAATTGTATAATTAGAACTTAGATTTAGTGATATGAATTTTTCAATTTAAATCTAACAGTTTAATAGTCGGATAATTGTTTTTTTAAGAAAAATAAATTTCATTTATATTAAAATGAAAATAGTATAATTAGATTT
>JBBPBP010000003.1:47627831-47640122 GCA_037974735.1 Cicer chorassanicum | reverse complement strand
AAAAAAAAAAAAACAGAGCAAATTAAGCTTAAAGCAAAAAAAAGCCTAGATTGATCTTTCTGCTAATTATAATTATAAAATTGATTAAGATAAAGAAATGAAGCTCATTGTTACCGCTTGCAATATCTTTTCCGAAGCATCCCCATCTAAAAGTCTTAAACCTGCGGTTGCCTGTATTATTATCAAGTAAGTTTGGTTAAAAATTATTCACTAACTTCTTTTACATATCGAACGAATTAAAAGTGATTATAAGTTTGAGATTTTTTTTATCACAGTAATTTGAAACTTTTATATGTTAGGGTTTTAGCAAATAGGAACTATAAATAAAAAAAACTTCACCAAATAGATCATGTTATTTGTTTGTCCAAAAATTTAAATTTAAATTTGAATTAGTTGTGGTTCAACCGATATAATTCTAGTTGATTTTGATTCAATCAATGTAGTCGAGATTATACCATTTTGTCAATTGATCGATTTTTGATTCAATTAGTTGAACCAATTAATTTAATCTAAATTTTAAAACATTTAAAAAAATAAAATAAAATTAACTAGAAATGAAGGTTAGGATAAAAAAAATGCACCTAATTTTTTTTACTACTAAGTTCAATGAATAGTGTAATTATGTAGTAATTTTATTTATTTATTTATTTTAATTTTTGTCACAAGTTCAATCTTTTGTTGTAGTAACGTAGATCAAAGAAACTTACCCCAAGTCTAACTGGTGTTTTGGGGTGCAGATCCTTAGGAATCACATTTTCTGCTTGCTCTAAAAGTGGAATCAAAGATTTTGCAGCTTCTTCAGGATTATCACTATATGCACTCAAACCGGGTTTGATCTACAACAAAACAGAAAACAAGTAATTAAGTAAAAATGAATCAAATAAATTTTACATATTTAATTCAAAAATCAATTTTTTTATAATATATTTTTGTTTATATTTTAAGGTGCACAAAATATGTGGTAAAGAGAATAACTACCAATTTAAATATAATAAATTACAAACTTATAATGAAATGCCAAAAGAACGTTGTTGTGTCACCTTATTATAAAACTCAACATCTTTACCAATATGAAGAAGATCTAAGTTTTGATCAAAATGGTAAACATGGATACGGCTTCCAGTGCTACCAGCATCAAAAATAACAGCGTAAGAGGTAATTGTTTCTTGTTTTTGGAATATTTTTCGATTAGTGAGTAGGTTGTTTCCTAAATATTGTGAGGAGGAAGTGATTGAAGGTATTAAGAAGAGTAGAAATGTGATTAGTGTAATTAGGAACTCCATTATCTTAATTAATTTGTGAGGGAAGAGCAGTGTACTAGTAATTTGAAATCAGTCACACAGCTTAATAAATTAACTAGCTCCACTATGTAAGAGTTCATGATTCACACCCACTATATATGTATAATAACGGAAAAAAGTACTGTCCTGGAACAATTAAATATTTTATTTATTTATTTGGTATCTGTCAAACAATTGATTATTTAAGAAACATGATTAACACGTGTTTTTTTAAAAAAAATATGTTAAATTTCGCTGTCTAAGTTTGACTAGTTTTAACCAATGTATATGAAGATACCTTGATTTAAAATATAGGATAAATTACACTCATTTCGACTAAAATCTTTTTAAACTATATTAACATCTCCCTCTAGTTTTTAATTAAAACTAACTTATCTTATTTTTTATTCAAAGTGCCAGACATTTTTTCTTCTGTATAACACCATTACTTCTTTATTAATTAATTCCTCCACTTTGATTCACGCTCTCTCTAGTATGAGTTCTTTTTCCATATTAATGAGCTATGTTCTTCAATTGTTGCAAGTGCATTTGTGGAATATTTAAAATTCCAATCAAGTATTTTATTTCGATAATGACCTTTAATTTGCCTTAAATTGTCTTGATATTTGTTGGAAAGTAAAGAACAACGATTTGATTCCTAGGGCGACTTTCACATATGAGTTTTTTCATATTTCTGAGTGATAATTAATGCGTGTACACGGGTTGAGTTGGGTCAATTTTGACAAAATTCAATATCCAACCCAATCGATTATCTCTGGATTAAATTTTAAATCCGTATTTTTTTATTTAACCCTAACCGACTCGACCCAGTCAAGAACGGGTTAGATTGGATTGGGTTGGCGGATTATACATAAATGATAACCTGTTTTTTTTATTTTATGGGAAAATATATTGAATGAAAATATATCTAATACTTAAATTTCTCAAAAACTATAAAATTTCAATCACATCATTCAATTCTTTAAAAAAGTCAACATCTCACAAAAAAAAATCCAACAATCTTCAAATACGTAAATAAATTCAATAACAGTAAATCAATAAAATATGAAAATTCATCAATTTTAAGCAATGTCAACTTCAAGTTCAAGCATTTAACAAGTTTCTCAAATTATGGAAGGGAACAATTGAGAAACTGCAAAAAGTTCAAGCACTTCAAGTCCAAACACTTAACAATTCATAATTATAACTCACCAACCATTTTAGTTTACTAAGCTGTCATAATTTTAATGTGAATTAATTAGTAGAAAATGGAAGTCATAGAGTTTTAATGTGAGGATGAATGGAAGTCCAAGAGTTAATTAGTAGAGAATTAATGGTGTTATATGGAAAATAGGTATTTGCCACTTTTAATATAAATGTAAGTACTATTTAAGAAATCTTAATGGGAAGTGAGTCTAATTTGCCCTTAATTTTGTTTCAGTCTATTAACTTAGATATTAAATTTTTTTCTATCTTTAAATTTTGTCATAATTCAACTTCTTTAGCTGGTAATTGTTAGAATTAGTTTAGGTTAGTTGCATATTAGTTAAATTGGTTGCAAGTTAATTTTAATAGTCACTTTAAGATCTATATATAAATAGTATCTTGTACACATGTAATTAATAATTTTTTCATTTATTATATTATCTCTGATCACAAATATAAATATAAATTAAAATATATTTAATCTAAATTTTGACTAAAATAAAATACACTTTGACATTTGTTTATATATGTGACTATATGTAGTATATGTGAAATTAGATATATATTATTTATTAGATACTACTTATTTAATATGAAATGAAACGAACGAATTAATATAAAGGCAAAAAGATGTGATAACCTTATTATAAAACTCAACATCATTGCCAATGTGAAGGAGATCTAAGTTATGGTCAAAATGGTATACATGAATACCAACATCAAAGACGACAGCGTAAGAGGTTGTGGTTTCTTGTTTTGGTAATACCTTACGATTAGTGAGTATGTTTTATCCAACATAATGGGAGGCAATAAGAAGAATAGAAATGTGATGAGTGTTAGAAAGTCCATGTACTTGGTACGTGACCAATGCAAATTAAACTACAAGAATAATGAGTTTTGAGTATTTTTTTTAATGAGTTTGAATGTCTTAAGTTTGCTGAACTTTCTATATTTTTATATCGATAGAGATGATAAATTTCTGGATTTGAAAATAACACGCTTAGAAAACTTAATGTTTTTTTAGTAGCAATTAATGACCAACTTGAACTAACATGGTTAAATGATCAAATCAGAACAAAAAAATATATAAAAAAATTAGTTAAGGAATTAAAAAAATAATTTAGCCTTCAAAAAATTATAACAAAAAATAAAATATTATGAAAATTATTTTTCAAAAAGGTCGTAACTGGCCTATTATACATTGAGAAAAATTAAAATCATATATTAGATAAGACTTTAAAAAAGTTTAGATAGAGAGAAATTTGATGTCTTACATAAATCGAATTTATAAAAATAAATTAATTCAATATAAAAATTTACTATGATATTAAATCAAATCAATTTGGAACATGTGTTCGCAAATGATTTGATTCTTCTAAAATTAATAATTTATTTTAAAGAATAAAATAATAATATAAATTATTGATAATTAAATTGATAATTGATATTATATGTATAATCAATCATAGGTGATTATAATATAAATAATTGATTTTTTTATTTTATCAACTTTTCACTTTAAAATATTTAAATTTTTTGTAAAAATATGTTAGTTTAACATAAAAACATATCATGACGGAGTTCACGAGGTCACGGTCGTCAAATCGAAAAAAAATTATGGCTAAAAGTCTTTAATATTTGATTTATTTGTTGGATTTTATCTCTAAATAAATTCATTTTGTTCATTAGAAAAGTTAAGCTAATCACTACTATGCTAATTATTATTATTTTAAATAAGTGAACTTAAAAAATTTCAATAAAGAATGTGCATTAAAAAAAATTTGCGTGCCAAAACTACCAATTGATATTAAATAACTATAAAATATTTAGAAATTAAAGATATTTAAATATAATTTATCTCTTCAAAAAGGGTGGCCCCAATCCCATTTTAAGGCCAACCAATTCTCTATCACTGAAAAATGAACAGATATGCGTGGGTATTGGACAATAAATATTAATATATAAATAACCACACTTCCTGCTTGGCAAATAAAATATATACAAATAATCGCACGCCACTCATGCGGTTACATAATTTATATAATTGTGAGATTGGATTTGAACCGTGACAATACGTCTATCATTTGAAGTAACACAACATTTGTTTAAATAAATATTGTATCCGTTTTATAATGACTATCGTTAAAAAAATTTATACATATATTAAAAATATAATAATTAATAAAAAAATAAAATTTATTTTACAAAACTACTCTTCTTAATTATTAATTGATTAATTTTTTACTGTTATCAATACATAATATAATAATATTTTAAAAGATATATACCACTTGTATAGTGACAAGTGTGGTGACAAGTATGGGCTTGGCCCCCTCCTGACATATTTTTAATAAGTATATCAAATCTCAAGTAATAAATAAAAATCGTCTCGATTTGTTATTAATTTAGGAACGCGACAAAGTTGTAGACAATTAATAACAAAAATATTATAATTAGTTTATAATATCGAATAAACATAAAATTAAATAGAAAAAATAAAAATAAAATGATTAAAAAATTCGAATCCCCTCATTTTTACAATATAATATTGATGCACTACTTTAACAATCCAAATTATTTGATGTCAAATTAACAAATTAGACTAAAATCAATTATTTGATTCAATCTTTTATTTTTATAACAACGAACTTAATTCCTTAGTTAATCAAACTTGTTATTCAAAGCATGTATGTTAATATTTTAGACAAGTGTTAATATTTTATATTCCTATAACAATATTAAAATATGAACATATATTTTGGTTCAAGTTATTATAGTCTAGTTTTCAATAACAAAATAATATCTAAATTCAATTCAACGGTGATCAAGCACATAAAAGCATTAAGAATAAAAATATATGAATAATCAAATAATTTATAATTGTATAAATAGTATATAAAAACCAAAAGTACATAGATTCAAGAAAGTTCATTTATTTTCTAATCAATGGAAAAATTAGTTCATGATTAATAACATAGTAACAATGAAGAAGATGAAATTAGACATAAAAAAGATGTAATGAATCTTCACTTCTTTCTTCTAAGAGTAAAATCTTCAAGTTCCTAGCCTCCAAAATGTGCTCAATATGATGTCCAATACGTGCTAGCGCATTGCTCTGCTCTGGACAGCAAATTGTGTCACCAAATGCATTGTAGCACATGACAAGACGTAATATTGCGATGTCATGGGCGCAACAGCTGGGTACAATGCTTAGTAGTGTTAAATAAATTGCTTCATTCCTCCAAAGTTGCTCTTCCTTTGATTTAACTTGCATTTTTCACCATTTTACAATCCAAATTGTATTTTGGTGTCTTCATGAACGTTGTAGCTATGAGTGTTAGCTTTCATTTGCAATTGATTTGACTCTATTTAGACGTCTACAACTCCATGTATGATTAAAATATTGCACATGGGTCATGTTTTTTCACCTAAACTTAGCATTGCACTAAACCAATGAAACAATACGAAACTACACGAAATAGCTGGTTAATCAAAAAAATGAAAGCATAAATACCTTATTTAATTGAATAACGATTTATTTAAAATAACTCTAAAAAGAACATTAAATTGAAAGAAATAAACTAAACAATTGACTCAAAATACCCCTAAAAATAATGACTAATGAAGATTCATCACCTCTCCCTAAAGCAATTATATATATAGTACATATTTATAATATTATCATTTAATAATTAAGAAGTAATTTATATATAATTTGGGAAACACAAATATTGACAACATCCACACATATACTCGTAATAATTTAAGAAAATTAAAGTGATTAAACATGTGTATCAAACAAATATGTATTACTATCGTGTCAATATATATCACTAACATGTATCAAACAACTTATACACTTTCAATCTTAAGTGTATTTTTAGAGGTTAATATAAAGCGTCAGTGAAACATAGTATATAATAATATTATTATATTATATCAACGGATTGTAGCAAATATTTAGATCATTTAATTATTTTAGTTGGGACCTAATCATTGACAGATGAATAATTTTTTAAATGGATCTTAATTATTTTGATTAGCAGACTCCACAGTTGCACTTTTCATGTTATAAAAAATAAATTTTATTTGATTTTAAATATAAACAAAATAATACATGTATTTAGTTCAAAAAAGATGTAAAGAATAATATTTATTATTAAATCTAACCTAGTCTCCTATTAGATAGATTTATGGATCATTCCCTTTGTACATAGTAATTATTGAAGAGTAGCATAAAAATAAAAAATAAAATCAAAGGTACATTAAAAACTAAGAATGACATTCATTTTGAGACAATATATTTTTTTTAAATGACACTCATTGTGAGACGGATGAAGTACTCTATAAAAAATATTTTTATAAAATGCATTTTTGAATATTTGATATAGTTGTTTTCCTAAAATATATTTCAAGTTATACATCATTGACAGATATTTGTCACGTGTTTGGATTAGCAATGCATTTGTCCTGAATACTTTTGTAACACCCCGAATTTTAACGGTGCGGGTACATTTTTTTTTTAAACAATTTGATTATATAATACGTCGTAACACAAAATGACAAGAGTCATAAATAATTACATCATATATACAAACAAGCTAATATAGTTTTTGGGACAAATCCAAAGTATACAAATAGAAAATACAACGGGGCTATGAGACCTATCAGACATCGCTCATACCTCTGGGGTATTATCGGCAGACACCTGCATAGAAGTACTGCTCCCAGAATGTTATCCCCCATGGTCACGTCAAAAAACATGGAACATGGACCCACCAAAAAGTCAACTGTCAAGGTATGTCATAGATACAGTCATCCCTAAACAAAATAAGTACAACCACTGAAAGAAAAACACTAGGCCCTATACAACAAAACACTAATCTGATCATCCACTAACAACTACAGTAACAATGGTGATCAACTTAGGACACCCAAATCACAACCCCAAAGAAATTTAAACCAAAGCTCTGATACCACAATGTAACACCCCGATTTTTAACAGTGCGGGTGTATTTTTTTTTTTAAAATATCTAAAATCAAATCCATAAATAAAGAAATACTTTTGGATAAAATATTTAAGTCGTAACACAAACGACAAAGTCATAATTAATTACAAACAGCGGAAATAGTTTTTGGAACGAAAATCCAAAGTACCCAAATATAAAATACATCTACTAAAATAATCTGTTTCAAATACATAAGTTCCTTTTGCAACAACAACCTTGAAATAAGAAAGAGGACATAAATAAAATCCTTAAATAAAACCCTAAGTTGATCATTAATTTAACTGAGGGTGACTGGGTACTGAGAATCCACAAGCGGCATGAAGCTCCATTGCTTTCGATCACAAATCCAACTCATCGTTAAGCTACGCCTTAGGACGATCCTGATCCTCATATAAGGGCAAATCCCAAATTTCCACAATAATTATAAAGGGCCACCAACCGAAATTAACATATAACACATAACATTTAAATTCTTAATGCACAAAATAACTTTTCAACTTAGCATTCATCTAGAAAGGGTTTGCATATGCTAAACATGCATAATCGAAGTTGAAAAATGAAGTTTTGGACCAAACTGCACTGTCGTATTTGAATACAGCATAACTGCATTCGAATGCAGTGTTATTTTACAAGTCAGAAGCAAAAACAACATAAACAGCACATCTGTATTTGAATACAGACCTGTTGTATTTGAATACAGATGCGAAAACAGCAAAAAAACAACACAAACAACACATCTGTATTCAAATACAAACCTGTTGTATTCGAATACAGATGCGAAAACAGTAAAAAATCCTACACTTTTTGTATTCGAATACAACTGTCTTGTATTCGAATACAATTGCGAAGTCAGTAGCAAAATTTTGATATTTGTATTCGACTACAACATCATCATAGCCGAATACAAGTGTGAATTCACAAGTCAGTAGCTAAATTGAATAACTGAATTCGAATACATACTGCTTGTAGCCGAATACAACTGCTAAAATTTGCAGATTTCAGTTTCGAAAACGTTTTGCAATCATTCAACACTTACCACACAATTTCAATCAATTACGGCACAAATACAAACAACAACCGAATATGTATATACAACCATCACAATACATCAAACATAACTCATGTGACAACCACCCTAATGCAATGCGTGTATGCCAACGCACATGATTCTATAGAACCAAAAACACTCCTCGAGAGGCGTAAGTCGTAATTGTACTGCTTACCACAAACCTAATACAAATTACCAAGGTGCCACCTATCACGGGCCCGCACAACTTACTCAAGCGTAGCCTATCACAGACCTTACACATCAATTCCAACAAAATCCTCCACGAGGGGAGTAAACCGTAATTGCACTGCCTATCACAGGCCTAGTACAAATTACCGAGGTGCCACCTATCATGAACCCACACAGTTTACGAAAGTGTAGCCTATCACAGGCCTTACACTTTTAAGTTAAATCCTGGTAAGGATAAGATGGACCAACTATCGCATGGAACCATCCTGTGGCCCATCACAGACACCACTTAACTTCGTGGTCCATCGCGGTCACCACTGCCAATGTGGCCCATCGCGGTCACCACAAACTATGAAAATGCATGAGTATGCTCTGACTCTTTCACCACAACATTACGTAAATTTCATTAATTCATTTTTCGCAAAACCACACCTAAATCACATTAACTTTATTTTCCATAAGTTCACATATAAACCACTTCAAAATTAAATCATAATTTCATAACACGTAACCAACTGTATTTTCATTCAAAATACATATATTTACGTCGAAAATGATTTTTCACGCATTCACACCTTTAAACATACATCAATCACACATATAGAGTCCTTATATGCAAACTAGAAATTTGGAAGGAGCACTTACCTTAATGGTAGCTTTAACAACCGATTACGGCACCGCGATTAATTATGGTAAAAACTTCGCTCGCAACGTCGCTTCGAAAACTAGCTCATTAGCACCGCAGTGTGGCAAGGAGCAACTTTCCCTTCTGTCACTTCGTGAGAAGAAACTTAGATCTAGGTGATAAGTGAGGTTTTGTGTTTGGCGGTTTTGAAAACCACCAACACTTGGTGTTCTTTTTCGAAACAGAGAAGAAGAAGGGGGACGAACTCACGAGTGCAGGGAGGGAATGTTTTTCGTTTCTCTTTGTTTCTCATCCTTCTTCACTTATACATATATACATATACTTACTTATTTACTATTATATATATATATATATATATATATATATATATATATATATATATATATATATATATATATATATATATATATATATAAACCAAAAATATTTAAAACACTTACACACATCACTAATTATTTTGATAAAAATATCTACCCCGTTGCAGCTCAATTGACACGTAAAATTTTCAGCAACCAGAGATATTTTTAGCAAAACCGTCCAGTAATAAATTCCTCGTAACGTAAATAAATTATTCTTCGACGAAAAATTTTAACCGGATCTAAATATATATATATATATAATGAACATATAACAAACTCTAATAAAATATGCTTTTGGTATTTAGTTCCCAAAATGAATTAAAATTGGATAAATGCCTCGGCAATTTAACACCAAATATACTAAAATTGCATAAATTAGAGTTTAAAATTAAGGGTATTACAGCCTCCGCCTCACCTCTAACTGAAGCATCCTTTGCATCTTCCCACGCTCCATTCGCCCCGAGCACCAATCCTGAGGGTACAAGATAGTAAATCCTCTTGTGAGTGAGCTCCACATGAAATACTGCCCAGCTCTCCTACTTGTCCTCACCACTCTCCCCGTATATGTAGCCCTACTTGAAATTGGATCGTATACCCAAGCAGTCGGCGAATGTCGGTCAGTCGACGAATGTTGGTAGAACGAACTCGGGTATCATCTAAGGGCAAAGCCCAATTTCTACAACTATGATATATATATATATATATATATATATATATATATATAAATATATATATATATATATATATATATATATTGGAGACCCGATTAAAATTATTTATTGGAGAATAATTTAATTAAGTTACGAAAAATTTAATACCGAACAATTTTTTAAAATGTCACATGTTGCTGATAAATTTATCTGTCAATTGAGTTGCGACGAGAGTAGATATTTTTATTAAAGTAGATTGAGAAGTGAGTGATGAGATGTGTGTAAGAGTGATTAGAGGATGTAATGACGATTTTAGTAATATACCTAAATATTTTAATTATAATAATTGTTTTTGGTAAGTTAAGGGAAAAAAAGAAGAAGAACCCAACCCCCTTTTAAAAGCCATCATTGACCCCTCCCTTTGAGTTCACTCCTTCCAATTTTTTTCTTCTCTCTTTAAGAAAAAAAAAGACATAGTGTTGGTGCTTTGATCAATAACACAAATCACCATTTTCCTCCTTGATCCAAGCTTTGTTTGAAGAAAATTTTGGAAGACAAATATGTCCTCTATACTAAGGGAAGTTAGTGTACTATTTTGTTTGAGGTGTTGGCACGAAAGAGATTTTTCGTTGTGTTTGATTGTCGTGGCGATAATTATTAAAAAAGCTATAATTGAAGTAGGGGCTCCTTCCAAAATTTTAGTTTGCACATAGGGACCTTATATGTGTGATTGATGTGTGAATATGTGATGATTAATATTGATGTGATTATGCATTCTTGAGTGATAATACGTGTTGTTACATGTTATGAATTTATTGATGAGAATGTCTTGAGTATACTCTGTGAAAATGTATTAAAAATTATTAGTGTTTAATGAGTATTAAACGGGGAGTCTTTTAATAGTTGCATTTACATGATTGATGGGGATGAGTCAAAGTATGCTCATGCATTCATAGTTAGTGGTGACCGTGATGGGCCATAGTGTTAGTGGTGACCGTGATGGACCACGGTATCAATGGTGACCATGATGGGCCACGGGATGATTCCATGAATTGATTGGTCCATTTTATCCTTACAAGGATTTTTTTGTCGTGTAGGTCAGTGATAGACTGCACTCTAGTAAATCGTGCTGATCTGTGGTAGGTGGCACCTCGGTAATTAGTAATGGTCTGTGAAAGACGATACATTTATGATTTACACACCTCGATGAGGGTTTGGAAATTCCAGAATCATGTGCACTGGCATATAGGCATTGCATTAGGGTGCTTGGCACGCGAGTCATGTTTGTTATGATATGATATATGTACATACGTGCTCTATTATTATTTAATATCATGTTGTAATTGCTAAGTGTTTACTGTTTGTCTTTATGACATAATTGTTAAATGTTAACTGTTAATTTCGGTTGGTGACCTTTTATATTATTGTAGAAATTGGGCTTTTCCCTTAGACGATACCCGAGTTCGTTCTACCAACATTCGTCGACTGACCGACATTCGCCGACTGCTTGGGTATACGACCTAATCTCAAGTAGGGCTACATATACGGGGAGAGTGGTGAGGACAAGTAGGAGAGCTGTGGCAGTATTTCACGTGGAGCTCACTCACGAGAGGATTTACTATCTTGTACCCTGTGGATTGGTGCTCGGGGCGAATGGAGCGTGAGAAGATGTAGAGGATGCTTCGGTTAGAGGTGAGGCGGAGGCTGTAAGACCCTTAATTTTAAACTCTAATTTATGCAATTTTAGTATATTTGGTGTTAAATTGCTGAGGCATTTATCCAATTTTAATTCATTTTGCGAATTAAATACCAAAAGCATATTTTATTAGAGTTTGTTATATGTTCATTAAATATATATATATATATATATATATATATATATATATATATATATTAAACATATT